>JAABNY020000136.1:2198283-2209769 GCA_015164015.2 Brevimyrus niger | reverse complement strand
TGTGTGTGTGTGTGTGTGTGTGTGTGTGTGTGTGTGTGTGTGTGTGTGTGTGTGTGTGTGTGTATATATATATATACCTATAAATTACATACCTATTCAAAATTAAGCTCTTTTTCCACTTAGTACCACCTGCAAACAGTTGCAACTTGTCCCTAGAGCCTTGTGGAAAAACGCATTTCTTTTCCAGTGAATGGTAAACTATTGGTGAACAGTGCTTTGTGTGGGAGGAACAGAAGTCAGAGGAACAGCTAGGAGGGAAAACATTGGGAGAAAGAAGCATGGAGGGGGGTGTTGTCTGAGATGTTGGAGCTGTTCGCCTCGGCGGTGCTGAAAAGCTCTGACGAAATGAGTCGGTGAATAAAAGAGAGCGAACGCGGCCGTTTCTCTGCCTCGCGCTCACAGCCAGGGATTTTGGTTTTCTGGCAATTTTTGGCGTAACAAGAAACGTTGATTTCAGACAAGAATTATAGCGTACGTCTTTAAACAACACTACTACAGGTCTATTTCATATGAAACAAAATCTCACCTTCACAATAATTCCAAGTAAAATATATCAAGTAAAACATTTTTTTTATCTAATAATATAAGCATCTAATAATAATCGATTATGAATTATTTAGAAATGAAAACGGTAAACAGTAATGTGATATGAAAACTGCATTAAGGTGAACTGTTTGAATCTTGGAAATGAACCTTCTGTCTGCTAAATTTAGGAGTAAAGTTATTATTATTAGTTATTTTATGATGGCTCCCTGTCAGCTCCCACAGTGAACTAGGCAGCCTTACAGTGTCATGCGGGACATCGGAATGATGCGGATTTATTTGTCATATATGAAATATAACTGTCAGGAGACGTAGGTCAATGAAGGAAAACGGTAGGTCAGATATTACTTGGAGAAAATGCAAAAACAAACAAAAAAACAAAGAAGAAGAAATCGAAGGAATCGCCAGAAATATCATGGATGCTACTTTCGGGGAAGACCTTGGCCCAAATATAGGGGTGAATATAACTATAGACACCGTACACACACGATTATTTTGTGTTAATACTGGAAAGTGTTAAAACATTATAATAAACCTGACCCCTCCCACACATGGCAATAAAGCAAACACAACTGAACACAGTAAAAAAAACTGCACATATGCACGCAAAGGTCACACACACAGACGCACACACGCACACACACAGCAGGCTTAAATGACAAACTTAAAATCGGACGCGCAGTAAACGAGAACTAGCATTTGACACGCACAAGCACGCAAAGATGTAACACACACACACAATAATGTACGTACACGCATAAACACGCGAACACACACACACACAGACGCACACACAGATAACCACACGCACACAAACTGACGCCTGGCACCAGATATTAAAGTAACCTGTGCTCCATGCAGAAGCTCATCTTCTAATAGCCTCCATTGCCTTCGCCACACTTATTGCACACCGTGTTCATAACATCTCTCTGCAAAGCTACTCATGTCCATTTCGTTTAAGGGCAAATGCGGAAGAGCCAGTTTTGTTACAAAGGAAATTGTTGCGATCCTGATAAACTTAACAATGAATGATAATAATTGTTCAATAACCTCCTGTCACATTTGTACTTAAAGACGGATAGTGGAATAGAAGCGAGATAAAACACGTAAAGGAAATGTATAACACAGCGACTCATTCCTGATGTGAAAAACAGGTATAATATCCATATATTTACATGCCAAATCTGTGCCTAGAATACTGTCTTTTTTACCTAATCTGTTCAACATATTTTCATTTACCGACATTCTACAGCCTGATAAACGGGCATTTAATAAATGTGCTGTACATATATACCCTTACAGTGTAATTAATGTAGCATTGATCAATGAGACATGAATATCAACTGGAATAATAAAAATAGTTAATAAAAATAATCGTGCCCTCACCTTTAGAGGAAAGCCTCTGAATGGTGTGCTCGCTGAGAAATGCCGAGACCCTCGCTTGAGGGACGCTTGGTGGATTTTGCAGTTCCTTGCTACTCTCTCTCTCTCTCTCTCTCTCTCTCTCTCTCTCTTTCTCTCTTTCTCTCGTGTGCGCGTAACACGCCCCCTTCCTCTATCTCTCTCTCCCGGCACTGCGGAGAATTAGTCGAAGGAGCTATACTATACACCAAGAATATAAGGGGGGAATAAGCACAGACGGGCGAGCAAGAGGAGGGGAAACAGGCCTACTTGAGAGAAAATCACAAGAAACGGAGAACTTGACAGCGACAAAGCAGAGGAATGTAAATGGGAGGGAGAAGATAAATGAAGAAGGTGACTTGACTGAGCGTGGCAAGCATAAAGAGACGACTGGAAATTTAGAAAGTAAAAAAAAAATAGTCAAATACTCTCAAACAGTAGGCTATCACCCTTGTGTTTAATGCGCCAACGCTCATTCTTCTTATTCTCCTTAGAAAATATGGAAATAATGGACAAGATACGAAGAGAAAATATATAATATCCCAACTTTTGAGAACACAGCATCTTGTAGAAGAACACACACACATTAGAATTAGTTAATTTATTCACCGGACCATATAGTAGCCATGCATGGATTGAATATAAATATGCTATAAATTAAACAGCCAATAATTGTTAAATTGTGTATCAAATTCCACAATATAAACATATTCCTCTTCAGCATATAACTCGAAAATGGCAAAAGCAGGTAATTATAATGAATATATATATTTTTAAAATGTACATGTATTAACCAGGGATGATTAGAATGGCACGTTCCCAGTCCTTGCTATCCCCTTTCTCTCGCAGGGTCTTTTTCCGCTCCTGCCACACACACTCCCCCCAACCCACATAGCTATTTTTAGAACTGTGGTGGGGAAATCCTGTATTTTTAGCAACGATAATAATAGCAACTTACGCGCAAACCTTGACCTAAACGGAAGAGGACGTGCAGTGTAATGCGCGCCTTATTAGCATATTAGACATTTTGCGATTTCCATGTACGCGCGTTTGTAGCGATCTTCACAAGACCAGCAGAGATGAATTTAGTGCTGTAGTAGAACATGGTGCAGTGCTGTGATCGCCATTGAACTGCTTTTAGGGAAAATCATTGACAGGTATCTTTCCAGAGATGTACATATCCGCCTTAATACTTAACGTTTAAAAATAAATAATGTTTACCCTATTCCAGGTGAAGGCTACATTACCAGTATGCCAAGCAGGTCAGACCAGACCATTTTTTTTTCCAAAACCACAGGCTCTAACTTGTCCCAGGGGATCCCTCTAAATTCCCAAGCAGGCTGGGAGTTATAGTCCCTCCGGCATGTGCTGGGTCTGCCCCCAGTCCCCAGCCTGGAGGGAACATGTCCAGAACAGGTCCCTCAGGAGCTGACCAGGCGGCATTCTTGTAAAAGGCCGACACCACCCCAACCGACTGCTCTAGATTTGACAGAGCAGCATCTCTACTTCGAAGTCCTTCCAGTTCTCTCAGTCTGACAGCCCTGCAGAGAAACCTTATTTCAGATGCTGGTACTCGCAACCTTATTCCTGCAGTCATTACCCAGAGCTCTTGAGCTGAGGTGAGGATAAGGACGTAGACTGACCTGTAAACCGTGAGCCTCAGCTGACAGCTCAGCTCTTGCCTCGGCACCACACATTTATTCAGTGTCCCCAGAAATGCAGCGACAAACCACCTGCCTGTCAATCTCACATTCCCTCTCCTCTTCAGAGAGGTCAGAGTGTGTTTGTTCATGTTGGTTTTCTCCTAGTACAACTATGACAGTGTCAGAGGGGGTTGGAATAAAAGGAAGTAAACAAAAACATTCAGCAGGAAATATAAGGAACAGCGGAAAAGAGCAAGAAAAATGGTTAAGAAAATTTGTGAAAATGATTATTTGCTTGCTGTTGGCACACGTGAATTGGGATGCTTATCCTGTCATGCTCCCCTTTGAGACACAAACACATATATACAGGTGAGAGAGAAGCTTGGAGTCTGAGCACAGGACCCAATTATCAAGTGTCCCTTTAGCATGTCAGCCGGTTAAGGGCCCAGTGGAGATGTGAGTATTCTGCAGAGGTCAGAGGTCAAACCACTGACCATCTGACCACAGGCACAGTGGACTAACCCGCTGATAAAAGAAGCAGGTATGGGGGCAAACTACAGTACATCTGGGGTAGGAGAGGGGTGAACATGAAGGCTTTATAGTCACCCTCACAGGGCCCCGAGAGCCAGGATGGGGGTGGGGGGATCGAATGACTGAAAAAAGTGCTGTTTCAACAGCCTCGGAACCAAGTGGTCAGCATATTTTATGCAGAAGATGGAAGAAGGGAGGGGTACAAGAAGGGAGGAGGGGACAAAACGATAAAGGCAAAGCATTCAGGTGAGCAGAAGGATGGAGAGTGTGAGGATGAGAAAAAGGAGAGATGGGGGAGAAATTGCAGAAAGAAAGGTGGAGATGGAGCCGAGGGCTGAGCAGAAAGAGTCGCCAGGATATGGCAGCGTTTCCGAGCAAACAGAATATAGAACAGTGTTTCGAAACAAACAGAATATAGTACAGTGTTTCGAAACAAACAAAATATAGAACAGTGTTTCGAAACAAACAGAATATAGAACAGTGTTTCGAAACAAACAGAATATAGAACAGTGTTTCGAAACAAACAAAATATAGAACAGTGTTTCGAAACAAACAGAACAAAGGACAGTGTTACCGAAACAAACAGAACACAGGACAGTGTTTCGAAACAAACAGAACAAAGGACAGTGTTTCGAAAGAAACATAACATAGGACAGTGTTTCAAAACAAACAGAACATAGGACAGTGTTTCCCAACAAACAGAACATAGGACAGTGTTTCCCAACAAACAGAACATAGGACAGTGTTTCCAAGCAAACAGAACACAGGACAGTGTTTCCAAGCAAACAGAACACAGGGCAGTGTTTCCAAGCAAACAGAACACAGGGCAGTGTTTCCAAGCAAACAGAACACAGGGCAGTGTTTCTAAAAAAATAGAACATAGGACAGTTTTTAGGGAGTTTTTCCTTGCCGCTGTCGCCGTCACCCTCAGCTTGCTCAACAGAGAAAATTGCTTTACCTAAATGATTGTTAGATGCATCTCTTGTACACAAACACTATTGATTATTTATTATTGTTCAAAAACTTTCATTTCTTTTTTGTGAAGCTGCTTTGAGACAATGTCCATTGTTAAAAGCGCTATATAAATAAAAATGACTTGACTTGACTTGACTTGAGAGTGTTTCCAAGCAAACAGAACATAGGGCAGTGTTTTCAATAAGGTTTATTAGGCTTTTAACTGCAAAGACATAAAATAATATCTCAAATTACTCAACAAAGTCCTCTACTTCTTCAAAAGCATCAGTCTAATCTTATATGAAATAAACTGCATATACCATTATACTATATATATATATATGCCTATAATTTTTTTTTTATGAATTAACAACTGCCTCAGCAAAGGGTCTATTAAGGGGCTTCATGTCACAATTCATCACCAGCAGCACAATCAAGCATTAAACGCCAATGTGTCGCACTTCCTTGTGCATTCATCCCCTGTCACATGTCTCCGAAGCACATTTTCCCTCATGCTCAAAATTCAGGGTCAAAGGTCAGGGTTAAGGCTACGCAGAGGAAGGGAAACAGGTCAGTGCATCTCGTCTGGGCATCTGCCCTGGTTCTGCACCGAGCAAATTTTGTGGATGACCACTGCAAAAAAGATACAGTGACTCGAGTCAAGCTGTGAGGGCCAGCAAAGACCAGTGTGATGGTTTGATGAAGCGCGCCAGTTTAGCACAGTTCTGACACACACAGGAATGACAGGATGCTTTAAAAAGTAGCCAAGGCTGAATCGCAGAAATACTACGGAGAGCAAGGAGAACCATATGCAGCTTCGTCATGGACTGAAACGGCAGGGCGTTAAATGTCATTGGTGTTTTTGAGGTGGGGAATGGATGCTTGCTATGCTAGTCAGGTACAAGAAAAAGCAAAGAGTGCCTGAGGAGCTCAGGAGTCTATAAATACAGCACATTGTAGGACTTTCAAATGCACCTTCAGCACAAGTTGGAAATATTACATATGAAGGAACCATCAAATTCTACCCGTCTAACACAGCCTCTAGTAAACTGATTTTTACAATCATTTCCCCCAGATCTAACCACAATAATAAGATGAAATTACTTATGTTTATTATAGTATCAGTAATCAGTGCAATGATTTACAAATGCCAAGGACAAATAGACAAAAGTCTTCGTCAGAGTTCTGCTGATGCAAGTATTTTAATTCTCTACAGCCCTATTAGCTTGATTAGCTAAGTTTTAAATGATATGCTGGGTGCCGCCATCAGTATTGTTACAATTTGTTCAGTGAAAATCTTTTTTAAATGGCAGGCTTTGCCAAAAGTCTCGTTCTGATATTTACGATCCCCTTTGGGCCTTCAGCGAGTTGCGTTAGTCTGACCATGTGTGCCAGGCTAATATCTACCGCTTGTGGTTGGCTTCTCCCCAAAACTGCACATTTACTGAAAACTCATACACTCACATTGTTCAGAAATAAGTTTGATTGGCTTTTTAACATGCAGTTTGTTTTCCTGTATTTGCAGACTCAGGTAATCGTGCCGTATCCCTCACAGCCTTTTTTCTCAGAGCGGTTATGGTTTGCCATCAGGATAGTTAAGAAAGCGTCCACTTGGAAGGCATGAAGGCTGTCATTTAGATAAGCCATGGGAACTGTAGGTAATAACACGGCTGGAGCTTGACTCCACATAAGAGATGGGAAAGCACAATTAAAAATCCAGATTAATTCTGTCGTAAATGTAAATACACCCCCAGCTATTGAAACTGAAAAATGTGAACAATATCTACCTGCTAAATGAAATATAAAATGCATGCTTTCTACATATTATTATCTGATATAGCCGTTTTCACATGGTTTGTGTAGGTGAGGCCTTATGTCCAGGTATTCTGACCTATGACTGTGTATAACCTGTGTAAGCTGTAAGTTTGACTCGTTGCCCTGCGAGAGTGTCCTCAGCGGCCGTCAGCCCGCACTCCTGGAAGACCCTCTGAAGCTCAGACGGCGGTGAGAGGAGACGTGGGGAAGTCTCCGTTGATGAAGGAGAAGCCCCGGAAGTCCTCCTGATCGATCGCAGCCAACACATCTGGGTCAGAGGGCGTGAGGGCTGAAGGGGCGGCGGTGAAAAACTTATCGAAGTTCTCCCCTTTCCGGCCGCCCTAAGAAAGACAGAGAAAAGAAGCGAAGCTGATGTGTGTGGAGGCATGGCCCCCTCCTCAATGTCCTTTCACAAAGTGGGCTCTGGGTTGCAAAATGTAACAACTATAACAGAGACCAGCAAATCTAACCACTGACTATCTTTGCTGAAAGTGCATTTTCATGAAAATCCATGAGGAGAAGCCACACACTGCTACATTGCAGCATTCTGAACTGGCACACTAATCCTTCGGTGCCCTGCAACACCCATGACTGGTACACTGGTACAATGCAGCACCCATAACTTATACACTGGTACTATGGGACACTGAAACACTGGGACAGTGAAAGGGCGAGGTCTCAGTACTAACAGTGCGAGGCTTAAAGGGGGGCTGAACCTCCAGTCTCTCAAGTCTATCCCAGTCAATCCAGCGAAAGAAGGGATGCTCTCGAACTTCCCGCTCCGACTCCTCTCCTGCACCCAAACGTTTGCT
Organism: Brevimyrus niger; assembly: GCA_015164015.2. Lineage (NCBI taxonomy): Eukaryota > Metazoa > Chordata > Actinopteri > Osteoglossiformes > Mormyridae > Brevimyrus > Brevimyrus niger. The sequence goes on along the minus strand of JAABNY020000136.1, from coordinate 2,202,070 downwards.
CGGGTTTTTGGTCATGAGCTGAAACAGAAAGTAGACGAAAGATCTGCAGAAGGGGTGGAGTTTAAGTTGGGGAGGGTACTGGGGGAAAGAGTGCTGCTGCGGTTACATCCACATTATCACCGTTTGAGTGACCCGAGTTGCTTACAGATCTCGGGTTCGGCAACTCGGATTTGGACTTGAATTTGAGGACTAGTGACTTGAACCCAGATCTGATTCCACTTTGTCACATTGTTCATTGTCATAACTGCCCCTAAACTATGGCCCCTAAATTAGGCACTGGCACAATTTCAGCAATACACGATATTCCAACATTATACACACAGATGAGCCAAAGCATTATGGCCACCCCCATGCGGCATTTGTAAAAATGGTGTGTGTGTCAGGGTCTGGGGTATAATAGACGGTAAGCTATCATTTGGTACTTATAGTTGACATGCTGAGTGCAAGGATAAAGATCTGAATGACTGAAGGGCTAAATCATTTTGAACAGACAACTGGGTCAGAATATGTACAGAATGGAAAGGCTTGTACGGTGCTCAAGCTCAGCTGTAGAGTGCCTATTGCGAGTGGTCCAAGGAGGAAAGAACTACAACCTGCTGACAGGGTGCTGGGCGGCCACTAGGAGTGTACGAGTACACATGTCTGTACTGAAAATTTTCTATACAGATCTTTTTAGTACGCATACGTATCAAACATGCAGCAAATGCGGAACCTTTGGGTTTGAGTGTTTCCTCCGAGCAGCATTCAGAAAAGAGTGGATGAAGCCGCACCACTGCGCATGCGTGTGGACGTCCTACTGTGGATGGATATTTATTTTGATAAGCTTTGTATTTCGTGAGACAATATTTGTGTTGCACAGTTCTTATCTAAGTTCTAAGTTCATCTAAGCTGCCAATATGAATACAGCATAGATGCAGTTAATTTTCTAAATGTGGACCTTAATGGATATTTATTTTATTTTTATTTACTTAAAATTAAATCAAAATAAACATTCTCTTAAGTAAATTTTTTAGGTTTCAGCAGTATTGACAGACTTTATTTAAGATGAAGAACAAAATGAAGAACAAAAGAAGCAATTCATGTTTTGTTTCCTTTATCCCTGCTGTACTGAAAACATACCGAACTATGATTTTTGTGCACCCTTACACCCCTAGTGGCCACAAGTCATGGGTGTGGGATGTGAACTAAAGCTAACCAGTCAGGTACCAACAAACCTAAAGGTTACTATGGCACAAATGCCAGGCAATTTTAATAATGTTCACAGGAGTGATGTGTCACAATGCATGCACACCGAGCCCTGCTACATATGGGGAGGCATAGCCACAGGGCGGTTAATGTTAGAGCGGGGCATCACGAATGAGGAACGATCCAGGGAGCAGCTCAAACAAACTGAAGACTTCATTAAACTCAAAAAGATCACACAGGGGGAACCAGAAAAGGGGGGCCCAAGGGGATAGAAACTAAGCTAAGGCAGGGAGCAACATTGGGAACAGCAAGACCAAGGGAAGGTAGGAAACTACAAGCTAACGTGGGGTAACTATGACTAAGCACACAGCAACACAGGACCAACACTGCTACAAACATACAGTAATAGCAACAACTGACTGAGGAATAAGGCAGCCACTTAACTGGACTAACAAGAGGCATCTGTGGGGTATAAGAACTAGAGGCAATGAGGAACAGGTGAGGTTAATTAACAGATGCAGAAGGTTTAAAACACAAAGGGAAGCAAAAACAAGGAAAGCTGAACATAATACAACCAGGGGGCAAAACAAGGAACCACACAGAAATACATAAAGTAAAACAAGAAATAAATGGTTACTTATTAACATGGATGAGCCTGGCTTCTGGTCAGACTCAAACCCACAACAATGAAAGGAAAGTCAAGACACTGGCTGACCCCTTAGCCCATAAAGCCACACAACAGACCAGGGGATAAGGAGACACACTAGGAGGCAAAGACACTGGGATGACTAGCAACATCTGCTGGCCACTAGGGGAACTGACATAACAAAAAGGGCAGGACAGAGACAGGGTCCTGTGGCCTGTACTATGAAGTGGGGTTATTGGCTTATCCGGGTAACTTGCTAGATTTAAGGTACCACAGTTTAAATGGACTTCATATTCATTCACTTACATTTTGTCCAGACTACCTTAAATCCCGAAAAGCTAGCTACTCCAGTTCATAGTACAGGCCCCTGACAGAGTGTCCATGCTGACCTCTGTCCACCTTTAAAAACACCTACAACTGGCAAGCATCGGACCTGGATCTTGGAACAATGGAAAAAGTTTGCCTGGTCTGATGAATCCCATTTTCTATTCCATCATGTAGACAGCTGGGGGATGCATTAGACAGTCCGCATTTTTGTTCCCCCGCAGCTCTCAGGGAATTGGAAGAGAGTAAAAACATGGACCATCTAGGGGTCCCCAAGGACTGGTTTGAAAAACACTGTGGTAGACCAACAACTCCAATCTGTGGCTAGGTAGCCTTTCACAGGAGAGCTTGAGCCACTGTGTGGCCTTTATCAGCCCCTTCATCAGTTTTTATTCCTGCCCACTTCTGCGTTCGACAGGTTGACCACGAGTACCAAATGTTAGGTTATCATCTAATACATTCCAGATCTTGGTCATGCACAATTTTTATGAGATTGTTAATGTTAATCACATGATGTGGGCTAGTCGTCAGAGTGTATAATTATGTAACCCCACAAATATGCGATACTGATAAGTCCAGCTTACCCCCCTGCAGATGGCCACAGCCTCACGAGAGAGATTCTTGGGATATGTCACATTCTGCTCCAGGATAGACTGGAACAGCTCCTCCTCATCCAATCCATCAAAGGGAGGCTTGGTGGTGGGGGGAAATGAAAGCAAATTAAATCAAATGGAGGGAATTTCACGAGGAGAGCATCTTGAGGTGGTAAAAGAGTGACTCGCTAAAATACGGCAAGAAAAGGAGACCAGGGGCTTTCTGGTGGAGAAAGCAGCCCACAGTGATGGACGTGTGGATTTTACCTGTCCAGCTAACATTTCGTAGAGCAGCACCCCATAAGACCACCAGTCTACTGCTTTCCCGTAAGGCTGGTAGGCCACAATCTGAAGCAGAAGGTGCGAGATCATTCCTTAGAGCACACAAATATAGTGGAATGAGAGAGAAGGGAACAAAGAGTATTTAACGCACCACATGATGAGACAAGTCACGACAATATATTAATACTGACAAAGTGTGGGAAAGACAGAGAGATAAAAAAGGAAAGGTTGAGGGAGAGAGAGAACAATTTATCTCTTGCCTCCAGGGAAAAATATTGTATCGCTCTCAAAATGACATGAACAAGAAAATCAATGCTTATTTTACATAATAAAATCAATGTCGCAGAATGTAATGGTGAGTTTACCTACAGCACCCTGATGTGCCCTGTCCTCACAACACACCACACAGATACACACAAACACACACAGCTAAACACAAACGCAGCAGAGATATTTGACCAACAGGTTTACCACAGAAAAATTACCTTATACAGACCTATATTTATATTCTTGGAATGGACTTATAAATTAGTAGGTTATAGTTTGGGTTTTCTAACTTCAATGTTTTATGTAAAAACATTATGTGAATGTCAGAATGGAAAAGAAAGGTGATTTAAGCAATTTTGAGCGTGGCATGGTTGTTTGTGCCAGATGGGCCGGTCTGAGTATTTCACAATCTACTCAGTTACTGGGATTTTCATGCACAACCATTTCTAGGGTTTACAAAGAATGGTGTGAAAAGGGAAAAACATCCAGT
>JAABNY020000136.1:2165949-2182192 GCA_015164015.2 Brevimyrus niger | reverse complement strand
GTTTGTGGGTATCGCTTCTCGGCCTTTTGGCTAAGATCCCCCCACCCCCACCCAATCCCCGCCCGAGACAATGTAGAAATGAGCTGACTAATATCTGGGGATGGACCAGTCTGGACTGTACGGTACAAAGACCCCCAGGTCTCCAGACAGTGGCGGCTCGTACATCAAGACCATCATCCAATTAACATGGGTGCCAGCACTGTAAATTAGACCCAAGACCCAGTCCTCCAGTCTCCGGGCCCTTCTGCAGTACAGCACGCACAGTTAACATGGCAGGATGACTGGGGTAGCCGTTATGCTGTTTGACACATTGGTTAACATGCGTCTCGTGCATGAAAGCATGGGATTGGCGCAATGTAACTAAGATGCTTATTTTGGCCACTCCTGGTCTTCCTGAAGCACGTCATAGCACCTACAGACCTGCCTGTCAGGCCTGAGAGAGTGCCGGAAGTGCGCTGGTGAACCAATGTTGTACTTCCCAGGTCAAAGTTGAAAGACCACGATCTTGTGATATAATCTGACCTATGGATTGGATTCATTTTCATCCATTTCTCACCTTCATCAGCGCATGTTGGGTTAAAGCGCGCAAACAGCATAAGGGTTACAAACAAAGGGTATAATCATGAAACAGACAGCCCTCAGAGCGCGACACCGCCCCCCCCCACAGGTAGTGGGCGCTGTCACGCGATATGCAGTGCAGCCGATAGTGAAGCCAGGTGCACATGCACAGAGGGGAGGATGCGTACAGTGACGCAGCCAGCATTGCATGGTGCATGACACTGCAGAGCTTGCGGAGAGGTTCAGAGAGGACGGGGAGGGCGCAGCAGCTAAAGCAGGGGGGAGGCATCCAGTCAGTCCCCTCTCTGAAATGCAGGGGGTTCCACTGACCGCCCTCGCCCCCTATGGGTACAAAGTGGATTCATCCCCAAATAATAGGTTACAAAAAAAGGAAAATTTTTATCAAAACTTTAGGGTGGTTCTGTTTACAGTACAGTAATATGTCTTGCTGTCCCAGAACTACAGCAATAAGTCCTTCAATAGGGCAACATACGATATCTCACGGCAAGATACAGCACAGTTTGCTACAATGCAATGAGAAGTTATGCTCTTAAAAACATACCCTGTCATGTCCATGCTAGGGCAGGACAGCGCCCCCTGCAGAGCAGAGATGGGGACTGGGGTGGGCTGGGGGAGGGTCCAGGATAAACGCAGTGCTATGGTGTATACCACAGCGTGGGACGGGCTGCTACATTATGATCCCAGATCACACGCGGTGTAATCTAACACTTCGTGGCGCAGCCTGGAGCAAGACAGTACGGTACAGCCCAGACTGCCGCTACAGTGACGTGGTCGTCGAGTATACTTCAATCATATCGTTTAATTACATCGTTAATTAGCCGCCGCGGGCGATCGATCGAGGAGCAAAAAACACAGTATCTACTGGTCTCTGTTATTTTTTTGCTAAGTGAGGGACAGAAGGACAGAGAGAGAGGTTAAAAAGAAGCAAATAGCCAAGAAAAAAATACAATCATACCGTATGTCCACGTTTAAAATTATAAATATAGTATAATCCAATAGACTGATTCATAGGTAACAAACGAAAGATCAATTTATAAGGAAAGAATAACTTATAAAGATATAGCCCCTAAAGACGAACCGATAGATTAGGTAGCTTAGTATAGACTGAAAGAAAATCAAATAGTAGATACAGAAAGATGGAGAGATAGAGTTGAGACTTAGTCATCGTCTTATTTTGTCACAGGCACTAATGTCTTCACAGTCAAATAGGAGGCATTGATATTCAAAAACGGTTTCTTTATCTAGAATTGCTACAAAGCTAAAACGTTTAAAACTAGTTCTCTAACACTTCTTCCAAATATACCAAACTTAATTCATATTTATATTTATATATATATATATAGCTATTTATATATATATTTAGTTGTACATATACATCTTTGTGTAGATAAATGAACAAAAATGTATAACCGATAATCTAATGTAACCATCAGTAAAATATCTAGGTAAAATCACAGTATAACATGGTACATTCTCAAAAACGTAGTATATATATATATATTTTTTTCTTCTCAGCAAAATGAAGCTATAGGGTGTAAAATTCAGTCCTACTCATGCGGGCACAAACTAGCTTATCAGCGCCTGAGGGCGCCTCAGTGCGCAGGGACCGCCGCGGGCAGCCGCCATTCGTCGTCCCGACAGGTGGCCGGTCCCCGTCCCATCTTCACACAGGAGCAGCCGGTGACGCACGGAAACATCAATGACGCTGCTAACTGCCATTTCTGTTAACAATAATGCTTCTTCTTAGGTTCTCTCTGTGTGCTAAATAACCATAAAAAAGAAGTGAAGGGACCAGAACGCTGACTCTGCAGGTAGACTTATTAGAATATTCCAATAATAATAATAATAATAATAATAATAAACAGATTGATGTAAACGGCAGCCGATACCCTTTGTCTGTGACAACATGCATACACAAAACCATTTACGTTGCAGTTTAAATGCCCCAATGAAAATTAACACGGCTTCCAAAATGCTACATGAAACACATGTTTGCTTTGCTGCATCATGTCAAAGCTACTTTAAGTACTAGAGGGACAATTTCTCCTGTGACTGACGTTTTAATGGCCAATATGCCGACGATGGTCATACGCATGTAAATAACCCGCTAACAGGTCACAGTGAAAATTTTAATTCCTGCCATGTTAAAATCAGCTCATTCAGAACCGAATATAACACTGATCCACTGAGATATGAAAAACCTAAACGCTCGATACTGTAATCTAATTGTGCAAACAGATAACCAATAACCGGGTTAATAAATCTAATACCAACACAAGCGAAGACTAGTACTAGACGGCGTGACGCAATAGAAGAAAAAACCTCTAAAGATAATCAAGGCGGACTGTCTGTTAAAAGCGCAATTAATTTTTAAATTGTATGTTCTGTGAAGTTCCCTGGAGATGGCTAAGGATAACTCACATCCCTAATTGTCCCTGACGTTACTGTTTTCTTTCTTACGGTTTCTTGTTTGTTTTCTGTATTAGTGATTGTGGCTCATAAATATTTATAAAGGAATGTACTCTTAAGACTGCATTTAGGTTATCTTACATCCTCCAATGAAATTTATTTTAGATAACAGATGGACTGTTGGACCATAATCACTAATTGGGTTACTGTCTTTGTCTTTTTGAACCTCATCTGGCACAGTTTAACATTCTACATTTTTATCAGGTATATACCAATCAGCCATAATATTAAAACCACCTGACTAATATTGTGTAGGTCCCCTTCATTTTACCTAAACAGCTCTAACCGATCAAGGAACGGACTCCACAAGACCTGTGAAGGTGTCCAAGATGTTAGCAGCAGATCCTTTCAATCCTGCAAGCTGTTAAGTGGGCCTCCATGGGTTGGGCTTGTTTGTTCTTCAAAGCATTGCTGAAAATTTTTTTTTCAGTGTAGCAGGGCGCATTATCCTGCTGAAAGAGGCCACTGCCATCAGGGAATACCATTGCCATGGAGGGATGTACTTGGTCTGCAACAATGTTTAGGTAGGTGGTACCTGCCAAAGTAACAGCCATAGTAAGGCCAGCACCTAATGTTTCCCAGCAGAACTCTGCACAGAGCATCACACTGCCTCTACTGACTCTACAACACACACACCTGGCTGTCCACATGATGTAACAGAAAACTGTGACTCATCAGACCCGGCCACCTCCTTCCACTGCTCCATGGTCCAGTTTTGATGCTTACGTGCCCATTGCAGGTGGACAGGGGTCAGTCTGTAGATACACAGCCCCATACGCAGCAAACTGTGACGCACTGTGTGATTGGATCCCTTTGTATCATAGCCAACATTAAATTTTTCAGCAATTTGTGCTACAGTAGCTCTCCTGTGGGGTCGAATCAGGTAAGCTAGCCTTCACTCCTCATGTGCATCAATGAGCCTTGGGCCTCCATGACCCTATCGCCAGTTCACTAGTTGGTTATCTTTGGATCTTTTGGTAGATACTGCATACCAGGAACATACAAGACCTGTCCTTGTCAAAGTTGCTCAGATGCTTACACGTGCCCAATTTTCCTTCTTCCAACATATCACCTTCAAGAACGGACTGCTCACTTAGCTAATGTATAATGGCACCTTTGACAGGTGCCATTATAATGAGAGAAACAATGTTATTCACTTCACCTATCGGTGTTTTTAATGTTATGGCTGATTATTTTCCATGTATATTTTATGTTAACCTATATGGTCAGCATCTCCCTCTTGTGGTGTTTCATGATAATTAGGCATTTAAAGGATATTCTCATAGTAACTTTACGTTAACTTTTACAAACAAAACACAGCCATCTAGTGTCAAGATTCGGTACTGCAACCAACAAAATCACCCTTTTATTAACGAAAGTGAAGTATTGCTCATTTATCGAATAGCATGGAATTCCCACTAAAAGTTAATGAAACTACTTCTGTGACATTAGGCGTTTAGTTTAGGCATACCCATAATAACATCAGTCACAGTTGATTTTGCCTGCTATTAAAATACAAACACAGTGAGAGCGAGACAGATATAGAATTTAAAAGAAGGTAACTGGTAAATGGAAATAGGAAAAAAGGTAAGTAGTATCAATTTAAATTGCTACATCACTTTTTTTTCTTAATTTCTTCAAGTCTGTTTCCTCTGAACACAGTGACATCATCACAAATCTTGTAACAGTGATATATTCAGTGTTCCCCACTTCCGATTCCGGAACGGTGCGGAGACTCGGAGCCCTGCCAAACCAGTGTTTGGTCTGGGCAAGACGGTTTTAGCGAGCAGGGCGCTGCTGTCCTCGTTCCCATCGGATGGCAGCCCCGGGGTAACGCCACTGAAGCAGGTGTCAGCTGGACGTGTAGATAGAGGCTATAACAGAGAGCGTGATGGTGTCACAGATCGCAGATGCCGTCACGGAAGATGAGGTGGGATGCTGGCAACCACTAATTCAATGGTGATGTTTCTTTTCTATTTAAAAAAATCACCTAAAAAATTTGCAGGCTCTTCTAGACAAACAGGTGCCTGCAGCAGAATAATTTAGCTAAGGAGGGGATTTGAGGATGGGGGACTAAAGCTCATCCCATTCCGGTGCTTTTTTAAGGGTTTCCCAATCCATAGCACCCTGACTGTTACTGTGAGCGATTGCAGTGTTGCAGCTGGAGGAGCAGCGCAGAGGCAGAGCAGCGGCATGAACATCCAGTAAACCCACCATAGTGGGATTTTTGGAGCGAAGTAAACGTAGAACAGCGACTCATTTTGTAAACGTGACATCATTGCTCACGGAACCTGCGATCACCATCCAGGCTTCTGACTGGATAAGAGGACGGATGACATCGCATTTCTTAGTTCTGATTGGAGAACAGACGTGGCATCTCATTTCATTTGAGCGGGGTGCATGTTTCCCTCAGCCGAGTTTATAATTTATACAAACAAGGTTTGCGGTCCTGTGTGCGTCTGCCCACCACGCTTCCTGTCATACTTCACTTTCCAAACTGGAGAAGTGGGCGGAGCCTCTGCGGGAGCACAGGCTCTTGGCCTTGAGAGGCAGGTGTGGGGAGTAGAACCTCCGCGGCTGGGGCACAGAGCGCAGTCTCTGGTACTGCAGTTTGGCACTGGTGGTGGCCACGGCGGAGCCTTGAGAGGTACCCGTAGTGGGAGAGATGATAGGTGGGGAGGACGATGGGGGTGGCGGGATGGGAACCGGAAGGGAAGAGGACGATGGAGCAGGAAGTGAAGATGAGGGGAGGGCAGGGATGAGAGGCTGCGGAGGGGAGGGCGCCGGCTGAGGAGGGTGCTCACTCATGGGAGTGGGCTGCGTGCTGAGGTTGGACTGACTTCCGGACTTGGCCTGGTTCGCTTCTGGTTTGGGGGGCAGCTTGGGCCGGGGGCCGCCGCTGAAGCTGTGTGAGTGGGGCAGCAGCTCCTCCTGGCTGTGGGAAGAGGCGGCGGCCCTCTTGGGGTGTGCACGCGGCCGGCTGTGAGGGTGCCGGCAGAAGCAGGCCGCCTCCCGCTCCCGGCTCCGCGCTTTGCCTTTGCCCTTCCCGCTGCCTTTCAACTTCTTGTCCCCCTTCATCGGGAGCTTATCAACAGACCAGTACCTCCGTGGTGGCGGTAGGGCTGCAGGCAGGGGGGGCCACTGTGATCCCAGCCCCCCGCTCCCACCCCCCGAACCCCACCCAATGCCCCCACCTGAGCCCCAGCCATCTCCACTCGCTCCCCATCCTTCTCCACGGCCTACAAAGAAGTCGTCCCGACTGTTTACGCTGCCTCCTTTTTCCCTGGCGGGATAGGTCCCAAAAAACCAGCCCCCCCCTCCGATCCCCGAAGCGCCGCCACCCACACTGCCCTCCCAGTACCGCTCAAACTGGCCGAATTCTCCCGAGGAGCCCTCGTCAGAGTAGCTGTCCTCAGCCCTGGCCCTGTCCCTCTCTGACTCTGACACAGCTCTCCGCCCTCCTCCCCTGCGCCCTCGCTCCTCTGTCCTCTCCCGCTCCTCCTCCAGTTCCTCCTCATCCTCATCTTCATCTTCCTCGGAGTCCCACTCATGAAAAGACAGGCCTTCCCTGGTGTGGGCCCTGCCCCTCTCGTAATGCAGGAGCAAAGGCCGTCTCTCTGCCCCCCTGCCTCCGGCCTCCCTCTCGCTCCCCCCACTCCTGCGACGCTTTGATGATGATGGGAGGAGAGGATGAAGAGAAGAGTGCGGCCCGTCGGGGCTCGGGTCCCCACCGCTGCCTCCGCTCACCCAGAACTTGACGGATGCAGGAAGCTTGTTTAGGTTGGAGTAGCGCCTGCTAGTAGCCCGGTTTCGGGATTGAGAACGCACGCTTTTAGGGTGCCTATCCCGGCTCCTTTCCTCCTTCTCCCTGTCTCCCCCTTCGCCCTCCCCCTCCCGCCTCCCTCTTTCACGGTCCCCTTCCCATGCCGACTCCCTGCTCTGGCCATGATACTGTGCAGGGTAGGGTGTATAGCCCTGTCCCACTCCCCCATCTCGATCCCGCTCACGATCCCGATCCCCATCCCCCTCTCTCTCCGCCTCAATGTCCCCGTCCTCTGGCTCAGAGCGCCTGCCCATCACCATACTCTTTCGTTTTTTTGTCTTCAGTGCCTTCTTCTTCTTCTTTTTCAATTTATGTCTCTTCCGCTCCCTCTCTCTCTCCCTCTCTCTCTCCTCTCTCTTCTTCTTCTTTTTGTTCTTTTTCCTCTTCTTTCTCTTCTCCTTCTCTTTCTCTTTTCGCCACTTCTTTTCACGCCTCCTCTCTGCGGCATCAGTCGCCTCTCCGCCCCGCTCCCTCTCTCTCTCCCCCCAACTGGCCCACCACTCCTGAAGCTGGGCTAGCTGGCTACCGCCTCTGTCACGCCCATGCTCCCTCTCCCCTCTGAGTGGGCGGGGCTTGCGTGGAGGAACAGGAGGAGGTGGGGGCCCATGGGTCAGTGAACGAGGGGAAATGAGCGACCGCTCCCGGTCACGCCCCAGCAGCAGACTAGACTCTTCTGTCAGCTCCTCCATCTCCTCATCCTCCTCCTCATCCATCACCTCCTCCCGATCTCTGGTGCTCCTTGAAGAGACTGAGGAGGCAGTGGAGGAAGGGGAGGTGGAGCGGGAAGATGATGCCGAAGATGAAGTAGAGGAGCTGGAGGTAGAGGAGGTGCTAGAGGTGGAGGTGTAGGGGATAGAAGGTGAGGGAGAGGGAGGAGTGTAGGTGGGGGAGAGGGGAACAGGTACAGGCAGTGGCAGGGAGGGGGAGTGGCAGCTTCTTCTTCTCCCCCCATCCCGTCCTCCCCCATGTCTTCCCAAGGGAAGGATATTCTCATACAAAGGTCCTCCAGAGTCCTTTGGCTTCTTGGGGCGTCGTTTTCTCCAGAAGGAAGAAGGGAGAGGGGGAGAGGGTTGTGGTAGGGGGGGATTAGGGGGCAAGGGGGCAGGTGCCTGGCTTTTAGGTTGCAGCCGGGGAGTGCCCAAGCCTTTAACCCCCTTCCCCTGACCTCCTCCACTGCCACCAACCACCACCTTCTTCCCCCCTCCATGATCCACACTTTTCTCCTGGTAGAACGCAATGCCAGCTGGTGGGGGTTGCGGGTGGCCCCTCTGGGCTGTTTTCGGGGTCTGGGAGCCAGCTCCTTGGGGGTCCACACAAGGGCCCAGGCCCTCAGGGTCTATTGGGCCATAGTACCGTTTGTATCCATCCAATCCCCCAGCACCTCCCCCTCCCCAGGTTGGAGCCACCTTTTGCGGGTATGGCCCTATCTCCGGCAATCCACTCCTTACGGCCATCTGATTGGCTGTGGCAGTCTTGGGGATCCTCCAGCGGTCGACCACGGCGAGCCTCCGGTCAGGACGCGGAAGGAACGTAGAACATGGAAGAGGGGCGCCCAAGATGGGGGTGTTTGAGGGCCCAAGGGCCGATCCTGAATGCGCGACTGCCGGGGGGGATCCTGGTAGAGGAGTCTTGTATGCCTGCTGCTGTTGTGGTTGTGGCTGCGCTGGCTGCGGTGGCTGTGGCTGCGGTGCCATGGCGATGGCAGGGTTGGCAACGGTCGTCGTGATGACATGAGGTTGAGGTGGAGGGACCCCCATGGCAGCATGGTGGTGGGAGGGCAGGGAAGGTTTGATTCCTGCAGGGGCCGTTTCATCCTCGAAGCTGCAGCAGCTGTACATACCCTGAATGAAACACAGAACGGCCAGTGTGAGTCCCAATAAAGCGTCACACGCAGCGAGAACCTAGAAGCTGGCGACTCTACAGACACTGTTACTCTGCCTCTCTGGCGTTTGCATCAGCATTGCACCACAACCAGAGCGCTCCAACATAAATGCTCCCCAAAACCCATAAGAAAGCTTTATTTGCATGGATCAGACTTGTGTCTGTATCTTCCCGAGTGTGCCTCTGTGCCTGTGTTTGCCCTTCAGTGACTCTGTCTCTCCGCTCCCTTTGTCGCATGCCGACTCTGCCCGCAGAGGCTCGACAAATTCGGCAGAGTCTGCAGGGGAAGCACCTGCCAGGCATACATCAAGAGGTGCGCTAAAGAAGGCGCCGGCCGCACTCCCCTCCAGCGGCCTTCTTATCCTCACAAGAGCCGCCCGGAATCCAGATTCAGCTCAGACCTGGGAGCCCGTTTACCTTCCAGTGAGGAGGGCGTTTCCTTTGCAAGGCATCGCTTCCCCTCATTATATTCACATCTGGTTGGCATGATTACATTCTCATGAGCCTGGTAACATTCTAGTGGAACCATTCAGCAGTCAAAACACGTGCACTGCTACAAATCAGCAGTACAGTACACTACACTCTGACACTGCTACAAATGAGCACTACAGTACACTACATTCTCACACTGCTGCTAATGAGTTATACACTCCAATACACTCTCACACTATTACAAATCAGTAGTACACTATATTCTCACACTGCTACAAATCAGCAGCACACTATACTATACTCTCACACAGCTACAAATTATCAGTACGGTACACTACAAACTCACACCTCTATAAATCTGCAGTCCAATACACTACACTCTCACATTGCTACAAATCAGGAGTACAGTATACTGCAATCTCACACCTCTACAAATCAGCAACACAGTACACTGCTCTCACAAAGTTTCAATTCTGTAGTACACACTATACTATCACAGTGCTACAAAACAGCAGTATAATAAGCTGCACACTCACAATACTAAGGGTCAAGAGTACTGAGCACCACACTCTGACACTAATAGGCAACAAGAGGTCAGGTATACGGTAGATCACGCTCTCGCATTGTGAAAAATTAGCAGTACAATCAGCACACTCTCACACTTCTGCAAATAAGCCGTACAGTAAACTCTACTCTCACACTGCTTCAAATTTACAGTACATCACACCACACACTGAGAATAATAAGGGGTAAAAAAATGAACACCACACTCTCGCAATAATAGTCATCAGTAATGCAGTACACCACACTATCACACTGATAAGTGTTAAGAGTACAGTACACCACGCAATCACACTGATAAGTGTCAAGAGTACAGTACACCACGCAATCACACTGAGAAGTGTCAAGAGTATAGTACACATGCTCTCACACTGTTGTAAGCCAAGAAAACAGTATGACAAATTATAACACTGTTTAAAGTTATGAGTGTAGTACACAACGTTCGTATACTGTTACAAGTCAGGAATACAGTACACAACGTTGTCGCACTGAAAAGTGTCAGAAGTTCAGTACACCACACCGTCACATTGAGAAGTGTCAACAGTACACCACACTCTTACGCTGTTAAATGTCAGGAGTACAGTGCCGCAAGTTCTGATACTGTTAAAAAAAATCATAAGTACAGTACACCACACTCTCACACTGTTATAAGTCACAATGCACAGTACACCACACTGTCACAATGACAAGTGCTAGAAGTACAGTACATCACACTGTCACACAGTTATAACTCAAGGGCACTGGATGCCACAATGTAACACTTATAAAAGTGAGTACAGTACACCACACCAATAGTCAAGTCAAGAGTACGGTAGACCATATTCTCATATTGGCAGCGTAAAAATACAAAACATACTTATTTTTTTCCAACTAATTTTATAAGTAATATTCCTTTAATTACATGGTGACAACATAATACATACATAATCACATTAAACCTATTGCATATCTGAATTTAAATAGAATTGGCATCATTTGAGGAATATGTGCAAGACATATCTAAATAAATACAATTAAACATTATATTTAAAAAAAATAAAAATAGATCAAAATATAATTAAGATCTATCAAGTCCTCCTCAATTGTCTTTTTTTTCAAAAATCAATGAAAGAATATAAAAGATTAGCAGGTATGTTTGTAATTTTGATATGTTCCCTTTATTTGATCATTCTTGAAACATAAATGTTAAATCAGTATTGAGCTTCATTCAGATTAATTACTTCAGTGCTGAAGGGCTAAGAATGATTGAACACAATTGAAACATGACAAATCAGCTCAATTACATGTTCAGTTTTACGTCATTTGAATCTTGAGGCTCATTTAGTCAACAGTTCAGTCAAGGATAATTAATTAGCAGTTCTGCTGGAACAAAAGGTACCATACACATACAAAAACAGGATTAAAAATCCATGGGGTTCACAGAAGGTCAAACATACATCTTCACAACCTAATAAAACCTGGGTATATAGTACATTACATTCTGCCTGCTCAACCTGCCAAAAGTACAGCACACTATACTCTGTCCTCCCAACCTTCCAAGTGTACAGCATACTATACTCTGTCCACTCAACCTGCCAAGAATACAGCACACTACACTTTGTCCACCCAACCTTCCAAGTGTACAGCATACTGTACTCTGTCCACTCAATCTGCCAAAACCTTAGCACACTACACTCTGTCCCCTAAATCTGCTGAAAGCACAGCACACTACACTCTGTTCACTCAACCTGCCAAGTGTACAACACACTACACTCTGTCCACTCAATCTGCCAAAAACGTAGCACACTACACTCTGTCCACTCAGTCTGCTGATAGCACAGCACACTACACTCTGTTCGCTCAAACTGCCAAGAGTACAGAACAATAATGAGCACAGTCCAGGTGAGCTGCTGAAGGTGAGGAGTAGAGAACACTGGTACTACTCACCCTGCTGAATGCCAGGAGAAAGTCCAATTTACTAGAGGGCCCCACACAGTGACGTAGCCTCCAGTAGACCAGATGTTCCCAAGCAAAGACCAAGAGACTCAGGCCCATGGCCACCAGCAGCATGTAGAAGACCCCCGCCATGTTGTCGATGTCCAGTTTGGAGCTCATCACCTCGATCTTGTCATTATGGCAGATCCCTGACAGCCAGAGGCGCTCCAGCATCTCAATTTCATCTGCGGAGCAGGGAGGGGGCAAGGAGGATGACAAGATTACTCAGCATACAATAGGTGCAGCCTGTACCCACCACCATAAAGGAAGAACTATGAGGTGAGCATGGGAGGTCATCAAATTAACGAAGTGCTCTGGCTTCTTGTTTTCAGGTGTTCTATCTCTGTCCTATGATGCTACCCAATAGGTCTGACAAGAGCTAGGATATATGTTTGTCCGAATCGCCCACTGCTGCATCGTGGTAAACATAATTAATAGAGGGGAATGCTGGAATCAAGGACAAGTGGCACGAGGGAGAATTTCTGTCACCATGATGAAGAGCACGATGGGCTACCCAGTTTTCTGTGGGAATAGATGGAGAGAGGGGGGAACAAGCAAATTAAAAAATGGCAGAAACATAAAGAAAAATCGGGAGATCATAATCATTTAATTGTAGCGGTTAGTGGACCCGTGTGTGTCAGAACTTTACGGTTTTATATGACTCTGTTTTTTCTGGGCCACGGTTCTGCTCCTCAGTCAAAAGCCCGAAGGCTCTGAACCACCAAACAGGCCTCGCAGCACACAGTGGGCTCGCCTCCGTGTCTCAGCAGCGTAGAATAATGATGAGACCACATGGATCGTTGGAACAAGCGGCTTTATTGTCCTCTCTCCGATAAAATCATAATACTAACTGAGTGAAACTGGTGGCGAACAGAACCTCCTTACATCATCTTTCCACACATACAGTAACAGAAAAGAGGCTGGAGAAATAGATAAGGGAAAAAATAAGGAGGAAAAGGAGAATTTCAAAGACCACCCGCCAGTACGCCGCTGCCACTACAGCATGGTTTATCAAGAGAGATATGAAAATAAAAGCAATCAGAAAGAGTACCCAGATCTCTTGATATTGCTAGCAGTGTTTAAACTGTTACAATAATATGCCTCACTGATTGTTATATACAGTATATCAGTAAAGTACTGTGGCACAGAAATTCTGCCTCAATTTCACTTACATTTTGGGAAATATTTTTTTTATCTTTGCCGTACCAAATGGCATTTTAAAAAAAAAAAAAACGGATGAATAGAATCAATCAATTTTCAATCTAGGGATTTTATTTTTTATGGCAGGTTAATTTGGCTTTTAAAACAAATCACCGCACAGCTGTGTATTATGACCCTCCGAAAGCAAATTTCGCCAATTGATTTCTGACCGGGGTTCGTCTTTCTGAACAAAAGCGCCAAAAACACATTTTTTTAGGCAGCACTGTGTCTGCACCTTGAAGCCGACAAGCCAGAAGCCGCAGATCAGGAAGGAAATTCATGGATTCTTTACAGACAGCTGGGCCTGCAGATTAGTCACGCCATGGAGAATATCCGGCAGGTCACTCGCCAGCCTGCCGGCTGTCAGACTGAACCCTCCCGACTGACGGGACTGGTTTAGCACAGCTGGGCATAAATGTAGATTCGGGGTTAAACTCAATATCAGAACTAAAATTATTTTACAAGCAGACGCCCCAATTTTCCCCATTGTACAACTATGAATGTCTCCATTTTAAAACACTGGCTGACTACTCCGTCTTGAAAATCTGGCGACTCGAATAATCTGAGAACCAAAGGGGCGCCCGCCGTCAAAGTGCCCCAGTCATTTTGGGCCACAGCTGGGCTGCTGAAAAGGTAACGAGGTCATCACTAACAACGCAAAGGCTGAATAGCTGAAGCGGAGGGCACGGGTCCCCTTGACTGACACCTCCTGGATGGGTGGTGAAATAGCACAAGACAGTGTTACCGGGGATACAGCCGTGCAGCCACACTTGGCCCGGATAATAATATGAGTGACACAGATTAATAGCAACAAACATGAATCCATCAATCCCTTGTACCCATAGAGGGCGCTCCAGAGCTTGGAGCTTCAGGACGCAAAATGCTGGCAGGATGAAGGGACTCACTCGAGGGCACATTAATGTATGGGCTAAAGTCCAAAGGCCTCTTCTTGAAAGGGGCCTCAGCTAACCTTATTTAATGGTGTGTTTTAATGCACCCACCCAGCCCCAAGGGGACACCTTTTACAGTCGCCACCCCCCTCCCTAGTCGACAGCTACACCATTGTAGGATATAGCAGGACGACACGACAACACGAGTAGCCCGGGGTCCTGTGACTAGGCTAATACTCCACTGCAACCCATCATCCTCTGTGCTGCACTCTGAGTCGTCATATATAAATGTATAAGGGCAGATGGCATGTATGACTAGCAAAGTCCATTACTGTGTAATCCGAAGGTTGTTAGTTCTAAGCCCAAGAAAAGCCATCGCGTAAAACTAATCTGAATTGTCCCAGCACAATCTCTCCGGGTCCCTCTGAATAAAACACAATGCACACAGGAATTTGGGAATATCAAGGCTGGTTGTAGGATTGCTGTAACAGGATATGCACTGCCATTCCGGTTCTGTGAGCACAGAAAGAACAGATCCCTTTTCTCATAATCCCGCTTAGCACTTAAGAGCCAACGGTACCTTTATCTCTTAGCAGAAGAAAACGTGTTTTGTTGCAGACGACGCCTGTATCGTGCGAGTCCACTTTCCGCTGTCCGTCTGAACGGTCCACTGATCCCTTTTCTGGGACTCGCCGTCACACGGCTGTGTCGTCTAATAGAATTTGGCATCAAATAACTACATTATCAATGTTTAAGCAGTCAAACCGGCGCGGGGCAGCTGGAGAGGGCTTTGTAGCTCACGCCAGGCAGCGGCGAGGCTCATCCCAGGCCCCAAAAGCAGGCCAAAGAGGGGTGGGCCGCAGGCTGACAAATATGAGCTTCAGACCAGCCCTGCTGATGGAAGCCATATCCTCGTGCGGGAAATCTGTACTCCATTATCGGCATATGAGGCGGGAAAACGGACAAGTGCGGCTACGGGAAAGATACCGTCATACTCTGATTCTCTGTGACACCTTCATTATTTCCAATATGTTATCTTAATCTCTCGATTTCAGGGCATCCACATGAGCCATAAAACATCTGCCGGAACTGCGATAATAGGCTTCGCGAGCGTCGCCGCCTTATCGAGCCTTTGAGGAAAGAGGCAGGAAGGCAGACGTTTGCACTTCCCCGGCGTTACTCTAAATAAATGCCCGCGCTGGCTTGACGCTCGAGCCCCCTCCCCATCACTCCGTCTCTGTCACTCTCGTACCGTCTCCCACCAGTTGGAGCAGGGCGAGGTCCAGAGGCCGCTTCCAGCGGGAGTTCTTGTGCAGGGCGATGCCGTAGCCGGTGGTGGCGAAGACCTTCCCCGAGCCGATGGTCATAACCTTGCAGCCCTCGTCCTTCCTGGCCATGTAGTTCAGGACGGCGGCGTCGTAGATGAAGGCGTCCAGCTTGCTGCACAGACGGACAAAGGGGGGGGGCGGGGGAGGGCATTTTAAAGCGAGCAGGAAGGGCCGTCGGAGAGGGAACCGTGTGTAAAATAAAGCGAGGGAAGCAGAACGCAGAGATGGGGGGGGGGCTTACGGTTTACACGGCACGGGTATTTAGGGAACAACAGATGAGGCGGAACGGGGAAGATTTCTCCGGTAATGACAGTAAGAGGCAGCGGAAAAGCCCCGGTTTATCAGCTAGCCGTGCAGCGTGGAGACGCCGGGGAGGAGGGGATGGAGAAAGCGGGAGGAAGAGCTCCGAGCACATCGGGCGTCGCGCGGAGAAACGGAGTGGGGACATGTGACGATGACATAATCCGCCAGAGTGGGGGAATGGAGAGGATTAGCCTGGGCTGGAGATGTCGGGGGGGATTTAGACGGAGAAGAAGGCAGTAAATACGGAGATGCCGAGTGATGGAGGAGTGGCAGGTGGGTGTCAGGCAGGCGCAGCACTGACCCGGTCTTGAGGTTGGTTATGGCCTCCTCCACCCCCCTCTGGTTGTATTTGACCATGTACTGGTGCATGTCCGGGTAGTTGCTGCGAATGTTCTTCTCTGTGCTGCCATTGGGGACTGTTCCGAATTTGAGGGGGGGGTATTGCTCCGTGGGGTGCTGAAACTTCAAGGGTGCGGAGAAGAGTGTCAGCAGTGGCGAAGCACCCGCCCCGTCCCCCGCTTTGCCCAGGCAGAGCCTACCTTTTTGTCGCTCAGTCCGGAAACGGTGTCGATGTATTCTTCCTGGATCATGAACGCGGCCAGGTTGGCGGTATAGCTGGCCAGGAAGATGACGGCGAAGAAAGCCCACACCAGCACCATGATCTTGCTGGTGGTGCCTTTCGGGTTCTCCACGGGGACCGAGTTGTTAAACACCAGCGCCCACAGCAGCCAGATCGATTTCCCAATGGTGAACTTGGATCCACCCGCCTCTGGAAGTAGGAGGGAGCAATGGGGGCGGGGGGG
>JAABNY020000136.1:2118666-2155519 GCA_015164015.2 Brevimyrus niger | reverse complement strand
GGCGAGCCCGCCCCCCACCCCTCTCCCTCTCTTACCATCCGCCCCCACTCCCCCCCCCCCCCCCACTCCCATGCATCCCTTCCCTCCACCGCACACAGCCCGGAGTGCAGCGGAAGGCAGACTGACAGAGCGAGGCTGTATCGACACCGAACGCAGCGCATTATCGGGAAAGCGTGCACCGCTGCGGTGTTGCGCCTGCATGTGTGTGTGTGGGTGCTTGTGCACGCGCCTGTATGCGTGTGTGTGTACGCACCTGTATGTGTGTGTGTGTGTGTGTGCACGTACACGTGTACGTACATGTGTATGACGCACCTGCATGTGTGTGTGTAGATTACCAACCACTGCATTCACTGTACAGAAAAATTAAATGGGTGAAGAATGCATTTCCTCCTTGTGCAGCTAAGTGTCTCTTTAATAAAGTCAGTAGGATTGATTCATGGTTTCAGGCTTTGATTAGAGAGGGGACTCTTTCAGGACAAAGCATTAAATCACAGATGAAAAGATATAACCTTGTGTAGGATGTGGGTTCAGGACCTGCTCTCCTATACCCTACGGTCAGCTTAGAATAATCCTCATGACAGCGCATTTTCATACCTGGCAATATTAAGGCCACCAGGCCCACTGTTACGGCTGACCCAGGCTGGGGTCCCTAGACCATAAAACCCGAGGCACGCTGGGCCTTTGGCAAGTAAGGGCTCAGGCTTTAAGGAAGCACTGCATTGGAGTATCAGAATGACAGATCACCAGACTGCAGACTGAAAATAAAATACATATATATTAACATTGGGTCTATTCATTTTCGTACATTAGGACAAGATAAAATAAATTACCGCACGACCAAATGTGAACACCTTACGTGGTATAGACTATTGGTTTCGATCACATTTATTAACGGTCAGTCACGGGAAGCGGTTCTCCGTTGCTCTGATTATTTCTAATGCGTACATGTATAGCTCGGCATAAAGTTGTCCTTTTCATAATGAATTACCCTTCTCATTTCACGCAGAGACAGAAATAGACCCCTGATGGGTGTCCGGTAAGACGCTCGATGGCAATGCTGGGAAAGTTGCAGTGACCTGCCACATACCCACAGATGTGGATTAAACGCAAGAAAAGTACATCGCCACAGATACTAATTTCCTGAAAATTGAGGTACATTAATACATGAAGAAACCTGATGCATACCGACGCTTCACCCAGTTCAATCAGGGAAACAGGCGGTTTTTCGGCGATCTAAACTTATTGACAATCAAATGCATCTGCTAAATTTGTTGCGGACTCAGTGTGTGTGTGTGTGTGTGTGTGTGTGTGTGTGTGTGTGTGTGTGTGTGTGTGAGGGGGTGCGCGCCCCTGTGTGTGTGTGTGTTTGTGCATGTGAGAACGGGACCGTGTGTACGGGTGCATGTATGGCTCTACGAGCGTGTGCGGTGTGACACAGCGCTCAAGCGTATGCACGCGCAGCAATGACAGAGGGGTCAAAGCCCAGATCCCCGGCCGTTTCCACCTTTCCCCGTCCATCCCTCCTCATAGCACAAGTCCGGGCGAGCGCCGACACCAGACACCGCAATTTCATTCCTCATTGCCATTCATATTGTTTTGGGCCAGTCCGGGTGTTTACATATTTTAATAAGCCCAAAATAAAAACAGCCGCAAATGCATGGAAAAATAATTAAACATATACTTACTATTTTTCACGAGCCTGTTCCCTCTCTCTTCCTTCGTCTCTCCATCATAATCACATCTTTTTTTCTGAGGTATCCTTTATGCAGTTTTCCACTGGAAATATATACATATATATGTGTGTTTGTATATGTCTATATATATATATATATCTAAATATAAATTCTACATGCATTAAATTTCTCGATCTCTCTACCTATCCCTCTCACCCTCCCTCTCTCTCTCCTCTCTCTCCCTCTCCCTCTCTCTTTCCCCGTTCTTTTGTTAAAATTCAGTATATGCGCCCCGTCACCTAGCAACCATCAAACCCCCCCACACCTCCTTCTCTCTCTCTCGCTCCATCACTAGCGACACGTGTTGAATGCTAAACTTACCGGTGTAGAAAAATATTAATAAAACGTAGCCTTTCTTGCTCACGTATCACAATAGAAAATAAATATTTACTAGGCGCAGTCAGCTGTGTTTCTCTCGATCCCCCGCACCCCCTCTCTCACACACACGCCCTTTGCACCACACACACATAAATATATATACACACACACACACATACCTCCGCCCGTCTGTCTTCCCATGCTTCATCAAGCTCTTTCTGCTTCTCCAAGCAAAACGGATGCATGCGTCTAGACCCTATCTGCTTATCAATAAGTAAGTGTCTTCAGATGCATTTCAAAGATCATTCACTACTTAGCAGCTGTAAACGTGTGTGTTGTACTCGGCAGTATAGCCTTATTGTACATTACGGTGGATTTGAAATGATGTGCGTGTAATTTATATAAATTGCTTAGTTTTCCTTGTGATGGTTTTCTGCTTGACTTTTCTGTATGTGTGTAATTTGTGTCTATGTGTGTAAAGGGATTCAGCAACGAGCGGTAAATAAATCAATAAAACCCATAAATCACTAAGGCAGCAACTGTCGGTACTAAACGCCGAACATGTCATACCAAAATCCTCCAAGGCGGTTGCGCATTTGTTTTTGCAGACTGTATAACTAAATACTGGCAGTACGAAGAAAGCAATGAATAGACAAACCAAAGGCAGTAGGTAGCGTTTTTTTTTTGTTTTCTTTTTTGTTCTTCTTTTTTACTGTACTTCCCACCTCACCCTACGTTGCGGTGTCTTTATGAAACAATACGGCAAAGGAGAACTGAAGTGAGCGCAATTCCCTGGTGCATTGCATATAAACGATTTACATCTGTCAAAGCATCGGTCCTTCCTGATGCACCGCTTTAGTGCTGCACTGGGTAATATGAAATCCATTTAAGTTCATTGCAAGCAGAAAGTAAGCCCTTGGATCTATCTAGATAATGCATTAACAGTCATTTGTATTTATCAATATAATCACCCAAGCGTATATTCCCTAAGGTATCTATAGAGTGTGTGTCATAAAATTACAATCTATCATGAATTTACCGCAGCAAATAAATAATCTGGCACCGGAAAACGGCTTAGCATCAACGTCTGCTATGACATTTATATATTCATTTGAACATGTAACATCGTGTTAGTTTGTTAGGTGCCTCGCCTCTGTCCGTGTGTTTGTGTGACTCTCTGTATGAGGAGTACGGAACATTTGCTCTGATTCCTCTGAACGAAGCAGATGGGCAAATACATATAGTACAAGAAATGCGGAGCGATTGGTGCAACCACTAAAGCGGGCAGAAATCCGACCAGCCGCATGGGCACACGGCGTGTACTCTCGTTTATATTTTTTACACCATGAGGTATTACGTTTTGTGAGTAGCGCTATTAAATTCAAGTGATTGGACAGGATCTTTTATATTTCCATTCGATGGCATGGTATAATGACGTACTGCATTTTCCTTTGAAGCTGAAATTGTATTTGAAGAAGAAAAGGTATTAGCCTGCTTTTAATGATGACTTCAAATACAGTTTATTATGTATACACACACATTGAATTTTCCCTACAGAAGTAAGTATCTATCCATCCACCCATTCATCCATTCATATATGATCTGCCACTTATCCAGGGTTGGGTCGCTCGGGCAGTAGTCTAAGCAGGGATGCCCAGACCTCTCACCAGCCACCTCTCCCTGTTGCACTGAGGGAATACAAAAGTCTTCCCAAGCTAGCTGAGACATATAATCTCTCCAGTGTGTCCTGGGTCTTCCCCAGGGTCTCCTCCCAGTTGGACATGCCCAAAACCACCAGCCATCCAACCACCCCAACTGACTCCTATCAATGCAGAGCAACATCAGCTCTACTTTGAGCCTGTCCTGAATGTCTGAGCTCCTCAGCCTATCTTTAAGGTTCTGCCCAGATACCCTGCAGAGAAAACTCATAGGTGAGTGTTGGAATGTAGATCAACTGGTAAACTGAAATCTTTGCCTTTCTACTCAGCTCCCTCTTTACCACAACAGAAAGGTATAGCATCCATATCACTGCCAATGCTGCACCGATCCGTCCGTCGATCTCCCACTCCCTTCTTCCCTCATGCGTGTACAAGACTCCAAGATACTAAGAAATCTTTGTTTGAGGCAGCAACTCATCCTCCTCCAGGGACAGGGCAATCCACCCATTTATGGTCAAAAACCATGGCCCCAGGTGCTTCTCATTATCCCAGCCACCTCAAAATCAGCTACAAACTGCCTGAATACATGCTGCGGATCACAGCCCAATGACGCCAATAGGACCACATCATCTGCAAAATGCAAAGATGTGATCCCGAGGCCCCCAACTGGACCCCCTTCTGCCCCATTGCTACGCCAAGAAATTCTGTCCATAAAAGTTTTGAACAGAATTGGTGATAAAGGGCAGCCCTGGTGGAGTTCAAAACGCACTGGGAACAAGTTTGACTTACTACTGGCAATGCAAATCAAACTCTTGCTCTGTTTATACAGGGACCGGATGGCCTGCAGCAATGGGCCCCATACTCCAAACTCCTGAAGCGGCCCCCGCAGGACTCCCTGAGGCCCATGATCATATGCCTTTTTTAAGTCAACAAAACACATGTAGACTAGTTGGGCAAATTCCCATGAATACTGCAGTATCCTTGTGACGGTCCAGCATTCTGCAACTAGGACAGATTCTGCGTTGTTCCTCCTGCATCCCAGGTTCAACCAACAGTCGGACCCTCCTCTCCAGGACACCAGCATAGACCTTCCCAGGGAGACTGAGGAGTGTGTTCCTCCTGAAAACATCCTCTGGTCCCCTTTCCTAAAGATTTGGACCACTAAAGGCACTGCCCCCAATGTCATTGCAATGTTGAAGAGACGTGTCAGTTAAGACAACCAAACAATATCAATTGCTTTCAAAAACTCGATTTTCAAACTACTATTTCCAAGGAAGGCATATCCGTGGGATTCAGGAGGTTCTCAAAATATTCTTTCCACCGCCTGACTATATCCTCATTTGAGGTCAACACTTCTCCATCCTTGCTGTAAACAGCATAGGTAAAGCCCTGCCCCCCCTCCTACCAGAATCTTTTTGAGGTCAACTAAAAGTCCTTCTCCATGGCCTCACTAAACTTCTTCCACACCTGGGTTTTTGCTTCAGCAACTGCCAAAGCTGTTTTCCGCTTAGCTTGCCAGTATTTGTCCGATGCTTCAGGAGTCCCAGAGGCTAACCAAGCTCAGAGGGCCTCCTTCCTCAGCCTGACAGCTCCCATTACTGCTGGTGATCACCACCACGGTCGGGCCACCATGACAGGTGCCAACAACCTTAAAGCCACAGCATCTCAAAGTCACTTCAGCAGTGGAGTCCTGTAATATGGCCCCTTTCGGGCTCAATGTCCCCATATTCTATTGTGATGCAAGACAAGTTCTCTCAGGTGTGAGTTAAAGATCTCCTTGATCTTCCAGGGGCTTCTGCCAGATACTCCCAGTATTCACTAAGCATTTGGGTCTACCAGGTCTATCCAGCATCTTCTGCTGTCATCAGATCCAACTCACCACCAGATGGTAATCAACTGGTAGCTCAGCTCCTCTCCTCACTCAAGTGTCCAAAACTTGCAGACACAAATCTGATTACATATGATTACAAAATTAATGATTAGACTGCAAGTTAGGGTATTCTGGTGCCAGGTGCACTTATGTTAGAACCTGTTTGTTATGGATGATCTGTGGTCAGCACAGAAGTCCAATAACAGAGCACTGCTGAGGTTTAATTCAGGCAGGCCATTCCTCCCAAACACACTCTTTCTCGCTTCCCTGGAGTTTGGTTCCGGAGTCCAAGTTGGATATTGAGGTGAGTCCAACTATTTGGTATCTCTCTCCCAACTAGATTTTACATTCAATGTGCCTGGTGCCAGTTTTGGTCATCGACGATTGGTCTATTGAGGCCCCTGCTTTCAATTGGCACCTAATCTACATTGCACTTGACCTCCACGGCTCCCACAGGAGGAAAGGCCCATGTTACTCCTTCAGGCTAATGCCCCATGGGTTGGGACCCGGCCACCAGACAAGTGCCTTCGAGCTCCTGCCCGAAGCGAGACCCCGGTTTCCCCAGTCCAGCTGGGGTAACATGGTCCATTACATTGTTCATCATGGAGGGTTTTCTGTATCACACTTCGTCTGGCCACTCACCTAGCACCAATTTGCCATGGGAGACCCCCCAACAACATAGTTTCTGGGAATATAGAGGCACACAAACTCCTCCACCGCGATAAGGTGGAGATTCACGGAGGAGTCAGTACTGAAGGCTTATTTGCAATGTAACTGGAATAGAAAATGTATCAGTCTCTGAACAGCTATAGCAATGACCTCCCGGAATTAAATAAAGCAGATCCATCCCATTTAGACGTCCTTCCAAATCCAGTGAATTTCATTTCACAAAGAAATTAAGTTTCAGAGTGGTTTTCTTGGTGAAGTTCAGCTTGATTATTTCAGGGGCAAATGAATATACAGGATTCATACCCACCCATTGATTGAATAAGACATTCCAAAATAGCATCAGCTGGAGAGCACTGGAGGAAGAAAAAGGAAAAAATAAATTAAGCTCTATATATATGTTCCCTCTAATTATTTGCTTGACGAACTCATATGTATTACGGCATCTTCAAGTACCACGAAGGGTTCAGTGAGATTGACTACTTTAATTAACTTCTGAACACCGTAGTACATCAAGCAATATAAAGAACCATATATTATTCATAAAATAACATAAATACAATAATGTAATGAATATGTTTTTGGTGGTTTGTGAATATGGGTGATCTTCTTATTAAGGATGATTTTTTAAGACTGAAGGAAGATCACAGGCATCTTCGTGTCATGGGAAAGTGAAAAGAGGATTCTGGGATACAGACGTGCCATTTTAAAGCCATGATGGAGAAAGAGCCTGCGTGAGATGACCTTCCTCAGAAAACCCTCCCCCACTTAGCTGCATCGTAAAAATTCCTTATTGAAAAGCTTATCATTAGTTATTGCTCAGTAGACACGGTAATCTGAGGTCAGTTATATAGCCACTTTTTCTCCCTGAGTAGTGTGCATGTCCTGCAAAGCTGTTTCTGCAGCTGGGTGCTTTTTCGCTGTAATTGCGATTCAGTGCGGATTAGTGAAATCCACACTCCAGGCCACTGGGGACTTCCGCTTCTCACTGCTGGCCCTCGACAAGTATCACAAAAACCTTTAAATCAATTGAGTGGCCCATTCAAATCAAAGCTCTTACAGTATTTTCAGTTGCTAAGATACATTCTGCAATACTGAAGTCACAATCAAAATTCTTGACACAGTTGCTATAATATCCGTTTATGTGGGTTAAACTGCAAATAATTTGTATTCATATAAAATGCATTCAATAACTAATCGCTTCAAAATTCATGGATTCTTTTCTCAATCAAAATCCACTCCCATCAACTTTACATTTTTAGAGGCCATTTTGTATATGTTTACATACTGGTCCCAAAATTGTTAAAAATACATTCAGAATTGAATGACTACAATTTGCTACCATACTATCAACAATACGACAGAATGAAAATGCACCATGCATATATATAGTAGGATTTCCTGAAATACTGCTTTTGTGCATTTTCTTTTTGAAAATTGCTAAAGAATATTTCATAATTACATGACAGTAACAAATAAAGGCCATCGGAATTTACTGCAACAGGGTTTGTTCACTTCTGCATATTTTATAGAATGCATAAGTATTCTGTTCTGTAATGCAATATTTATGAGAAATTAAATCAGAGTGACTTTACTGATGATGCTTTACTGATAATCCATATTGTTTTATATAATGCTGTCTGTTGTTAGTGTTTCGTAGGCCAGTCGTTTGTGTGATACAGTGTTCCTCCAGGAAGATATAAGGTGCTAATGTTTTGGTGATATGAGTCTATTTTGAGACATGGGTTAAATGTTTTGGTGGCTATAGTGCATTTTGGAGGAGAGATTAAGCGGCCAAGCTGCACAGTATTGCAGACTGTGTGAAGAGTGTTGAGAAAGTGACTTCAGCATTGCACAATGCATCTCAGCAATTGAAAAAGAAATGCATCCAGAGCCTCAAATCCAGAGAAAATGAAGAGCAGCAAGGCAATTTTTACACTTTTTTACAGGTTATTTGTTATAGCTGTATGTCACAACAGTGCTTCTAAATGTCAAGAATCATGGTTGCATAAAGTGACTGTCTATAATGAAAACAAACTGCAAGGTTCCCCAGACATCTGGCGAAGAGGACAGCCGCGTGTCCTCTCACACCCAAGCTTGCAGGTCTGCTCCTTACCATCTTTCAGTGGGTTTTGCATACTCTCTAAAATTTTACATGGCATCTCAGATAACAGCCTGTAGTCTAAAGATCTGCAGTTCAAGTGGACTGGTGATTATGTGTGGGTGGGGCAGGGGGTCAGACATACGTTACATAAAAAAACTTGTTATTTTGACATTCTGGGGAGCATTTCTTTGGTCCCCACAAGGGGAAATTTAATTTTCTAAAAATCTGTGACTGCAGTAAAATATAAAAATGCAAAAGTATGGTTACTTATTGTTAAGGGTTAAGGTCAGGGCTGAGTAGGGGTTGATGTTGTCATTTGTTGGGATTAAGGTTTTGCCCACTGTGCGTGTGTTTGTGATTATGCTTACATTACATGACTTACATTACATTTCAAATATTTCCCACAATATAATGAAAAGCCTTTGATAGGCTGGCCCCCCATCCTGGGTTATTCCCCACCTCTTGCCCATAGCTTCTGGGATAGACTCCTGGACAAGCGGTTTGGAAAATGGATGGATGGATATAATGAAAACCAGTTATTTTGATGTTGTGAGAACCATTTTTCAGGTCCCCACAAAGATCTGTGAATGCAATCATCCATCCATTTTCCAACTCCCTAGTCTTACTGGGTCGCGGGATCTCTGGAGCCTATCCCGTAAGCAATGGGCACTGAATGCAATCAAACATTTAAAAATGCCAAAAGTCTCATATTTTGTTTGATTACTTATGGGTAAGATTAGGACTGGGGTTAGAGTTTTGCCCATAGAAATGAATAGCGAGTCCCAACAGAGATATAACTACAAACCTGTGTGTGTGCGTCCATATGTGTGTGTGCATGTGTGTATGTGTCTGTCTGTGTCCTCTGATGTCCAGGAAGGTTCATGGCTCACCAACAGCCTAGGGGATAATAGATGGGATAATTCTGATAATGTGTTTTTTTTTTTTTTTTTTTTTTTAATAAAAATATGAAGAAATTAATCACTTGCTTTTTATGCCCGTAAATACATTTTCCTTTTTGAAACTAAGACATTATAATAGTGTAATGCACATTAAAAAGCTTGTATTCCCTTCACAAATAAAGAGATCTGAATCGTAGTAGATGATCTAAACTCAAATAATGTGTTGCAGGCCATAATAATATAAATTTACAGCCTTACACACCCATACATGTTATGGAGCACATGTTTAATGTGTGCCTGTGACTATGCATGATGCCCCCGCATAAAGCTCACGCTCGCCTGCCCTTAATGACAACTCAAACATAATGGAGACATTCATGAGGCTGCTCCATTAGCTTCTCCACCCACTAGCAAAGGACTTCTTACCAGGCACACAAAGGCTTGTACACGTGTCAAAGAACATACTTGCAGCTAGACAATCTAAGCGGCGCCAGGATGCTTATCTTTTTTGATGTCTTCATCCAACTTTCCTGGTTGGGGAAGAAAATCGGTGACAAATACAGAGGATGCCATGGGTCCCTGGATCATAGGTCAGTTCATCTGTATCAGTACCTGTAAATCTGATGTGTTGCTGAGCAACCCAGGGGTGCCCCAAGGATCACTACTGTGACCTTTTCATTTAAAAATATCACAGACATGAGGCACAACCTCTGACTCATGCTGTCTTCAGAAGGTCCCTGACAATTCTGCTGTTGTAAAATGACAGTGGAGAAAGGAAGTGCGGAAGCCTGTTGGAGAGTTTTCTTAGGTGTTTAAAAAGGAAGCATCTGAAGATCAGTGCCAGAAAGATGAAGGCACTGGTGCTGGACCTCAGGCAGAGCGGGGAGCCACTGACTGCTGTCGCCGTGTGGGGAGAGAGCGTCGACTCGAGCGGTACCTTGGAATCCACATCAGTAGTAGGCTGCAGCAGCGCGACGGCACAGAGGGAGGAAGTGCAGAGGAGGCTGTTTTTCTGGAGGAGACTAAGGTCCTTCAGCGTATGCAGCAAACTGCTAGACATGTTTTACCAGTCTGTCATAGCCAGTGATGTTCATCTGCTGTTTGCTGGAGGCCATATCAATGTAAAGGAGCCAGGTAGACTGAACAGACCTGAATAAGGGTAGTTCTGTCATAAGACCAAGTCTGAGAAGCGGGGGTGGGGGCTCCAAACTGTGGTGAATAATGAAGCCCATTCTCTAAACACAGACCTACAGAGTCACCCACCCCACCCACTGGCTCATCTTCCCAAAATACCTAAGTGCCTAAGTGCTCTAGGCATTCCTCTCTGCAGTTTATTTGTTCGCTGTCTCCTGTTTCCATGTACCTAACCCCACCCAGCACAACCTTCTTTAACCCATCACAGGATTCCAGCAGCTTCCATGTTCACACACATGACCTGCACTCTAACATACATTTTCTCATAATTTATCATAATTTATTCATTTAAATTTCCTGTTTCATTGGGAGTTATTTTTTGTTATGCTGCTGGACACCAAAAATGTCACCCTTGGAAAATAAAGATCCTTCTTCGTCACGTGTCATTCTTTTCTGAATGGGTCAGAAACTCATGGCCGTGTCACTCTAACACGTGCTTCTGCAGAAGCTTTGCTTTTTTTGTGCTTTGTGATTCGTTGGAGCTGAACCAATAAAACCCAGCCCTCTGTTTTTTTTCCCACACTAAGCTCCACCCATGGATCACATATCTGATGCACAACCCCACTTCCCATCAAGACTGATGAGCAGAAGTGGCGAAATACCTGGAGCGTGAGGGGAGCTGACAGTTGGCATCAGAGCCCCGGGATTTGTGCTCCTCTCGGTGTCCGGCTGATCAGCACGTCGGAGACGCCCAGCAAAAGTGTTACATCGTAGGTCCCCAGAGACGCATGGAAGGAGCACTCTGCTGTCGTCTAGGAAAGGAGAGCGCGTTCCCCGTAAAGAGAGCCAATCGCACCACTGGGAATTGAAGGTTAAGGGCTTAGCGGGATGGGGAAGGGAAGGGGAGAGAGCTAATGCTAATCTTCGGGAAACAAAGTTAGAAGCTCACTGGTGGATACATATGCGTATATTTCAAAGAGTCAGTTCAGCCCAAATAAATACTTTATCTGGTTTTATACACAGTATATATACAGTGCATAATATTACTTACCTTCTGCCCGGTTGGAGACAGTGGAATGCAATACTGACTGAGAAACTGGTGATATTTGGATGTATGAATGAGTATAGAAGAATATAAATCTCATAACAAAAAAGTGGTAACGTTATTTCTTCAATAAAGTCACTCCTATGGCTTGTAGGCTGAATGCTTGTAATGTGTTGTTTGTCTCATTTGTACAAATAGATAAACGTAGAAGTAAAAAAGGAACTTTATAAAAGAAGAACGCTTGTATTACAATATATAGGTAAAATATGTGAACATCCCTATAATTTCGAGGAAATTACTTAACTCCATCACACCCCTGACTGATATAGGTGTAGAACTAAGAATAGCCAGACAAAAACCCAACAACAATGGCAGCAGAACTTGGCACTTTCACAGGGTGCCATCTTACCAACAGGTCAGTTTGGCAAATGTCTGCCCTGGTCAACTGCGATTGTTGTGCAAACACCTGGGGGGTAGTTCAGTTGCGACGTGGGGGCCACACGACCTCACAGGAAGGAACTTGACCACCCAGCACTGATACCCAACCTGAAGAAATCCCACCAGCAATGCTCCATCATCTAATGGGAGGCCATTATAGCAACAAATGGTGGAGCAGCTTTATATTAATATGCTTGTTTTTGTTTGGTCAAGCTGGCAGACACATACTTTTAAACACGCAGTGTGGAGCTGCATTGTAAGTTGGCTATCATGGGCAGGGGTGGGTAGTCCAGGCCGAGAGAGCAAAAGTCCAGACCAAAATTTTGTTTTAGAGTTTGTTTTTGGTTAAAACAAAATCTTGGTCAGGAATTTTACTCTCTGGACCTGAACTAACCACCGCAGGGGGTGGTCAGGTGAACAGCTTGTTCAATCTTTTTTTCTCGGCTCCAGACCATGATACCTTCACCCACGCCCAGCGTTAGACCACAAACAGACTAAATGGCTGCTTTGTTTGCCTGTGTTATCTTCCTGCTCTTTTGTTCTTATTCCTCTCATCTGTTGTCTTAAACCCATCTCTGTTCCCAAACATAAATAAAATCCCACTTCCATGCCCCTGTTCCAGTGTCACATGGCTCCATTTGGCCACAGCAAGAGTCAACAAAGCATATCTGGCTGAAAGCTCATATGAAAGGTGATACTTTAAAAGACGTGTATTGTGGTAATAACAGTCTAGTAAAGGTTAGTGCATAAGCCTGCCATTTCCGGATCTTTTAAAGGTATACATTTTTAGGGGAAGCAGATCAGGGGTTCAGATCAGGGGGGTAATTAATGGCTGTGACCTGACTAAGGACGTCAACAAAAGAAGAAGCGCAGAGCGTTCAGGAAGTCTCAGCCCATCGAGAACGAGAGCGAGAAAGAGAGAGAAAGAGAAAGAGGAAACAGGTAATGCAGTAAGGTGGGCGGGAAAGAACTGCAGGGGGAGGGGAGCCAGATAAGCAAAAGAATTTACAAGAAAGTAAAATTTACAGGAGTGCCCCAGACATTGAAGGGAGGAGCTAGAAAAACAAAAGGTTATAGCATGAGAGGAGTCATGAACCGAAAGAAAAAGGGAGAACAGAAGAAGTTACCCACCGAGTGAAGGAGGGCGCAGCAAAAACAAAGAGGAGGAAGTCTCAGAGGAAGGAGAGTGGCGTGCTCATACGACTGGGCGCGCACTTGCCTTTAGACAGGGAAAAGGGAGCAGGAGATCTGTAGAGAGGCACCTGAGCAGCAGACTGACTGTGCCAACATGCTGATGAAGGAGTACAGGATATGTATGCCGCTGAGCGTGGAGGAGGTAAGCAGAACCGCACAGGAAGTCTGTGTGTGTGTGCGTGTGTTTGTATGTGTATGTGCCATACATACAGTGCGGTGTGTGTTTCTCCTGTGCCTCTCACGAACAGACAGACTGCGCTTCTATCATGGCTTTCTACATATACTTGTAGTCTTGCTTCATTTTACCCCTTTTTTTTAATCGTTTCTTAAACGAGTCTAGCAGGTTCAGTCGTTCGCCGCCAAGCACAGGTATTTGCCCCAAGGTTGAAGAGAACATGTGAGAAGAAGGAGTGGTGTTTTGCGAAAAGCTGACAGATTTCCGTCCCCTATAGCTTTTCCACTTCACATTCAAAGCGGCCTTACCTCGCGTCGGCCTCTGTGATTGGTCAGCGAGGCGGCGGCACAGTGCGGCGGCTATCTCAGTCAGGCACTGGCATGCTCGTTGGCTCTGTGCGTACGCCTTCGATTCAGCATCCCCCTGCATGTCCGTCCCTCTCTCTTGCTCTCTCAGTACAGAATCGGTCAGCTGTACATGATTAGCAAACACAGCCACGAGCAGAGCGGTGACGGCGAGGGGGTGGAGGTGATCTGCAATGAGCCCCATGCCCACCCCCAGCACGGCCCCGGGCAGTACACCGAGAAGCACATACACCTCAGCAGGTATGCCCGCGCAAGCACCTCGCCCCGCTGCCCTATAACACAACCCTTGGCGCCAGCATTAATGGCCTGATTATCACCCTGTTCCCGCTCCCTCCCTCCTGTTCTCAGTAAACTTCCATCTTGGATAAGTATGTTTGTCCCTCGGATCTTCTATATCATAGAGAAGGCCTGGAACTTCTACCCTTACACCATAACCGGTTAGTACAGCCTCTCGAATGCGTGTGGGAGTATTTTTGGGGCAGCATTGTCCTACCTGTGGCCATTTCATTGTCGCAAAGCACAGGGACCGTAGCCAGAGAAGCAAACTGACCGATTCTTTCTTTTTCACTTTCACATTGACGGCCATGCAGAGTTCACGGTGAGTGCTTTTCCCCTCCCTCTCTCCCACACTCACCAGCAGTGTGTGGCTGCACAATCTCTCAGCCCCGCACTGAATGCTTCCGCTCCTTAAAGGTGCTCTCTCTCGTTATCAGTGCTCCTTCGTCCCCAAGTTCTACATCCGGATTGAGACCAAGTTCGAGGACAACAATGGAAGCAATCTCAATGTAAGTCACAGCAAGTTCATGAGGAATAAGCCGGTGAGGTGAAAGTAGAGCCGTGGGTTCTGACAGACCGATACGTCTTTGGGCAGGAGGGGACCAATTACACTGCAGGTAGCTCTGTGGCCTCGCATCTGGCCCCACTGTGCGTGTGGAATCGCACCATTTGTGAGGATTAACTGGCAAAGTTACACAGTTCAGCTGACTTGATGAATCAAACATTGCCTTTGGGGCATGAGTGTACTCATACATGGGAAAATTACTTTGAGGTCAGGAATAGAGCAAAAGACACATGTGAACTGGATGAATAGGGGGGACGTAGGGATATGGTGTGACACAGCATATTAGGACTGCCTGCGATCAGCAGGTCTTTGGTTCAAACCCCAAGGTCAGCAGAGTGATTTCACCCTTAATCCCCTGAGCAAGGTCCTTAACCCCCAATTGCCCCAGAAACTGTCTGACCCAAAAAAAAAAAAATGTTAGATGAATGAAATGTTTTTAAAAATGCAGTTGTCTTCATTCTTGTCACCTTCAGCAAGGAATTGATTTATTAACAAAATGAAAATGGCACTGAGTAACATCTATATCACACGGACGATGCAGGTGTTCGGAGACACACCCACCCCAAAGGAGAATGTGAGCCACTTGGACATCCTGAGTGATCCCATTCCTGAGAAGCATTACAAATCAAAAGAGGTACCCAGCTTTACACCCACTGTCTGTCCCCACCTCTGACATGGCACGCACCATCCGACTCTCCGTGTCTACGCCAGATAAGGTCGCTGTTGCGTAATGAGGTCAGACTGGGACCTCTGGTGGGCTGACTCAGCAGCAAGCATGTTAATACCAGATACGCTCCGCAGGACCTCAGCACATGGGTGTCGGCAAAGACGGGCCGGGGGCCCCTGCAGGCGGGATGGCAGAATCAAAGCCATCCCATAATGTGTTCCTACAAGAGAGTGCAGTGCAGCTTTGAAGTCTATGGGCTGCAGGGGAGGGTCGAGGACTTCATACACCGGGTAAACACACCTTACAGAGCACACTTCATAGAAATTAGGGGGGTTAATTTTTAATGAGAAGATTACTTAAATATGGCGCTCATTAATGGTAAGACTGAAGTTTCAGAAAATATTTTTGTTTACTGATGCTTGAAATACAGGAACATGTTCTATATTTCTGCTGTATCGGTGCTGAAATACATATTTGTTTCATAATTTGCTAATTATTGTGTGGTGTTTTTCTCTCACAGACTGTTAATGATATCCTACTTGTTGGCCACAGACAGGCTGTGGCTTGGATGGACGAATGGCACGGTATGGAAAGGGTTAAGTCATTGTCTGTCGCGATTGAAATAACAATTAGGGTTATAATTAGTAGCAATAACGGCGGTCATCAATCCTTCCGTTTCTTTCCCAGGCATGAGCATGGAGGAGGTCAGACAATTTGAAAAGGAGCTGCAGGAGCAAACCAACAACAACCTGAAATCCAAGCAGAGCCCAGGTAAAGAAGGACCGGTGAAAAAGGAACGGAACGGCTCTAGCTGTAGTCTAGCTGTGGCAGGGAAAAGCGTTTATATTGAATCGCGCGTAGCAGTAATTTCACTGCGTCAATGCAACAGATTGCAAAAGACACCCACCTTGTGTTCAAAGGCAGTAATTGCAGCACCATGGCTGCCGTATTAAACAACTTTGAAAAAGATCTTGCCACCTACCGTTAGTGCCGCAAAATGACAGTCGTGTAAAATAAATTATTGACGCATCTGTCACCAGAAGTCAGTTTATGTTGAGACACGGTAACATATCAGCCTACAACAGTGTGAAACCATTGCTTTATATACAGTACACATTTCCGCTGTCTTTATTCTTTATAATGAAGCCAGTTAGACATTATTCTTGGGTATCTTATCTGAAGTCTAATGTGTTAAGTGTTTTAAACAAGTGTCTTTTCAGGCGATTCATTATTCACTTCCTTCCCGCGTTTTCTTCAATTGTGTTTTCATGGTGCAGTTAAAGGAACAATTCTCTTCTCGCCCCTTTTTAGGTTACGTCTCCACCCCTCGCTATACTCGGTCTGTGTCAGTCTCCGACGAGGTGGCCTTGAGAAAGATGGGTGCGGCACCCCCTTCTTCACCTCCAAATGCTGTGCGCTTGAACTTCACCCCAGAGTGACATATCCCTGGCGGCCCCCAGGCTAGATTTGCGTACGCCCTCTGCCAGGCAAACAAGCGGGAAAGCTACGTCCGTTTCAGACTAGTGCTACATCCTTTTAAAATGTTTAAAAAGGTCTATTTGCTGAGAGATGTAATGATATGAGGCTTATGATAGTTTTGGGATATATGATAGATGGACGTCAAGTAGGTAATGTTATTTAAATAACATTTTAGATATTTTTTACACACAGACGTTTAAAAGCAGTTTCATACTATTTTAAGAGAAAAACGAGATTTCAAATAGAATATGACGTCCGTCATTTTTACTGGTATTAAATGTGTACAATATTATGTAAATGTATCAAAAACTGTGTTTTATAGTCATATGACGTTGTAATAATGTACAGTGAATTTCTTAACCATTTTACGTTTTTAAATACATATCTGACTTTTTACTCTTCTGGCAAACTGGGTCGTTGCTGTTTGATTTATCACAATTTGCAGTACAAAAGCAAACAAAAAGACCTGACCCACTTTTTAATTAAGTTTTCTGTAGCACCCTTCCCAACAGTGGCCCCAAAGCGCTTAAGAAAGACTTAAAAACATGAAAAGTGATTAAGTTATAGCTGGCTTAAACATAAGTATAAATGGAAAAAGACAACCAAGGTGGGGAGAAAAACCTATAAAGGTCCCGGTCCAGCTAACCACATGTGACAGAAGTGTTCAATATTTCGACCACTTCATATATTTGTCATAGACCTTGACCTGCGTACTGTTGAGATGCATGCTCGGGTTAATCTGAGTGGCAAACATCCATTTCTAGCTCTGAAAAACTACATCTGAGCCATTTAGTATTTGCCACCTAATTATCATGGTAATTTGAACTGCGCATTCCCCTTCTTTTTAGCGCGTGTGAGCGTTTCATTTCGCAGGCGGGAAGAGAGGCCAGTGTGGCTGAGCGTGTGAATCATCCGTGATGCTCAGTTTCGTAGCTGCAGAAATACGAAAAAGCAATTTGCGCTTTCATATTGTTATTTTTGTTAATTACATATTCGTACGTCAACAGGTCAACCAAAAGAATCCTCACAGTACACCCGTGTGACTTATCGATGTCTTTTCCGTTTAGCGTTTTTATTAATGTCTGCAGCATATCATTGAATAATGAGATTCACACTTTAATAACTTGGCCTCACGTGAGCTTTGCGGCGATTACAGAAATCCAGGCTTTATATCTGACAGGCGCGTAGCCATGCACGTAGTAAAATAAGGATATATAAATTGTTTCCATTATCAATCAGGCACATGAACATGTAGTTCAATGACGATTTTAAACACGGACCGCGAGTGAGGGTGGACCTGATGGGCCCTGCCAGGATGGGGCAGGGGGGCTTTGAAAGCCTACATAATAAGTAGATTGTGGTTTCTAATTTGAATACTTTATTTCACTATTGAAATAACGCATAATTTACTTGATAAGTTGTGCTTATCTGTCTGTTATTTCCTGTATCTACTTATCTACCTGCTTCTTGCAAATACGCCCACCTCCCCCTCCTAAAAAATAAAAGTGGTTTGATCCCCTAGTGTGCAAATCTCATGTAAATAATGTATGCAGCCAGTGGATTTAGCCAATTCTGAATCTAAAGTGTGTGTGTTGGGCAAGCACACTAATGGGCCTGGGGTCCAAAATCTGCTGCTACAGCTGTATTGGTATGGCGGTCAAACCCCACCCCCAAGAAACAACATTTCTGGCTACAGGCCCAGTATGTGATAATACCAGTTTATCAAGGTCATGGATGATGTAGTTTGATTTCATTCTCCAATGATGTATCTATAGTATTGTTTGAATGTAGCAATAGCTGGATATTGTAAGTGTATTTGACTTAAGGAAGGAAACATTCCTGACACTTATTGCTGAGAGCGTAGGACAAAAAAAAAGAATGTAGCTTTCTAGGCTAATAGGACATGGATAATGCGATTATTATCATTATTGTAGGTATTATTATTACTATTATTATTATTATTATCATCCATCCATCCATTGCCCAACCCGCTTATCTGACTGGGCCGTGGGGGGTCCGGAACCAGTCCCAAAAGCAATGGGAAAGAGGCAAGGGAACAACCCTGGACAGGGGGCCAGCCCATCGCAGGGCACACTCACACAACATTCACTCACACATGCAGACCTATGGGCAATTCAGCAACTCCAATCAGCCTCAGCATGTCTTTGAACTGTGGGGGGAAACCGGAGTACCCGGAGGAAACCCCACGACGGCACAGGGAGAACATGCAAACTCCACACACAAGTAACTCAAACTCGAGTCCCAGAGGTGTGAGGCAACAGTGCTAACCACTGCACCACCATGCCGCCCCTATTATTATCATTATTATTAATAATAATTAACAGCAGCAGGTTACAAGGCACTTATTGGTGGCTTTTGCTCAGTGTTGGGAGATAACTTTTGCCGATGGAATCCTGCCTAATCAGACGAAGACAGGACACAGCTGATCACCCAAGGCGTTGACTTATGGGGCAGCATTAATCCTCGCTCATTATTCTAGGAGTCCAGAACCTCGCCGGCACTGCAGCGGGGTGATTGAACAACCCCCCGAAAAAAGACACTCCAGATGTGTTTTTCCTTAAGCCACAGCCCAGTGTGCAGTGATCCTCAGTCTCTTCGTTACTCACAACAGAGATGACTCACGGCCAGTGCTGTCATCCTCACTTTTGGCCACAGTTACTTTTCCATTACAGTCGCGGGCACCTGTCTCCCCATCAGCCTGCGGATATCAATCGGCTGTTGCCTCCGAAACAATCGTGTCACCGACTTGAAGTATCTCAGCAATTACACCCAGTCCCATGGTGATAAGATTACACTAAAGTCAGTGCTTATTCAAGCCTAAATAGGCCTAACCAGGGAATCTTAATTTTTTACATAGAAACCTCATTTGAGTGCCAGAAAATGTATTTTGTATGCAGGATGCGGTCTATAAAATTCAGATATAAAACAATTACAAAAAAACTACTTTCCATATATCATGCATTATGTATTTTTGGAGCCATAGTTGGACAGCCTTCTTCCGGAATGTCAGGGCTCTCTGTTGCTGCTATCTAGGTTACAATCTTAGATTCCTCTGAATGCCACCTGACGTTCGCTTTAAACCACAGCATTTTCACCTCCGCTAGTGGGCTGTGAACAGGTTTTTTTCCCCCTTACTTTCACCCTCCCTCCAGTTTATACTCTATTTTGTTAAGAGTTTATTCTGGTTATTTAATTAATTATTTTCTGACTGGTAATACTTCTTCAATGCCTTGTGTTGCCAGAATGATATCAGTATGTATATAATACAGAATCGTCATTCACTCCAAGAAGACCGATGGCCTAGTTTTTACTTGCACTCTCCTAGTTGGGAAATCTGTGAATGCAGGAGCTTAAATAGGCTTTGCACTAAGTGATCACATGGAGTATATTTACATACTTGTGGACCAATTAAAATGATCCTTCAGCTGGGTACAGACTGCCTGCCAAAGCCAGGACTGTGACCCCATAATCCAATGCAGGAGCTCTTATTCTGCGGTCTATGGGGTCACGCAAAGGATCATTAGAACATCGCAGTGTCACTAACTAAAAGAAAACCCCACTTTGACTTCAGATGGTATTAAGGGAAAATCAGATGCTAGGTGACATTTGGGCCTGATTTGTCACAGATGAAAACATGCTTTTTTGCATGATATTTGAAGGTCATTTCGACGACTGCCATCTTCTGTACTGTACACAAGTTGTCAACAAATATGTACCAAAAGGAAGAAGCAACCTCTAAAAAAGTTTGCCTGTTGTGTCGTGTCTGATCAAACTTGCAGGGCTGCTGTTGCAGTGCCTTCTGCGGCTGGATTCTAGAAAGAATGGAAAGGCACAGTTTGTCCGACTGCATGAAATGAGCAGCAGTATATAATCATCTCCTATTAAGGTCTCAAGACTCAAAAATATCTTAAAATGAAATCCAGATGTTTAGCTGGAATACATACAAATTTTATACCCAGTTTTTGAAGCCTTTGTTTTTCCTTTGGCTTCCTAGCCTAATACCTAGCCCCACCAGGAGTGACAAACCACATGTTTCGCATCATTAAGGGGCTGGCTTTTGCTTGACAGAGACAAATTGGGAACGAAAACACGGACACCAGCCTTCCTTCCCTTTTCAAGAAAGCCAGAAACGCCGCAGCGTTTTCCCGGGGATGTATATTAAGACGTATGAAGCCTGTACAAGGCAAATGACCTTTTCAGTCCGGGTGTAAGCAGCACTGTAACGGACGCCTCTCTCTCCGTCTGCACCCTGACTTATTGCATTGGGAGCCGGGTGATAAACCTCCGCAACAAGCCATGCAAAGATGTTAACAGCGTGCATTTGTCTCTCGCCGGTGAGATATTACGGCCGGTACGGGGTGTCACTGTGACGGTCAGTAATGAATGAGAGGCTCTTTGGGCTGCCTTTTGTTTCGCGGCGGGGGGAGACTCACCAGGGCTGAAAGAGCGCACTGGCTGCCTCGGCATCCCAAACCTCGTCACCCCAGACAAATCCCTGCTCCGGGGGGAATCTCACTCCGTCCATCTCCATGCGACCGCTTAACATATCAAAGGGCCCGCCTCCCTTTCATCTTCAGGAAATACGGAGGAACAGAACCATGCACAAAAATGCCAGAATGGAATAGCCTTCAAGGAAACCTGTTATGCATGAATTATGCTTGTAGGATTCTGCACGTGTGAATCGACACCACGGATCCTGAAGTCCGATAGGCAAAAGCCACATAAGATCGCGCCCTGTGCATTCATTTTGTATTCAAAAATAAAAAGAAACTTAAATTAATGACTACACCAGCACTACTGCATATTAGAATTATTAATATCGCAGAATAAATATATCCCTCTGTCTCCTTGAGTAATCATGTTTCTCATGTTGAAGGGTAGCCTGCAGTTTTTAATCTAAGCTAAAAAGCACTGAGGCCTAAAATACCCTTGGAAAAAATGAATGGCTTAATCATTGTGAATTCAAACTTCTATGATGAGGAGTTCTGCAACGCGCTCCTTCATTTCTGGGATGGTGGTGTCAGGGACAGGGAATGTGCGACACTCTGGAAAGCACCATGTGTTTTTCGGGGTGATGTTTTTCAGCCAGTGAAAGAGGCTCCATGACAGGAGGCGCTTTGGCTCGCCGGGCTGCACTGTCACCTAATGCTCGCACAGTCGGAGCTGCGATTCGACTCTGCATGTGTGCGCTTCCTGCAACTTCTCCAGTTTCTCCCCGCAGTCCTAAACCATGCGGGTCGGCAGATAGACATCTCGAAATTGCCAGGGTTGTTTGCCCTGTCTTGCACCCAGTGCTTCCATGGAACAGACTCCGGGCTGACTCTGTACCGGATCAGTGTTACAGGAAACAAACAGATAGAAACAGCAAGATATCTACACCGCTGCAAGAGACCTGCCAGGACTTGAAAAAAGGAAGCTTCAGGTTACGGGTTCCCGCATTGCCCGCGGTCCCATTCAGGCTACGCAAATGCAGCACGCTAATTAACCTCATCAGCACAGAACGCCTGCTCGACGCCTAAAGAAACCCGCATCGCTCGTCCTTGGGCTCAGCCTGTCGGGCTGCCTCACCGCAGTCAGGAGGTACCTGGAATAAGAGGACGGGTCCCCACAATTTCATCATCAGTGCTTTACCAGAACGTGGAGATATTATACAGCAAAACCCCATATTAAGGATTCAAAGTAGACTTTTCCAGGTTATATCAGAAGTTGCACCCCCCCCCTCCACCCCACCCCACCCCCACTCCCCTCCCCCCACAGCCTCTCAAGGCTGCTTTCATGATGGTTCCACCTGATGTAACAAGTACACAAGCGGGAACCTGGATCTGAAAGCAGCAGGCAGACGAGCTCCGCTGGCTGGCAGCCAAGCAGCAGGGAAGGCCAGTCCTGCTCCGGCCACACGGCGGCCAGGGCAGAGGACCACCTTTACACGCTCCCGGAATAAATATAGAAGAGCACTCATTTCTAATTCACCAAGGTAACCTTAACGGTGAAAGTCTGGCACTGCTTTACAAGTCACAGGGCCCAGCGGCACATAGAAAACAGCCTTTCGGGGGTGGGGGTAGCGTTCATGCAGATGCACACCTTCCAAATCCCGCTGCGCATCTTTTTGTGGATAAACAGCTTGCAAAGGGCTGCGGTAAGAGCTAAGAGCTACACCGCGTCCGATAAATTTTTAATTAGTGCCCTTATTTCTGATGCCCCTGCAAGAAAATAAATTGAACACAAGTAAATATAATCTGCCCAGAATAGTTTATGAGGAGAATCGCCTTTGTGGTAAACAACAGCGGAGCTGACTGCCGGCAGGGTGTCCCGCCGAAGTCAGGGCCGCTCCAGGGCCCGGGGCCCCCGTGTGGAGGAATACGGCCCCCACCGCTCCTCCGGCACCGCTCTCCGCCTCGGCCAGAAGCAGCTCTCATTCTTCACCTTCATTGTCCAGGAAAAAATAAAACCTCTTTCGCAAACAATGAATGGGAAGCATTTTGATTAGGTTGAGTCATTAATATAACAAACAACGCAGCACTCAATGTGTAGGTTGCTTTGTGCCTACAGGGTTTTGGGTTCGAATACCACCTGCACTCCTAGTGCGTGAAGGTCATTGTTCCCCGTGTCACTGAGGTAGAAGTTTCCTTCTGTAGTCCGTGGAGATGCATTTAGGCTTATTGGTTTCTCTAAATCGCCCTGTGGTGGATGGGCATCCCATCGAAGGCATCCCCTGCCTTCTGCCCTCTGCAGCCTGGGATGGACTCCAAGCTCCCCTCCTGTTATCCTGCACTGGCTAAGTGGTTGGCAAATGGATGATATTTGCCATACATATTAACTCTGAAACACCTAGTGGGATCATCGTGGGAGGTGCCCCGTCGGTGTAATGTGCCCTACTGTACACTTGGGGGCGGCCTCCCCATTTTAGCAGACTTTTTCTGTGGGACGTCGTCTCTTCCGGTCACCCCCGGAGACACACTTGGATTATAAACCGGCTGCGTTCGTGTGGCTTGGGCGCCTATGCAGCGGTGCGGTCTGCCCGTCGCCCCCCTGCGTGTCACGCTGTCGCTGTTCTTTTCGCTCCATTTGCTTTTGTCCACGTTCCCAACCTTCAGCCTGTACCCAAAGAGGCCATGTTCACCTGAGTGTCCTCTTCTTTATAGCTGTGCCTTACAGAAGCCTGTGAATATGGTATATCAGTACCCCATATTAGATCCTACCAGGAGAGCTGCTAGGACCGGAAGACACCAGAGACTTAGTCCAGACTGCAGACTGAGGGTGCAGTTGTTAAAGCATCTGAGGTAAATAAATCATTTGGGGCTCACTTGGATTCTCCCAGGGCTTTGACCCAAATGCCTCGAACTCGGGACACTCTGGGGTCCTGGTGTATCTTGCATGCACCTCAATCATCCTACAAATGTGGTGATTGTTTAATTAAATAATAGTGATTTACCGATAAGGCGGTACATCCAGGTGATGTGGGAAATGCCAACGACAAACAGAATATGTAGCATCAAGAGATTTGCTAGTAAAAAGATCAATAATACAGTAAAAATAGTCAAACTGTAATGTCTGTATACAAGGAGGCAGGTATTCGGGTGACATGTGTTATATCAGCATCCCTCCGCACTGCTCGAGCGTCCCGGTGGCTAAACGAACAGGGCGGTGTGCGACCAGGAAGGGGAGGACACCCGAACTTGGGGGCTCGTCCAGAATCAAAGTCTCCGAG
The DNA here is from genome assembly GCA_015164015.2 of Brevimyrus niger. Classification (NCBI taxonomy): domain Eukaryota; kingdom Metazoa; phylum Chordata; class Actinopteri; order Osteoglossiformes; family Mormyridae; genus Brevimyrus; species Brevimyrus niger. The sequence continues at coordinate 2,131,204 of JAABNY020000136.1, read as the reverse complement.
AGCTCACTATACCAATACACCCCCTGGGCTGTCTGCATCACCAAACTGTCAGACTCTGAAAATCTGCACTCTACTCACACTCAGAAAAAAAGAGAAGTGAAAGATTTATTCGGAAGTGTCAGCACTGCATATGCATAATCCCTGCATACCTGCGGTCATTTATTTTGTGGTTATGACACACCTAATCGTATAATATTTATATTACTCTAATGCTTATTTGAAACTTTTATTAGCCCAAGCTCTTTCTCCCAAAAGAAATGTATCCTCTCCTTACAAACTAGAATTTTGTTACAATTGCTTAAAGATGTTGTATAATGCAGTGATATATACACTGGAGAAGTGGTAACATTAACATGGATAAGCTGGCGGGTTCAGCATTTCAGAGGGGGTCACTGATGCAGAAAGGGAAGTGCACAGTTAAATTACTTTATTGCTAACGCAGCAAATGGAAAGCAGCCAGGGATACATTACACAGAACCCGTTATAAAGTCTCCATTGTTCCACCTTCTCCATATCACAGGGTTTGTGACGATAAGAAATTTCAAAACTGCATGTAGAATTGCTTTTTAGGCATTATCCTAATCAAACCTCAAAATTACTTTATGTTTATGTTTAGTTCATGTACATTTATGTAATTTGGCATGGCTTATCCTAACGCATAAACCAACACTCATCCATCCATCTTCCAACCAAGTTTCTTATAGGATTGTCCTCCATCACAGGAAACACACAGGCACTAAGACTGAGAGATGCTAGTTTGCCTGCCTTTGGACTGTGGGAGAAAACTAGAGCATAAAGATGTGGGGGTTTCAAACCCATAACCACACAGGGGCCATACAAAAAGCAGGGGCTTTGAACTCATAACCACGTGGGAAGTTTATGCAACAGGGGGTTTAAACCCATAGCCATGTGGAGACATACACACAGCGAGGGGTTAGAACCCAAAACCATGTAGTGGGCATACACATCACAGGGGGATTTGAACCCATAAGCATGGGGACTACACACGGCTACACATTACCTATACATTGCTACCCCAAAACCATCATCTTCGGTCAGAAATTCTCTTTCTACAGCAGTAATTGACATATAGGCCATCGCAATTGGCAGGTCAGTCTTTAAGACATTCCTAGCCAATCACAAAAATCAGACTGTCCCCTTCACAGAATCCCCCCCCCCCACCCTGTCAGTAAAACCTCCCGAGAAAGGTCACTTATTCTGCTTATTTTTTGTCATGCCGCCACTCAGTTTATTACTTTCTTGACAATTAGTTCTCACTGCAAAAAAAAGGTTGAGAAGCACATTTTTCCTACCTAGCATTTTGAAAAGGTTGTTTGTATTCCTGGTAATGGAGTCAATAAAACTTAAATCCTTACATTCTGACACCAGCTGCTCTTTTAAAACGTATCTGCACCTGGGAGGTGACGTCATCGTAAGTGTTTATCCAGAGAAAATTGTAAAAGTCTATATGAGAATATAATGATACAAAGTAATGATGAATAACAAAAAGAAAACTACAGATATTTTAAAATGCAGGAAATAAGGAATGCCAACAGTTGTGAAAGCAATTAAGACTTTTTAATTTCTAAAGTCGGAGTACAACTTTAACGTCAATAGATAACATTGCCAGAATAAGTTATGCAATAAATTAATCAAAAATGGGTAAAATCACCACCTGTAAGTCAAACCCTGGCTGTTAAACGGCTGTGTTTGTATGCGAGTCACCTACGTGACGGTCACTTAGACATGCTTTGAGAGCTACCAAGGTTTGGCCCGTTTCAATCAAGGCGTGTGATGGAAATCCTGCTTCCGACCCCCGAATCCCCCTGGTAGTTTTCCGGCACCAGGAAGCGCCTGAACGCTAGAGCCGGGTTGATGCAGGAGCAAAAGTGGGCTGCAGCCTGGGCCCTGACTTGCAGGGGGTCCTGGATGGTTTATTTCCATTCCGGAAGCATTTTATGCTGTAGGTGGAGCCCCAACAATGATTTTAGCCCGGGGCTCCCACTGCCCTAAATTCAGCCCTGCCAAATGCGCAACACAGCGCCATACAGACACAGACATGGCGGTTTTTAATAAGGGCACAGCAACGCCCCTTGGAAGCTTGGCAGAAGCCTCGGACTGTCTGGGACATATGTGACTGTGTTATTCCGCGTGGGCGTGCGCCACCCTTCCCCTCCTTTTCGGATTTAGGCTAACAGCAGGCGATTCAGCGGAGTCCGTGTCTCGACCTTGCGTGGCACACAGACCGTCGCTGAGGACCTTCTAACGCTACCTGTTTGGTCGCAACAGTTGGACGTGGGTGGAGAAAGGAAGGATGAACGTGGATGGAGAGACAAAGAGGTGGCAAACAAACCCATGTCAAGAGGCAGCAAAAACAAAATTCCTCCCATTGTGGTAACTACAATAGCCCGATGAGGAGGTAGCTATGGCAGGAGCAGCTGTTCCACCTGCTCTTGCACCATGAGCTGAACTCAAGGCCAGAGGTCAACAGTAAGGCGGAGTATATTAGACGTCAGACAGGCGATTCTCTTTTTGGAGGCATGATAGTTTCATTCTTACTGTAGAATCAAGTTGTTTGGTCAGACAGTGCAAGGGCTTGGCATGAATTTTGACAACATTCGAAGACTGAATTCAGTCACACCCCTGTTATGGGTCATCATGTTTTCCTGCCTCTGTCATTGCACAAGACGGAAGATGCTTCATTCACAACACTCCAATCACTGTGCTATTGTAGCATTTTTAGAATTTTGCTTTAGTTGCCCTTGTAGTCCAACTTAGGAATTGTTTTTGTTTTTTTTTTTTTTCTCATCGAGAAAGTCACAAACAATGAAAGAAATTCACAAGTGTGGCAAGGTTTGGGGCGGGCATTCTGCCTTTATCCCCACTGCACACAAAGGAAAACACACGCACTGGGTCCTACCATCACCACTGCTCCACCATCAAATCCAAAATCCGATTCACATTGAGGTCGGAGTCCAGGCCAAAGTCGGTTTCCACAAATGGGGCAGCCGGAGGAGTCAAAGGTCGAAGGCCAGAGGTCAGGGACTCCAGCCAGTCGGCAGGGTCAAAGGTCGCAGCCTCTCGCCTCTTCCTGGACAAGGCTGCAGTGGGAGGTGTGGTGCAGATAGGAGGAGGCGGGGGGGGCTGTGGCTGGCAAAGCTGGATGGAGCTGGAGGGTGATGGGGGAAGCTCCAGAAGGAGAGAGGAGCAGAGTGGGGAGGACAGGGGGTTTTCATCTTTGGATGGGTGCAGAAAAGATGGTGATTGGTCAACGTGGGAAGGTGGAGAGGATCCGGACAGGGAGGAAACCACAGTCTGGGACTCAGAGACTGAAGAAGCTGTATCTGCAAGAACAGCAGAGGGTGACATAAATCAGTAAAGAGAGCGGGGACGAAAGGTGAAGGCCAGCTCCCCTTCCGGGTGAGGGAGGGGGGGGTTAAATGGCAGATGGTGCTAGCATAACGATAAAATAGAGATAGAGATGGATAGAGATGAAGCGGTGGGCGAGGGGGGGGGGGGGGTTACCTGTGCAGCTTACAGGTTCATCCAGAATGTCGTCTAAGGACTGGCTGGGAGCCATCTGACGAAACGGGTAGAAAGCGCAAGAAAGCGGATGGTGACTCAGCCGCATGTCAAAACAAGTTATACATCTGTACTATAAATAAGTATATATACATATATATACATACAAGGCATGTCAGGGAAAAGGTTAGAAGAACAGATGCGATGTGAGCTCTTAAGCCAGTGAATAAGTGATACAGTTTGTACTACATTCTCCTGCCGCATACCGACAATATGTCCACGTCGAGGCCAGGAAGAAGCAAAAAAATGGAAATGTAGCCACTGGACATTCCTCACCAACACTCTCTGAATGGCCTCCTGGAGTTCCTCCTCCAGGCTCCGCCCACTGGAACTGGTCTGGACCGGACTGGCGGTGATCTGCATGGGCAGCTCGAAGTCCTGGCCAATAGCATCGCAGGGCTGGAAGCACAGCAGCTCGTTCACCCCAAATTGCAAAATAGGCTATGGCAAATATACCTATACGAGTTCTACAGGATTTCCTGAGATGTATTAAAGTTACAGCCAACAGAAATAAAGCATTTACCTGCGTAAACAAGACCTCCGACTGACCGTGAGCTTCTGAGCTCTCCCGCTCGAACCCAGGTTCCTGTTGCAGGAATGGATGGAGTGAATCATCTGGAGACTGGAAAAAGTAACAGGATACAGACGTCAGTAGCAGAGCATCCAAACTATACAGCTGTTACAGCAATAAATAAATCGTATGTATGCATAGCTAGTTATAGACCTACAGGGGTTGGACAGGAATGAAACTGAAACACCTGATTTTAGACCACGATAATGTATTAGTGTGGCCATTTTGAGCCATTCCTCTGGCAGAACAGTGGCCAGGTCACAAGGTGACGCTGCTGAGTCACTCCTCCAAGACACCCCAAAGTAGCTCAGTAACATTCAGATGTGGTGACTCTGCAGGCCGTGGGAGATGTTCAGCTTCACTTTCATGTTCATCAAACCACCCTGTCACTAGTCTTGCTGTATATATTGGTGCATTATCATCCCGATTCACAGCATAACCTTCAGAGCAGAATATTGCCTGGGCCTATGAAATGCCGTGATATTGCAGCCCAAACTGTCACCGATCCACCCCCGTGCAGAAATCTGATACCTCATTATGTTGTGCGGATTGCAATATTTTATGTACAGCTGTGCTATTGCTCCGCTAATTAAACTTTCACACTGCGATCTTACTGATGGAATGTGCAATCAGTGAAGTCGGGCCACCGGGCCATGCAAATATAGGCGTGAAATCTCAAACGCTATAGACCAACGTTTGCAGTTTGTTTTTTTTAGAATAGAACAGTGCTGCTGTTCAGTGAAATACAAGAAAAGAGGAAAAAGCAACCATAGAAATAAATATTATGTATATGTGAGAAAAACTGCCAGCCACAGCAGGCAGGTAGTAAACGTAAATACTATGGATGAATAAGATAAATAAAAAGGATTACTACTATTGCACTGGTTTTTGTAAGCACTAAAGACTAATGTTGATTTATTTTTGTTGTTATTTAATGGTCTTGTGGCCCAAGGAAAGATTAGTCCAGATTAGTCTGGAGGTGCATGTTTTGATGGACCTGTAGCGCCTACCAGAGGCAGCAGGTCAAACGGGTGGAGTCTCTGAGGATGTTTTGGATTCTGGAGAGGCAATGGGAGCTGGCAATTTTCATTATCCATCCACATTATATGTAACTCCACTGTATGCCATTGTATGGAGACATAAAATATTACAAACAGTTCCCTTGTCTGTGTATGCAGATTGAGTCCACGTAGATTGGCAGGTCGACTTACACTGTCTCCAGTCACGTCCAAGCATATTTTGGGAGTTCTGTCCCTTGGGCGACTCCTCATCCTCTCCCTCATCTCCATCTCCACGCTGATCTCCTCTGCTGCCTGGCCTGGTCGCCAGGACGGAAGCGGGAGAGCGGTGGTGTTGGTGATAGCGAGGAACCCAGAGGCCTGCTCACTACTGCCCCTGGAGGGCAAATTGTTGTGCTGCCTGTAGGTGTCAGCTGGGAGATCTGGGCTGAGGTTGGGGGCCAACACCGGGGTCCCCGGTGGACAGAGGGGCGTGGGGGCGAGGCAGGGCCGGGGCAGCTGGTAGGGCCGCAAGCGCTCAAGGAGCGAGGGCTTAGTGCCCGACACAGGAAGCCCCCGCTTACGGAGCTGCTGGCGGAGCTCGGAGACCTTCAGGTAGTAAGGGGTGGGGGAGCAAAAAGATGGAACATGAGTGAGAAAATCAATTTAATGATGATAAGATAATAATCAAAGTTATTTCTGGGAGTATCCTGGCTGGAAGCTTTGGTGCCGTCTCACCGTGAGGTCGTCAAGGTTGGCGGGAAGGAGCTCGGGTTTGTGGATGGGATCTGGGCTGCAGCCGGGGTTCGTTGCTATGGGGACGGGCTGGGGGCAGGTGCTTGGTGTAGCTCCAGTATACTGCACTATCTGAGGCTCAGGACTGAGGGCGGAAGGCAGAGATGACAAGACATGCTTGTCAGCAATGGTCTGCATTAGAATGTCTGTAAAGCACTGGCCAAAAATCACCAAAGAACCACAGTGTCCAGGATCAGGGCTCTGTTTAAGTAAATATGCAGATTCACCTAGGTGTCAATGTGTTCTGCTGCTGCTGCTGCTGCTGGTTTAGGATCTGTAGCTGTAGAAACACCTGCTGTTGTTGTAGGAGGCGGGAGTACGCGGGGTCAATGGGTGGAACTGGGGTGGAACCTGCACTTGTCACACCCCCAGCCCCGCCTCTTTGGTCAGGGGGTATATATTGGTGGTATTTCAGTTTCTTAATTTTGGGTTTGGAATCACGGGGCTTCTTAGAGCGTGGTGGGCGCGTTGGAGGGACAGAGGAAGTAAGACAGGACTGGGGAGGTGAAGTAGATGGCTGGGCTGTCTGGTGGAAGGAGAAATACAAGCTAGATTTGTAATGAACAATAATGTTACGGCAACACAGTTAACAACTGTAACATTGTAAGTATGAACTGCAAATGTATAAAAATGAATGCAAACTTTGGGCAGCAGAGGTGGGGCCTGGATAGTCAGGAAGATTCCCTTGGCTCTCCTGGGCGTTGCCATGGAGTCGGATTCAATCACAGTCATGGTTTTTGTTTGGCAGATGCCCTCGGTTACCGGGGGCAAAGCCAAGCTACACTGGAAACAAGACAGCAGTGACATGTTTAGTGTCAAATACCAAATACCGCCCAAGCATATTTTTAAAGTAATTTCAGTCTCTTCATCTCACCTGAAAGCTGTTGGGACTCTGACTTAGGGAGACCCCATGAGACGAGTCGCTTAGCGACTGGTCCCCAACCAGCCCTGGAGATGTAGAGAAACCCGGCGACTGGTGAATCCCGAGTTGCTCGGGAGATGAGGAGGAGGAAGAGGAGGAGCAGGAGATATCATCTTCAGAGAGATCTGACAACTCAGGGAGGGGAGCGGGAGCTGGGGAACGGAGAAATATGAAAGTGTCATAATCCCAACATGGTCTTTGCTCAGGAAAGCCAAAGCTGAGATGTAAAAAAGGCAGTCTTAAAATCCTCCAATCAGAATGCCTTTCCAGTAACACATGAGTATGGTAGTTATTTGAAGAGCCCAGTAGAGGTCACTCTTCCATCATTTGCCATGAGTGCTTCCCACGTCTAATTCAGGGGTAGGCAGCCCTGATCCTGGAGTGCCAGGAGTTGATCCAGCAGGTTTCCCATCCTACCTGTTGCCTGATGAACCACAGCTGATCTCAGGGAGATAGTAACTCATCAGGTAGGATGGAAAACCTGCTGGACACCAGCACTCCAGCAGCAGGATTGCCTACCCCGAGTTTAATCGCCGGTAGGCCCAGTGCGGCGGGACACCCACTAGCTTCTAGTGGCAGGATGTGCTTCTGCAGGAGCTCCAGAGGACCGGGCCGGCGCTGGATCTTCTCACTGAGATCCTCTGCCAGTCGGGCTCTCTTCTGCTTTAGTCCTGCCCCACAGCTCCAGTCTGAGAGAGACAGTAAGCTGCTATCCATTATGCCAGGCTCTCGCGTGTCTGTCCACCTGCATGACTATTCCTCTGTCAATCAGCCAATGAGGGAAAATTTTATTGGACAATTCCAGGATATACTGTACTCCAGAAATACCCGCCTTTTTTACCTGGGTTGTTCCAGTGGGTAGTCCAAATTTAAGCAAAACGGTACAAGTTATGAGCAATACACCCTTGGGTTTATCCAAAATCTGACCATATATTTAAGTGAGAATGAAGTGAACCTATGCAATCGTCAGACATTAATGCAGAAGTCATGCAGGAGCTCACCCTGTACTTTGCTCTTTGCAGGTTCTGTATTCAGGCCACCACTAGGGGGAGCCTTGTGGGTAGGGCTGTCATCCGAAAGACACTGTAACAGCAAACAACAGGTCACAGGAGACTTTTCTCAAGCATCATTATGTTTTAATACTTCTATTACATTATTGTGGGATTTTTGGCAGCCATTGAGAAATGTGAAAGAACATTATTTACCCCAGGAGTACACTCCTTCTCTTTCTCTCCTAGTTGAGGGTGGCAAGTACTTTTCACACCTTTGGGCCGGAAGGAAAACATTACAGTGGGAGAAATGCTTAAAGAAGACACCTTTTAAATAAGTTATAAAAAAAACACTGTGGAGGAGAAGGCGCCTTGGGTGGTGATCTTATGCTGCTTATTGACAAGCCCACCTGCATGCAGACCTGCACAGATAAAGCTGCAGAGAACGTACCGGAATCTGAGTTGATTTCATTCTGTTGCCTGCGGTTCTGTATCCTCAGCTGCAGGACTGAAAAATGAAGAAAGATTAGAAGGCTTAAAGAACCGCCCGAAATCACCTGTCATGTCCCGGGTCACATACACCAACTCCAGCAGCAAAATTAACTGGTGAATTACAACCAGTGGCTTTACTGGGTGACATTTCCCATAATGCAACTCTGTGCTGAGTTCTGAGATCTGAGAGTAACTGGCAGGGAGAGAGGGAGGGAGGTAAGAATTTATCCATCACTATGTCTATTTTTATCATCTCCACCCCCCTCCCAGCTGTCCCTCTCTCTCTGTCACTCTGTCTCCCTTGCTGCCATGTGTGCAAAGTAAATTCTTCCTCTGACTTTCTGGCTTCAAATCCCTCCCATGAAGTGGTAAGATAAAACGTTACATTTACACAAACCTTCCGCTATTCAGACATCCTCCAGATCAGTCCCACAGTTCCGAGCAAAACACACCAAGCAAAACCGAAGGGGCAGAGGCATAGATTTTAATTAGCTGTGCGCTGTTTAAATCCTTTACATCAGGTTGGTGCAGTACATGGGAATGTACCCCTGTATGTTCCACTGGACAAGGTTGATACCATCTGCACACGGCACTGTCATGCAGAGTGGACACATAACAGGTTACACACCAGCTCAGTCGGGGGCTTTACCTCCCTTTATGTGCACTAAAATACTGCAGGGTACTGCCCAAAACACTCCAGAGTATTGTTCTAAAACACTCCAGAGTACTGTGCTAAAACATTGCAGAGTACTGTCCAAAAATAGTGCAAAGTACTGTCCAAAAATACTGCAGAGTACTGCCCTAAAACACTGTAGAGTACTGTCCTAAAATACTGCAGAGCACTGCCCTAGAACATTGCAGAGTAGTGTCCTAAAATACAGTATAGTACTGGCCTAAAACATTGCAGAGTACAGTCCTAAAATACTGTACAGTACTGTGCTAAAATACTGCAGAGTACTGCGCTAAAATAATGCAGAATACTGCCCTACAACATTGCAGAGTACTGTCCTATTACAGACAGCACAGTGAAATAACTGCACTACCCAGGGAGGAGAAATCAAGCATGATAAGGCACAGTAATATGTGATGTAATACTATATATAGGGAAATACGACACATCTACAGATTTATGCCAGGAAATAAACAGCTGCATGCTTTTGTTATGTATCATGGTTTGGAACATGACTACCTTACACTTGTAATAACTGCTGACTTAAAATCCTCATAGAAAAATAACAAATAATATGAGACTGGTAATATGCAGTGAACTTGCTGATGATCTGACTGATTATTCAGAAAAATGATCTGGCATTATTCTAATGAGGTTTTAAAAGCACTAAAACCAGGACAAGGAAAGTAAATAAATAATGCTAATTAAATAAAAGAAAATGTAAGTCAGAAATCTAATCAACATACATTAAATGCACCAAATTTTAAGGACATTTTATTACACTACAATTATTATACTACAATTTAACAAATTCTACGTTTCATTTAAAAAATTTATCATGAAAAGCAGTCCTCACAAGCAACCAATACAAGGCCAAGTTTTCTCTCTTTTTTGTAATAAACACAAAAAAGATGTAGTAAAGTCTAGACAGTAGCACAGAATTAAGCCATTTACTGAAATTAAGATAATATTTCAAGACGCTTAAGTCTTTTAAAGTCAAGCAAGTATAAATAATACTATTTACCAATAGTAAATAATATTTTAAATAAATATATTGCCTTAAAAAATTATGATTTGAATTACAGATCAATAATACTATGAAATTTAAAGTAATCAGAGGAATCAGTACCTTATGGTACCTAAATTGAGCAATTCAAGTAATATTTATAATGTTCTTTCAGAGTGCCTCATAACCAAGAAATCATGCAAGTGAAATTCTTGCTGAATGCTGAATGTCTTCACTGTTTGTACTGGTCATTGTATCTGAGGTGACCAGCCTTTTGTGACTTGGTTTGATAAAGGAATGGCAGAAAATATCACTTGAAAAAGGCAAAGTGTAACTGAAAGTCAATCCAGCACAATTAGGAAGCCAGCTGAGAGCCTAGGGCAGCTGCTGAGGTATTACATGATGGGGAAGCTGGATTGGTTATCCTGAGGTCACCCGTCACGCCTTCTTAGCCATGGGGGGCTGACCCACAGAACCCCAGCTGCATTTCTTACGTCTGATATGCGGTGTGCTGCTGAGGCCATATAAATGTAAGACCATGGAGTTACTGTACTGAACTCTAGCTTACACTGTACAATTTATTGGGCATAACTCTGAAACACAACAGATATACCAAAATATTTTAAAAGGGGACTGAGGTGGGGTCTGACCGGTGTGAACTGTTTACCTCTGTACCTCAGTGGTCTTTATTCCTGTCTGGGTCTTAACAACAATAAACAGCAAAGAATATTATTTCTATTTCTTCAGAAACCTTAACACAGTTTTTGTGTTCCAATACTAATAATTACCATTTTCTTCACTTTTTGATAATATGTTTGGATTTTTTAATTAAGCAATATTATCACCAATACACATATATTGTTGATAATAATAATAATGATAATATATAATGAAAAAACTCCTATTAATGAACACAAAAGCAACATTTCACATGAGGGTGTTAAAGGCAGATGGAGTTCACAGGGAGCTTTCTTTGTCACACCTGAGAACCACATAGAGAGACTATTAAAATACTGATCTCAGTGGGGATCCTTTCCTATCGCTTTGTGGTTGGGTGGTCAGAACCCAAGCCCCCCCACCCCATGTTTATTAACATGCTGGACAGAGGACAGCAGTCTTTGTGGAGTGCTAAGTGTTAAGTCCTCCCAGCTGTAGTCACAAACCATGTTAAAGCATTTGCTGCAGTATTTCTAAAGCCTATTTTTAATCACAAATGGCTATAAAACGTCTACTGGTTAGTACAAATTATTATTTAGTTCACTTGGCCCAAATTTTACTGGTTCTCCATTTTTGTAAGATTTTTGTTTTACAGATTGCCGCGGTTAAGGAATTTGTATTATTTACCGTGTGTCACACTTGTTGCTGTTGTCGCACCGATTAAGCTACGTAACTGGGCTCCGTCACTTTAATATGATATTTGGGTTTCCGAGGGAAAGTGTTGCACGTCACACATTCTACAACATTGACTGTGCCACAGTAAGCCGAATTGTGGCGAAGGCCACCGCCTTACCGGAACGGAACTTGTTTCGGATGAGAAGGGACCTTTCAGAGGCCAGTAGGGTCATGACGGAGAGGAAGAGGAGCGAGAGGACTTTCCAGAAAGAAAGGGTTGAGTCCTCCAGCTGGAGTACAGTGGGGACAACACTGCTGGGGAGGACGACAGAGAGGAATGAAGCGACTGCATTACACCTTCAATTCAACGGCAGAGCAAAAGCCCCCTCATACTTCCTGACAGGCAAAAGGAGATCCGAGAAGAAACTAAGTCACAAACTTACTGGCAAACACAGATAAACAAATGTTTGAGTGGAGGAATGCGTGAGACAGTCTGACTGACAGAAACAGAGGCACAGACGAGCATGAGCCAACGGACATGCAGCCATGAGCTGAGGCGGACTTCTTGGCAGAAAAAACGAGGGAAGATGACAGCTCTACAGTAGGCACACGAAACCCTTCAGACACTTACGTATGTCAATACCGACAGACGTGCGATAAAAGACAGACAGGCCGACGAGCACGATGAAAGAAACGGCGAATGAAGGAAAAAATGTGTCAGGCAAAGACGACTGACAACGAAGGTCAGACTTTATGCAAAACGGAAGTACTTCAGAAGTGTATATTTATATGCTGATGGATACATTACATGCACAAACTGCGAGAACATCAGGGAAAAGGACTCACCAAAGGAACGAAGACAGGAACTGGTGAGGGATCACTGTGTGAGATTCAGTCGGAGGACGGAGAGGTGCAGAATTTCAGCTGCATTTAATGGATCTCTGGGTCATCCTTGTTGCCCTTTCCTGGCTTCCCTAGAAAAATTGTTGAGAAAATGGGGAGATGGGATTATCTCCCTCTCAGAAGTTGCTCTCTGCCTGCCACTCGCTCACTCTACCCCCCTCACTGCGAAGCGTGCCAACTGTGTAAAATTGTCAACCGGGTCCCCCCCCCCAACCCCCCCCCCCCCCCCCCTCAATATCCAACAAATAACAAAAAAAAAACACTAACACAACCTCTTA
>JAABNY020000136.1:2099043-2117901 GCA_015164015.2 Brevimyrus niger | reverse complement strand
GTTGGTAGGGGGGAGGTTGAGGGCCACCTGTTAGCGAATTTGACAGACAGGTCTGTCTGTGCTGGTTCAGCAGGTCGGGAGGAGGGGGGGGGGGGTATATCTTTTTATTTTTAAGTAGATAAATGGCAAAGTGAGAGGAACCGCAGACAGGTGCCATGAGAGGAGCTGTAGACGGGGTCCACACCAGCGCTACCACACTCTGTGTGAAAGACGCAGCAGCAGCCGTGCTCGTGCCCGTGAGGAGACACCCGTCCCGGGGAAGAGGAGAGGGGGCGAGGGGGCCTTACGCAGGAGCCCGGTGTGACCAGCCACTCCGAGGAATGTCAACGTATGTGTCACAGGCAGATGCTGACGGCAACATGTATTATTGGAGGAAAAATGATGTAATGCAGCCTTCCCTTCCCTCCCCTCCCCCCCCCCCATTCTGGGAAAGCCGTCGCGATTAGCACCTGTTACCTTCTCTCTCCGGCACACACCCACCCCACAGCACAGCGCTAACGCCGTGCAGCGTCGGCTCTGCGTGCCAGCAGGCAGCTCCACTTGTTCTATTTCAGTGCGTTAGAGAGCAGTTAAAGTACTAAAGCATCAAAAGAGAAAAGAGAAAATAAACATCGTCGTGTTACACAAGCAGCACTGTAGCATATCCACTTACAGCTCAGGTTCCCCAATTTTACAAAACACGTTTGTTCTGAAACCAAATATATTTTTTTATTTGCAAATACTTTAAAATGCTTAAACAAATTCTTCACTCGTTTACAAATTCTCTTCTTTTCTATTGACCAAAAAATATCATGTATTAAATTATACCTTACATTGGGAAAACTTGAGCATGCAGAGTTTAGGAATATGAACTATATAACTATAATTACAAATAAGAAAATTCAAATCAGTTTATTGGTATTTGGCTGAAACCAGAGCTCATTAGTATTTAGTGGTCCCAACAAAGCATACTATACATTTTCAAAACTGCATCCACGCCATCATGCAACACTGCCCTCAAGTGACCATCAATAGGCACTACACTTAATATCCAAGAATGAGAGTATCTAAGGGTACTCGACTGTGAACTAGTCTTAACGTGCAGCTTCAATAACTTTAGTGATGAAATACATATCAGGAGTGTTGTTTTGAGGCCAGAGGTAAACATAACATAACATCACTTCTCTCTTCATCTCAAACCACAGGAACCCAGGTAATTCCATACCGCTGTGAATTACTTATTACTTACTTACATCATAAATTAAGCAATATTGAGTAACTGTAACTTTTACCATCACGTTTTTATCAATTACCCTGCTAAAACTTAATGTGAACCATTCAAGCGACCATCTTCCTTAAGGATCAGAACCTTTGATTTGAAAAGGATGTGTCCTCAATTACTGTGCTACCTACGGTCTTACAAAGACTTAAAATCAGCACATCAGAAAGCACCTTGACCACAACACTCTAATACCAACACATAATAATCCTTTATCTACTCTGTGGCATAATTAAGATTAATCCTACACATCAATCAGAAGCTAACGGGCAAATCACCTCCCATGGGTCCTTCAGATAGATGTTTGTGATCTGCTGCCATCCAGTACTCCCTTAATAATAAGCTGCTTCACTGAAGATCAAAGAATGCTTGTGAGTCATTTCCATGCCTGTCACAAATCCTGCATCCTTATGTTTAACCAGCGATCTGCTGGGGCATCTTAAGCTGATCCACTCTCCCACATTCTGCACCAACCAATCCCAAGAGCTATACAATTAGACCCAAAGACTGCCCTTTTATCAAAAAAAGGACTGCATCATATAAAATCTCATTGGTTGAGCTTTGCACATGTAACAATGAAATATTTATCCAGGGTTTACTAAGGTGGGTCCCCACCACAACTGGCATCCAGGCCTGGGCGTTTCTGGGATTGTTGATTGAACTTGCAGCGAACCTGGACCGTGGACTTCATAGGCAACTATGGATGGATGGATGGATGGATGGATGGCACCCACAAATAGGCTACAACTGTTTAAAAAGGTTTTTTTTTTGCTAAGGTAAACCATTGTCCGTTTCAATGTATAAACACACCTACATACATTCTACAAACCATACAGTAACTGACCCTAGTAAAACAAATTCAATTTTATGTACAACAAAAATATTTACAAAAGCTTCATAAATTTTAATTAGAAATAATATTACAGTTTCCCAGCAACACCAATAATTTATGAAGGTGTAATATTTACAATCTTTAAATTGGTTTTCACACACAAAGGTGTGTGAACAAAACTGAAAACAAAAGCATTTACATTTTTTTTGCATTAGGTAGACTTAGGACATATTACATATGTTTGTACATATGTTTGCAACATACAGTGTTTAAACAATATAATGGTCTTTGCACTAGCGATATTTTCAACTTCCACACATGAAATGTTAAACACCCCAGTTGTAATGAATAAATAGACGGTGGTTCGGAAGTTAAATCATACCAATTTAAAACAGTCACCAGCATGGATGACTGATTAAAGAAATAAATTACATAAAAGTTCGGAGCCAACACATGCAAAAATATACTGTGGTTGACACACTGAAGTAATTGTGTTTCTGTCACTTAAAATATACTAGCTTACGTGAAATGTAACAATAAGTACGTAAATAGGCCTTTATTGGTGAAACTTCAAGCCATCCAGCAATTATATCTACAGCAGTCAGGCCACTGTACTCAATAACATAGAGAGAAGCAGAGCACTTAAAGGTCAAAAGGTATAATTAATATACAATTTAATATATCATATGTATTATCATCATAGATCCAAAATGCTTATAATTCTATTTTACTCTTCTGCATAGTTCAAATTCCAGGCTAATCGTTTTCTGCTGCAGATTATTGTGATTTTTTTAACAGCACACTTCCAAGGATTAATTTTCCTATTAGTGATGAGAACACAAAGATGAATATCACTTTAAGCAGAGTAATGTCATATGTGTTGATGAAGGCTGTAACTGGTCTTGGAAGAAATCAGACTTTTGATGTCAATTTTGACATAAGTGACTACTTCATTCAATAACAGATGACTGTTGAAATCCCCTGAAAAACTGGTATTACCATCCATACAAGTTCCAGAATTCCTAATCCTAAAATATAAAAGATTTTTCAGTGATAATCTTTGGTAGGACTTAAAAAAATCAGTTGGGCCGAATCGGTTTGGTTTAATCATGTATGTTGGCTTATTATGCATTTAATTAATCTTATAAACTTTGAAAAAGCAAAACACTTTTCAAGAACCATGATTAAAAACACGCCTTTTAATAAATTTAAATGGAACCATTTGGGAGGGAGGGCTTCATTTCAGTGCCGATTAACCCAAGGGGTCTATGACACCTTATTGCCACCGATCGTGAGCTGTTATCATGCTCATCTGGGCCGTCGCTTACTAACACCCGTCTCCAAAGGCCGGCATCAAATCGGCTACTTCAGCAATGTACATTATAGGGCTGACATACAGATTCAAAGGAAGAGAGTCTTTGTTGTTGTGCAGTAAATTACTAATCGTAAAATTGTTTTACAGGTATTTTGCCCATCTCAACAACAGAATTTTTTTTTTACGTATGTATGTCAATATAACGTCAGGAAAATATTATCAGGAATGTTATAAGTACAATTTTGTGTTGTCAAAGATATAAAACGCTTAATATAAATTCTGGAAATTGTATCAATTTATGCTTATCTCTGAAGATGGACAGCTAGTTTAAATGCAATTAACGGCAGTGCGTCTTTTTCTGCTAAAACACGATTTAAGTGTCACGACCTTTGGACATGCCTTCCCATCATAGTTGGAAGCAAAATCCACATGGATACACATTTTATTACTGCAGAGGACACCAAAAATGAAAGCACATCTCCTTGTTCAGGACACGGTCAAGAAGTTAAATCTCAACCAAGTTGCAAACTCAGTCAAACCATCGCTGAGAAAACAAGCTTCATGAACACGTAGCCAGTGACATGTCCATGACAGACAATTGCATATCCGTACATTTGTAACCCATCAATAGGTATAAAATTGTATGTACCCAAGACACAAGACTATGTGAAAGTTCAACGCGGCGCGAATTGCTAATCTTTGTCTGGTTCAGTGTCAGAATCCATGTCCGGTACAGCACAGCTGTACCACTCGGCACTCTCCTCCTGACCTGGCATTCCCTCCCCATCTCCATGCCCATTCAGCTCATGATGCTTCCGTTTGGTGTGCCTCCGGAGCGTGTTGCGCTCAGCGAACCGCATGTGACACTGCGGGCACTGGAAGGGCTTCTCACCCGTGTGGACCCGCTGGTGTCTGAGGAGCTCTCCAGCCTCCCGGAATCTCTTTGAGCAGATGGGACAGATGAAGTTCCTTTGACCTGTATGAATGTGCTTGTGTCTCTCCAAGTGGCTCGAGCGCTTAAAGGCCTTGTTACAGAGCGGACACACGTACGGCTTGCTCTGGGAATGGGTGATGGAGTGGCGCTCCAGGTCAGAGAGGTAGTAGAAAGCCCGCGGGCAGTACTGACAGTAGAGAATACGACGAGGGCAGGAGGAGGACAAAGATAAGTTTTTTGGGTGATTAGTGGGGAAAATGGCTGTGGGAGGAGGTGTTCCAGACCTCTCGTAATGAGACTGATCAGAAGGAAAAACATCTGCTGGAGTGTCAGAGGTGGGTGCAGGAGGAGAATCTTTGGAAATCTGACACAGAGAGGAAGTAGATTGAAGAGTAGATTGAAGAGTGTTTGATTTGGGGGAATTTACAGGTGATGATTTCATTGGCACGGGGGATGTGCTGGACTCTGTTTGGTTTGAAGCAACATTTGTTGAATCGGGTTTAGAAGGAGACTTTGATTTCTTGACTCTACTGAGCTTGGGAAGTGCGGTTTTGGAAGTAGGGTCTAGTTTGGGCTGTCTGATATTACCTGAGGAGACAGACAGAGAATCAGGGATGGTTGTGGGACCAGTACCATTTCCTACAATGGAGGTAGAGGGAGTGCCAGAGTTGAGTGCATCCACAGGTAATGAACCGCTGGACGGCGAAGAAGATCCAGTGAGTGTTTTGCCAGATGAAAGAGGAACCGATGCAGAAGCTGAAGACTGCATGTTGGAAGAGAGCAGGGGAGAAGGAATGGAGTCAATGACATTAACCTTAGAAGACAGGGATGAAGGGGGAGTTGACGAAGTTGTAAGTGGAGAAAGAACAAGAAACAAAGGAGCTGATGGTGGATTTGGATTAAGCGAAATGGGCAAAGAAAGAGTCAACAGGCTTGCATTTGATGTAGGCTTAGTTGATTGAGGAGAGGGAAGGTGGGAAGAAGGAACAAGGAGAATGTTAGATGTGGGATTAGCCATAATCTTGACTGGCTGGGAGGCCAGATTTGACAGTGTGGAGGATAATGGGGAAGGGGAAATAACAGCAGGCTGACTGGGTTTGTTATTCAAAAGAGGAACCATTTTTGGGGCTGAACCACTAGTGGAAAGCTGAGGAGTTATTTCTTTAGAAGACACACAAGGTAGCACTTCAGTTAAACCTTTCTTAGGAAGATCATGATCAGGGGAGGATGCTGTCCCAGAATCCTTAACTTCTACCCATCTTGCTTTCAGTTTTGTCTGACTGTGTGTGGAAGATTTGCAGGATTTTGACGGTGCCGCTTGGATGACCTTCGTGCCATCTGGCGTAAGAGTATAGGGAATTCCCTGGTCATCTATGAGGAGGAGACCATCAAGATCTTCTGCAGTGGAGGACGTTGGAGAATTATTCAAGGAGGCAGAAGGGGGTGACAATTTAGGACCCCAATCTGACACATTAACTCTGACAACCGCTGGTTCCTTGTCGAAGAGAGCTTGAGAATCGTCGTCATGTTCTTCCTCCTCATCTTCCTCCACCACTTCCTCATCCACTTCCATCACCAATGTGCTTTGACTTCCTGTCCCATCTTCTGCATACTTCTCCATTTTGGCTGTATGATTGCATACAGCCCTTTGTGGCAAACTTAAATTCAGCGCTTCTTCCTCCCCTTCCATTTTTGGTATAACCAAATTTTCATTCTCTACCCTACCTGTTTCGGGCTCATTAGTCCTCTGTTCTATTCGTTTACCAAGTTCTTCAACCATTGGAAAATCTGCTTCCTCCTTCTCATTATTCTCCTCATCACTGTTTTGGATACTATCAGACAATTCATTTTTACTCGAGCAATTCTCCATGCTTTGCAGCAATTCAGCACTTAGTCCTGTTAGCAAATTGCTCTTAATGATTCCAGTCAAATCCAGCATTTGTCTTTTTGAAACAGTCTTTTCCTCTGTGGCATCTTTGGCTAAAAACCCAACCTCGTACATCACAGCATTGTGATGCTCTTTTATGGTTACAAGAGAATCCTCTGGTGCATTATCTCCATCATCAGAAGGAATCTTTGAGCCCTTGTCCTCTGTCTTAATCTCATTGAGAAATACCGGTGGATAAGAGTCACCCTGCCAATAACTATGCGAGTCCCCAATGCATACCTCCTCGATCTCATCTTTGAGAACCACCACGGAGTGACTGTGCGTCTCCTTGCCAGAAGTGTCTATGGAGTCTGTGTCTGGCAGACCTGGGTCAATGACACTGGTCTTCTGGACACCTGGATCCACAGATGTATGGATAATGTTGTCAGCACTCTCCTCGCCTTCCATACCACTGCATCTCCGTTTCTTTCCACGGTTGGCCTTCTGCGTGTCCTTGAAATGCAACAACTGAGAATAAGGAGGTAGAGACTGAAGGGACTTCAGGGAGAGATCCACAGCATGAACTTGAATCTCTGTCAGGGGTTTTGTTGCCACTGGTTGTTCCTCACTTTCTGGAAGATTGGGTCCATCCACCAAACTTGTCCTGCCAGTAGCCAGGATAGTGCCTGACTTGGTATCCATTCCAGAAAAGCCCGTCTTTATCTACAAAAGAGAAAAAATAATAATAATTTAATACACCTTAGGAAAAACAAAAACGTAATCTGCTAATTATGTAACATGATCATTTCTGTTACTTCATAACACCTTATTACATCTTGCCACTACAATGACAACAGATCATACATATACACAATATGCATTTTATAAACTTACAAGTTGAAAATTTAACATTTTTATGTGCCTTCAACATCAGTTTTTAAAAAAATATTTCATAAGCTGTACGCCGCAATGTATAGTGCATTTAACATCCAGAAACATAGTCTTAGCAAGTCCTATGAGACAGTATTGAACAACATGCATTTATGTACCGTCTGTTATGTAAAGTCCAGAAACTGGTATTAGCTTTTCAAGGTAGGTCTAATTAAAGAGAGTGGCATATCCTCAAAACAGTTACCCTTTTACCATGAAAAAATATGTGAAGGGTCAGATGTTTTTTTTTTTTACATAAATAACCACTATACTAGTACAAGTGCCTTTGATAACCGAATTCTTATCCTGCAAACAGTGCTACAGAACCACAGAGCACCTCCTGGGTTGAACAGCCCATTTAACAATAAAATTCTCCCCACATTTCAAATCGACACATATGCTGAACTGCACTGCAGGTAACTATATGGCCTTTAAGGAAAAGGGAACTCCCCCAAAGGTCTGGCTGGCTCATGCTATTTCCAAAGACTCCGTTTCAGCTGCAACTAGCCAAAACTTTTGCAAAATCATGTCCATTTTAAAAACAAACCGCTATTCTGCAGAGAAAACCCCTTCAACACCACACAGCTGAGTCCACTGAACACAAAGCCAGATGTTTTTGGTAAAAACTGCGTCCAGATGCAACACTTATCACAACGCAATTATTTCCATGCAACAATTTCATTGGCTCATGAACATCAAGAACTTGAGGTATCACAGTAGGCAAGTCATGCTCCAAATGAACAGGAGATCCTGCTGTATGTGACCCTTGACTGGATGATTTGGTGAGACGCACAGCATCTGAAAACATAAAATACATGCATCTCAAAGAGCTACTGCATCAGAATTCAGAAGACAGACATCATTCTTCTTATCCATTCTATACAGTTGACGAGGGCTTGTGTCATTTTATGGTTAATGATATATATGACACCACCAATACATTTAGACAGTAATGTTATATATTCACCAGTTTACTCTAAAGAAAAACTGTTTTTATTTCAATTCATACAACTAAACTGAAACATACAACACAGGAACCACTGAACCAAAAGCTTGCAATCTGTATAACCTGGATCTACTAACACTTAAAGCAGAACCGTGCAACTGTCAATTTGTATCTCTTTATCGACATGTGGACTGCATCACTAAGTTTTATGGCAAAATCATTTTTTTCATTTAGTGTGAACAATGCCTAATATTGAAGTGCTTTAAAAACTTTAATGATCAACCATAAGTAATGCTGATAAGCGCCCAATGATCAACAATATTCTTGAGGTTATTTCCACGTTTTTACAATAAAGCAACTGGGGAAGCAATTTTATTTCCTAACAAACAAACAAACAAATAATTAATGGCATAAATACAATACACGTATTACACTATTCTGATTACTCACTGGCAAGCTAACTAATCCCAAAGCTAAGTAAATCAACGAATATGTTGTACCCCTGGATGGTCCCATAAAACCAAGCCATAACAGCAGAAGCTACTGAGTTGGTAAGGGAAGCTGACTAAAATTAGACCGAAGATTACGCATACTTGATTTAATAATTTATAACTGTTCAAATTCACTATGCATTACGCCCACAATTAAGTGAAACCTAGATGATTATGCGTATAGGTACAGCGCAGCCAGGTAGCCTTGGTCAGTGCGCCAGCTATATCTTCGGAATAGTTCATTATGGTCACAGGTAAACAACTAGAAACCTTAATAACTAAAAGTTAATTAAATATCGCTAGGTAAAGGAGTCGAATCGGTAAAATTACAGTCGGAAAATACGGCCAGCAGCCCCGGGTTCGAGTGACATCGAAAGCCCCCCGGATCAGCTTTACTTACACTCCGGCTTCGTCTAAAATCCCCCTTTTTTAAACTTAATTTGGATCCACATCGGTGCTTCCACATCAGCCGCGACTCGATGCAAACACTGAAGCAGAAATCAGGGCTATCGGACCCTCGGCCGGCGGCTCAGATAGACAGAGAGAGAGGGAGCAGCACTGAGACAGTCGCCATTACAGCCCGAGGTCCGAAAAACAATCTGGAGAGGAAAGGTGATTATTTTTAGGGGTGCTTGTTACAGATGGCAGGTTTGGACCCGGGTTAACAGCGGCACCGAAAGCGTGACCCGAAAAGAGCGTTTCGAGAGCTGCGTGCCTGTGTTTCGGTCCCGTCGCGCCCACAATAGGCGTATCTTTCTCGGACCCACGGCCAGCCATTTTATGCGTGCCGAAGGTTCGAGCCGGTGCGCGCACGCCGGCCGCAGGCTCCTGAGCCGCGATTTCCCGCGATCGAAGCGCCGCGACGCCTTAGTGCCGGCGTAGGAAGAGAAGACCGAACCGTTCCCGACTCGGATGGTGTCCGGGATGCCCCTGAAATCATTGCACCGACATAAAAGTGGATTTGAAAGTGAGCCACCCCCCTCCTTGTCCCGTCCCTCGGGCACACTGGCTTACCCGAGCCGCGCTTACTTCCGGAAGACCAAATATGAATGAGAGAGGAGAGATGCAGAGA
Organism: Brevimyrus niger; assembly: GCA_015164015.2. NCBI lineage: Eukaryota > Metazoa > Chordata > Actinopteri > Osteoglossiformes > Mormyridae > Brevimyrus > Brevimyrus niger. Next base: position 2,108,256 of record JAABNY020000136.1, on the reverse strand, counting down.
GAGGGAACGGGAGGAGGGAGGGGACGGAGGGACGGAGGGGGGCGGTGTTAAGGGTGTCGCATACGTCCCTGTCCGACTGGAAGCTGCACCTTCGAAAGGTCCGCCCGTTCAGGGTCTGAGACGGTCACAAGCTGCACCTTTAGTTGTCTATTCATTAAATTAGCATGTCACCCCGTTGATTAAATCTGTTTTGATCGTAAATTTGCCCGACACGTGTGAATAATAACGCCGCAACTCGTATTAGTGGTTTTTATTTTACACTGACAGCTGGCAGGACTAGTCGACTGAAATTCTACAGTGAGACTTCTGGATAGTATTGAAACTGGTAAAATAAATATAGACAACCCTGGTTAATAACATTGTGAGTTTAACAACAACTAACCAAAAAAATAGACCCTGGAGGCATTTTACAAATACATAAACATTTTTTAATGAGCATCACAGAGAGAGAAAGTGGAATCAGAAAAGAATCAATTACAAAGCAGAAAAAAAGCATGACACTGATCCAAAGTAAGCAGTGCACGGTATTTGCTGTAGTTGTTGAGCTCACCGATGTTCACTAGTCACTGGAATTGCAAAGCTCAATTTCTGAAACCAGGCGATGAGGGAAGATTTTGTACTGGAGCCAAGTCGGCTCTAAGAAAGGGATGGAGAGAAGACATATCATTTTGATATTTTTAAAACAATAAAATTTAATTCTAATGCCACATTTTTTCTTGTTTCTGGAGATACTGGTAATATATGTACGAAGTAGCCATTGATAAATGTAGCATCTATACTTGAAAGATGTTTCTGACCTAATCCTCTTGAGTAATACTTTTTCTGGATGCCCCTGTGATACCCTAGATAAACAATATAATCCACCGTACTGGTAGTAGAAGAAAATGAACGGCTATTGTAAATGATTCGATTATACATAACCTCACAAACCTAATAATGTTACCTGTTGTTGCGGCCAACTCACCAAGGTAACAGTCTGGTGCTGGTAGTTCACCATCGAAGCAGGACTGCACAGCAGTGAAGCTGCACTGTCTCTCGGGGTGTTTGCAGTAGAAGGTGACGTTTTCCCCATGCTGGACAGTGCCTTCGGGAATCTCATAAGGCCAGAGCTTTAGCCCTCCCAGTGTCACCCGACTTCGCTGTACTGGGACTGTGCAGCGGGCTGAACATGAGAGCGACTGACATTTTGCTGTACAGTGAAGATTTAGACAAGAAAATGGTTTTGGGTGCCTCCATTCTGCAGCCTCATTACTGTCTTACCTCTACAAAAAGGAACCTCACTCCAGGTGCCATTTGATTGGCAGTTCACCTGGTTGGGCCCATCCAATAGGAATGTCTTCTTGCAGAGGTAATAGATATCCCTGCCCACTTCATATTCTTGTCGCTGAACAGCCACCAGATAACCATGCTCCACTTCAGCAGGTGGAGGGCAGAAAACTCCTGACAGGGAGGGAAATTAAAAGGCAGGGAGGACTGCGGTGCATGAGAGCCGTGGTAGGGGGGGGTGCACAGTGCAGGCCTCACACTGGCTCCCCCTGAGCAAGAGTGCAGTTGCTAATTGTGAACCCCAGGTGGCAGCACAATGCTGCGGACAAAGGGCAACCTCGCCAGCCGTCATCAGCTTACATGCACAGTGAGTGGCACCAGATTGAATTATAAAGCCCGCGGGACGTCATCTGCCAGCTCGTACTCAGCCACCTCTAGCCTGTTCTCCCTCTCTCTGCATAACAATGATATGCAGACACTTACGCTGACAGATGGGATGAGGGTACTGCCAAGTCTGGTTCTGCTGACAGAAATTCTCCCTGTTTCCGACCAATTTAAATCTTGAACCAGGAGCAAATAAAGGAAGGACTGAAGGTTAATTATGACACATATACATTAACATACAGGAAATTATAAATTGTGGTAAACAAATGTATTTGCCACTGGGGCATGAAAAGGCCTGTAAGATGCCCTTTATATAACACAGTGAGTTCGTAATAAATTAGCTCCACGTATGTGACACCTCTGTGAAATTATATTTGAATACATTTTTCTAACGTTTATTAAGAAGTAAATGACCTGCATCTGGATATACTTCTGTGATGTGCAATATATATTAGCTTTAATAAAGTAATCAATCTGAAAGAGCATGCATTACACCGAATCTCCCTGTCTCTTACCCTGGGTGGCAGCTGTACAGGATATTTGAGCCGACTGCAGAACTGCCCTTGATTGTAAATTCGTTCCGAATCTCATCTGGTAGTGGGCAGTAACGTGGCCCGATTGCTGAAACAGCTGTTTGAATGGAAACAAAGCAAACAGCCAGCTGGTAAGGCAAGACTGCAACAACCGAAAGATACAAACTCATTAATTTGCACAGTGGCTGCCTCGTTACTGAGCCGTGTCCCTTAACACTTATATGCCCCGCGCATGTCTGTTTGCACCTTCTACTGTAATTCCTGAACCGGTAAGTCATTTTTCAATAGATGCCGCAGATTGCACAGAATGAGAGACGAGGCAGGAGGCCTTAGGTTCTGCTTTGGAAAAGAAGCAGTGGTTTAAATGCACGTCCGACATTGTCGCCGGCCAAACAGAGAAGGAGAGCGCATGTGATGTGTTCATAATGCATGGCAGGCCTTTGGAGCTGCAGTGTGTCAGGGTCGTATCATTGTACCTAATACAGCAACAGGCTCCCCTTGAAGGCACCTACACAGCAGAGACTCCTGCAGAGCTTGACTTTACAGATACAGGGCTGCCGGGATGGAGCCTTTGTTGGGGGGGTGGGGGGGGGGGGCCTCCGCTACCTGCCAAGCCAGCAGGGAAGTGTGGTGCTTCGAGCTCCACAAAGAGCTCTGACGGCGAGCTGGGCTACCCCCCACCGCCTCTCGCAGTGCATGAAAGAGCCCTCGAATACCGGGAATACTTCAGCAAACAGCAGCCGCACGCAAAGTACATAGAACCGAAGAGGTTCACCGGCAGCTGGGGGTGAATTTACTAAAGGTGTAAAAGGGAAAATCATTCCATTGGCCGCAGAGATCACTGTATGCTGTATTGTTGTGCGTTTGATAAATAAACTTTGATTTGATTTTGATTTGGAAACAACACCATTCAGTAACAATAATCCCAGAGCTAACAAGCGAATGAACACACATGCTCTTCAACACGTGATCTTTGCAATGAGATTCAAAGTGAGAGCAAACAAAGCCCACACATCAACCCTTGAACTCACCTGTGCATGTTGGATCCTCGCCACTCCATCGACGGTCACCCTGGCAACGGCGGACTACCGCCTCCATACCGGCAGCCGCCGCAAAGCCGGGCTGGCAGCGGGTTTCCAGGATGGCGGAGAAGGAAGGAGCGGGAGAGAGCAGCAGGGAAACGGTGTTTGGGTTGCGAGGCAGAGGCCAAGGGCAGGTGCGACCTGGGAGGTATTTCGGGGGAGGTTGGGGGGGGAGATGTTAGGAAAAATCCCAGGAAGAGTAAACGAGTGAAAACTTAGGGAGATTCCAAAAAAACACAACACCAAAATCAATGTCAATGGGAACAGTGGGAAACAATATGGAGAAGATATAAGATACGGAAACGAGCAGATCGGCAAGCGTGTTACGGGTGCACAGGCCGCACATGGAATGAAAAACAATGACAGCCTTGGCACTCGAGCCAGTGAAGGTAGATGACGAGATTGGTGTGGAATGCAGCCGGAGTTCAGCTCCCTCTGCTCCTCCTCCACTCACCTGGGATCACGCAGCTGAGCCCGCACTGCCCGTCACACAAGCACCTTCTCCTGCCTGGACAGTCCTTGTCTGTCTGGCAGCGCTTCGGGCAGCTGCTTCGCTTCTCATTGGCCGAGACACTGTCTGGACACGATTCTGTTCGTTCTGCTAAGGAACCAAGCGGTGAATGAGGCTTACGGAACGATCCCAACAAACCCTGATAACACAGACGCGCACACAAACAGCATCAGCGAAAGACGCGAACTCAGGAATCTGCTGTTCGGTGACTCTTGCACAGTTTGATTTTCAGAGAGCCTAGAATCACACATTTAGATATGTAGTTACTTGCATGCTGTGAGAAAAAAACACTAAATGGCTTCCTGTTTAAAGTACTATCAATTTAAAGAAATGCACCAAAGCCATTGTGTTACCAGTTGCTTGGGAGATAAAACGCTCGGTACAAGCCCAGACAGCTAGAAGGAAGAAAAGAGAACAGTCCATCTTTCTTTGCTGGCTGGTGGGTTATGGAAGAGGCTGACAGAAAACAGGCAATACTGAAGGGGGGGGAGAGGAGGGTACAGCCAAGTAAAACATCTGTTTTCTATTGAACGTTCAAAATTGGGGAACAAAAAAAAAAACGGTGACCTTTCACCTATTTCTGTGAAAATAAGCTGATAATGGACCAAGTATGTCCAAACACCAATCAGGTAGCATCAAGAGTGCACACACACGTATCTCACTCCATTCCTCTGGCTAAATACAACAGAAGCAGTATGTGCACACAATCTCGCAGTAACTCGGCTTGCTTAAGCACTTCTCGCCACTTTTGGGACACATAAAAGCATGGAGCCTGTTGCTCAGACTTTGTCATTGGGACTACAAGTCATTATATAATTCATAAATCAAAAAACAAAACCAGCAGAGAAGTAAATGATGACAGAATCAACCTAGAAGTTAAAGCAAAAGGTGTAGTCGGTGAAAAGTGAATCGTTTATTGCCACTTTCGGAAAACTACATTCTCCAGCATCTTTTGGGAAGAACCAGTAGGTTTTACCTGTGCGGCTGAGTAGCAGTGTGTGCTGATGGCTTCTGTAGTAAATGCTACATATTAATAATCATTATCAGAGGGTCTAAATAATCCATAGTCCAGGCTGGGTAGCAAAGGCTCTCAGTAATAGACTAGGCGAGAAAAACTTTAAGCTTTAATGCCTATACAAGTTCAGTTTTTAAATATTAAAAAGTGGACAACCTTTTCGCTTCTGCCCTCTACCTGGCTGGTTTCTGGTCATTCCCAGTGTCCTCCTTCACCTTATTCTTGTGTACTGCTTATTCTTGTATCTCAGAATTTTTGAATTCACTATTGAACCAGGTTTTAGAAGGGTATATATATTCATTTATTTTTCATATAAGGCCTGGCCCACAGGAAAGTGAATTGTGGGAAACAAAACACTGGGGACACGCAGGCGTTGGTTAAAAGGTGGTTGTTAGTAGTACAAAGTGCATATTCCACCTTAGTGCCATAATAGCTGGAAAAATGGAAATCACAACATTAGCTCAAAACAAAGGTCATAATCATTAACACACCGGTAACTAGTATGGAACTGATAATACATCTTTAATCTTTCACTTAGGAGGCCCAATGATTGGATTGCAAAATTGCTTTATTCTATATACTTCACCTAAAATTAGCTGGATATTAAGAATTAACTGGTTCAGAAATAGCAAAGTAACACAGTACCTAAAAATGGATGTCTAATAATTTTACGCCAATAAATCTGAAATACTGCATATCTGTCAGAATCTTATGTTGCATGTATACACATACAGTTACATACTCACACATCCAGACATACACTGTACATACAGAATAAAAAAAGGGAATATCACTTTTAACATGTTGGTGATTTATGTTGATAATAGGGAGACAGATTGATGACTGATGGAAAAAGTTATAGAGAACAGTTACACAAACAGAGCATAACTGAGGAAATGTCAGCTGTAGGCGTGAGAGAGAAGCCAGTGCACAGTATCCAAGGCTTAAAGGCCACAGATTGGAAACATTTTTATTTTAGTAAAATATCCTGAGCTTTTATAATTAGTAATATTCATAACATTTAAAAAAGACTACACTTATGTAATTCAATTATTAGAATTAAGTCTCCAAGAACAATACAATAATGAATATAATCTTAAGTATTCAATAAGTATTCAATCATAGCTTATAAACCAGGATTTACACAACGTTAATAATTTAGCAGTATATTTGTTTTTCAGAGGATTTTGTTCTTATACAATATTTTTAATATTGGTTAAAAAAAAAAAAAACAGTAATGCAGTTTTGACCCACGACACCCTATCTGAGAACCACAGTTATGTACGAGGTACAGTTAAAAAAAAAAAAAAAAAAGATAAGGAAAGTGCTGATTCAGGCCATGGGGGGGAGTGGGGTGTTGCTCTGCAGGCGGCACACTGCCTGCGGATCAGCACTGAGGTGCTCATCAAACTGCTTATTGGCCCGGGTGAATGTCGGCCACATCGATTTGGTGCCTCAGCCCCACAGAGAGAGGCGGAGAGTCCTCTGCAGCTACATTGCTTTGCACCGCTGAGTAGAGACTGCCCACTCCCAGGACCCCATTTGGGGTTAAAACATGTCTATCCTTTGAAATACTAAAACATCTAGACTGTAGTTTGAAGCTGATTGATTTCACACTGTCCCTCCTTATTTCCATACTACTTAAATCAGAGACACATACTGAATTCAGAAGATTTGAAGAGCATCAAAAATGAATAACTTCACAACACAATTTAGGACCGCTTTTCAGTGTGCTTCTGTAAAAACTCTCCTCCCAATGCCAGTCTAAGAGAAACAAATATTTTACATCACTTCACCCTCATTATAAGCTTGTTTATTCTTCTATAAACCTTTCCCATTTCAAATATATTCTGTGTTAACAAATGTACCTTTTCTTCATTTCTTTGTATATTTAAAATGCCGTCCATTAATTTATAAAATATACAAAATGATTCTATAATGTCCTCTCCTGCCCTTTCTCATTCTATAAATATAAAAAAATAGTTTCCTATGGCAACATATTTTTGCAATCATTTCTTAAAAATCATCCCTCTACACTTGCTCTCTGGGATCTACAACAATTTTCTCTATTGACCATCAGGTTCTCTTTAGTTCACAAATATATATGTTTACAATAGTTAAAATGGAGTGAGATTCTTGCTTTTATCCCTCTATGACATCATCTCCTGAGAGCTGCCCCTCCCGTCCTCCACACATCGTGGTCTCGCCTTAATGGTCTCCGTGGCGACTCTGGTACTTGGTGAGAATATCACGGCAGCGGCTCAGCTCCTTGCGCATGTCGGCCACCTCTCGCCGCAGGGCCGCGTTCTCCCGCTCCAGGAAAGCTGCCCGCACAGAGATCTGGTTCTCCTTCAGCCGCCTGGCGTCCCGCGATCGTTTGGCCGCATCGTTGTTCTTGCACCGCCGGTTCCAGTATTTTTCATCCTGTGGGTGAAGGGGCAGTGATGACACAGGCCAGAGCAGAGCAGATCTCTTAGGGTTGGCCTAGAAGTGCTGCCAGAGAAACCCGGTCAGAGATATTTGCTCACTGCCTCACTAGTACAGTAGAACCATGGAACTTGGACAACTCTTACGTCAATCAACTCAGACATCAATCAGGTAAGTTGAATCTTTTTCAACTTGGACTTTGACCAAAATCTTGGAACGTTCCTGGTAAAATATGTATGGGTCGAGACGCATTCAACTCTACCAATTTGGACCTCGAATGGGTTGGTTGAGAAAAATCGAACCGCAACTCAACTGAAAACTCGGAACAAAACAAAACAGCTAACACACTAAAACCTGTATGGATCGAGGCGCGTCTCTGATGAGCCGACACAAAGGCCAACAGACCTACTGGGATGGTGATGCTTATAAATCGCTGTCAGTCTCACGGTGGCTCTCGACCGAGTTTGACGTGTGAAAGCTGTGTTCCTGTGTTCAGTGTGAATTGTTTTTGCTTCATATACAATACATTTAGTGGTACAGTAATCATGGCCCTAAGAAAGTGAGCAGTGATATCAGCAAACCAGTGACAGCAGCTGAAAAACCTAAAAAAAAAAATTAGAAAATCAACCAGGCATGGTCTATTGCTCTCAGTAGTGTAATAATACCACTCACATCTGGGCAAACATATCTACCCTGCATCATCAACCTCTACTGAGCAAACTGGGAAATATATCCAGGAATGTTTACTGACTGGAGACTTAAGACATGCTTGAATAACAATGGACCCTGAGGAATATAGACAATTAATTAGTGTGTTCATCACTTACACTTAACCTGTACCACAAGGTACTGATGATAGGGGGAAGATGATGGTCGATTAGAGGGAACATGAAAGTGGAACCAATAACTGCTACGCAATAGTGAAACCTCCAAGCAGCAATTGACACTGACAGTAAACGTCACCATTTCAGAAGATGATTTGGTTAATATAAAAGCCATTATGTCCAAACTTGTTATTGCAGTTTGTACTGAAATAACCAGCTCCTTGCTGGGGTTTTTCAACAGAGGCGGATTCTGTCAGCTTCCATCTCTAAGCAGTAATTAAAAAAAACAGCTATGATATTTTTTTTACAAAGTCTGGGTAGATGCAGAACATCCTTAGACGGCCCTTTGGCCAATATGGAGATCTGGATACCTTCATTTCGTCTGGTACCAGCATTTTTTGGGCCTTCTTGATTATCGGCTGAGGTCTGAGCTCTTCCTCGGTGAAGTGACGTCTCCGTGGGTCAAAGGCCTCCTGTCCGGGAATACTGGACAGTGCCAGGTCTGCAGGGTCGGGGTCAAAGTTCACTATGATGTCATTCCCGTCAGAGCAAGTGGGGAGTGGATGTGGGGGACAGGAGGAAGAGGAAGATGATGATTGTGCGGGGGAAGAATCCAAAGACCCTGCCTGACCTCCTGAAAAAGCAGGGGAAAAAAATAACATTAGATACAAAGTCAAATATTTTAATAAATAAGAAATGGATGTCATTGTTTTTTTTTACAGGATGCACAATTATAATAAAATAGCCCAGACTGACAAATGACACTGACTGACCATCAGGTGGCAGCACAAAGAAACAGAGCATTCACCTATTACCAAACCCCAGCAATCATCCATGACCAAATTTCAAATGCAAATTCTGACATATTGGTATTTTTAAACATTGAAAATCACAAGAAAAAAATAAAACTTTAAAATGTATATACACAAGGGCACATGTATTATACACAACAACCCAAAAACTTGTTTGTATTCATATCTTTGGGGGACTCTCCATTCATCTCTGTGGGAAAACCCCTAACCCTAACTATGACAGCCTTAAACCCTACCTACCCCTAACCTTAACCATAAGTAACCAAACAAAAGTAGAAGACTTTTGGTATTTTTAGTTTTTTCATTACAATCACACACACACACACACACACACACACATATATATATATCTGTTTATA
>JAABNY020000136.1:2087337-2098943 GCA_015164015.2 Brevimyrus niger | reverse complement strand
TCCAGTGAATGTTTGGGATGGCAGTGAACCCGGTGCGTTCAGGTGCAGGCCAGTTCAGACCTCGCTAATCCAGTGAATGTTTGGGATGGCAGTGAACCCGGTGCGTTCAGGTGCAGGCCAGTTCAGACCTCGCTAATCCAGTGAAAGTTTGGCATGACAGTGAAACCGGCGCGTTCCGGTGCAGGCCAGCTCAGACCCTACTAATCCAGTGAATGTTTGGGACGGCAGTGAAACCGGCGCGTTCAGGTGCAGGCCAGCTCAGACCCTGCTAATCCAGTGAATGTTTGGAAACGGCAGCTAATCCTTCTGGCGTTTTCTGAAGTTAAATAACCTCCCTGGAGAACTCATCATTACATCAGTACATTTCTAGTTGCTTCAGTTCCTTAAGCACTAAGTCCCCTGCTGCCCGGTTTCTGCCCTGCACATGATGTAAGGAATGTGGACTGGTGGCTGAATGTAAACCATTAGGCCACAGCTATGTGAATGAGCAGAGCTGCGGTGCTGTCCTGGCTGTGTGTGAGCGCGGGTCATATACACAGTATATATATTACACTGTGGGGAACAAATATCCCCACAAAGTGATAAAAACCTGTTTCTTTGATGTTATGGTGACGCGAGAGCCCGACTATGGCTGTCATGGAGATGCTTGTGGGTGGCACGTCCCTCCTGTGTTACCATCTTACCTGGGGTGGGAGACTACGTTTTTCCACATCCTGCCTAAAATCCATAACCATTTGGAAGAGAGGTGGGGGCATTCACATGCAGTCCAGTGGGACGAATTCTCCATCTTTCTGGAGCGCCGCCGCTCGCCTTGGGGCCTTTGTCTTGCAGGCCCCCCCCCTCCTCAGCAGCACGTGAAGAGCCGTGTGCCCATAGAGCCAGCGTGCGGGGGGGTCAGGGCCTTACGCACACACCCTACACATACTTTTTCCACTCCTGGCTCCTATTCTCGGGCAGCTTCAGCATTTCTGAAGTTTCAAACCACATTCGCCCTCATGGCTCCTTACTAATAAAAGTGGGTCTGTAGGAGTCCCTTTGCCCTGTGCTACCATACTTTTAGAAACCATTTCTAGTGCTATTCCATTTTCAAACAAGCCATGACAGACATCGCTGCACTAGTATGAGTGCAGAATCGCCTCCGAACTGGTCATAAGGTGCATTCATGGAATTAGAATTCTAGTGTGACCAACAATCTGCAGCCATCTGAATTCATTATACATGAAATTTTTCTGGGTAAATTTATTAGAGATACTAAAATACACAGCAGCACTGACCCAACCGTGACCCTAACCCTCTCCAATATCCCTTGCGCACACCCTCAGCTCAGAATACATATCTCAGGGATGAACCATGACACTGTAAAACCACACCCACACCTCTATCTCCTTCTCTTACTCCACCCAAATGACAGGCATTCCCTCTCTACTACAATCTCTTCTATTCTAGCACTGAGGAGGATTTTCTATCCAGATGGCAAAGCACTTGTTCCAAATCCACTGCAAGTCCAGCTTCAGCATCAACCTCCATTTCATTTTCTCCCTCCAACATGGCTCACCGTGGAGACACTCAGCTCTCAAGCTTGGCCCTGCATGCTGCACATTGAGCGGCAGCAGTGAAGGAGATGAGGGAGATGAGGAGATAGGTGAGGAGATGGAGGACGACGATGAGCATGGAGGTGGGGGGGACGGGGGACACTGAGAGCTCTGGCTGGGGATGGTCGATTGGGAACTCTGGGAGGGAATCTGGGCGGAGCTCGAGCTGCCATGGTGCAGGCTCCCCATCCCGTTCTCGGTGAGGAACTCCTCCAGGTCCATATACTGCAGCTGGAACAAGCTGCCGTCGCAGGGCAGAGTGCGCTCCCACAGCAAGGGGCCCAGAAAGGCTGACTGGGAGGGGGCTTTCAGGGATCTCCCATGGTCACCACCATCCAGAGAGCTGGACATCTCCTCTGGCTCTTCTTTCTCTAGAAACAGAGAAACCAAAAGACTGGTGTAAATTTAACAGAGACAGAAAGCCTCGATGATATCACTGGCCACACAAATACAATATCAATATAGGAAAGACAAATTACAACACTCTATAAACCCAAATAGGCGAAGACATAATACATATATTGACACTGAAATATTACGACAAGTTCAGTGTTTCTGATTCTGCTCAGGAATGTTTCCTTCACTGCATTTACTCAGAATGACAGAAACAGGATGCTTAGGATGACACCAAGAGGAAAGATAGCTGACTGAGCAAGGCAGTGTAATAACATATTGTCAGGGGCGCCGTAAGGAAGGGTGAAGGTAGAATGATTCCAAAGGCTCCTGAGTGACAGGATCCCAAAAATTTTTGGAACATAACTAGATTGGTCGGGGTTGGGGGACCCAATACGAAAGGCTTTCACGGGGCCCAAAATCTCTACCCTTGCATACTGTTAACAATAAGGAGCTGTTAGGATGTCTTTGAAGATGGATAGTTCCAAGTACTCTAAAACGATACACATAAATTTTAACTAAAAATTGCTGTTGGAGATTGCATGAAAAGCAATACTCATTGTCTCTCAAACATAGTCTTAGATACTGGAAGCTTTCACCGACTTATACCCTGTAAAGTAATACACCGAGAACAGAACTTTAAATGACTCGGTTTAGTGTTATCAATAAGGAAAATTATACAGCAGGGGCAGATAAAACGCATTTAAAAATCCTACCTTTCATATCGCGGCAGTCCTTGCTCCTCTGATCACAGTTTGAGGGTGACTGCAGAAGGGACTTCAAACTGGCCATGGAAGTCGGGTGTCCCGCACCCGGGGTCATTCCTGCTTGGTTACCGCTTCCAAATTGTGGACTAGCTCCAGCAGGGATGTCAGGGGGCACAAGATGAGAGATCGGCCTGGACATTGCAAGTCGACAGCTAATGCCTTAAGAGGAGTAGGCTGCTTTGACAGGAAGGAGCCGAGGAACCAGCTGCCAATTGATCTATTAACTGTAAACTGAATTTCGTGAAGGATTCACGTCAAGCTGCACGAAATAAGTTTTGAAAGCCTGTCCATATTCCAAATTTTAGTACGTCTCAAGCCCACCGTTGAAATAAGCTGGCAAAAACGGATACAACGTTGCTCATTCAGATTTTAATAAGTGTACCCAGGATTCGCAATATAATCCGTTTGGATAAAGATGAAAGAATCGTCAAATGGATTTTGGTATATATGTAACCGATGAATAAATACGAGGATCCATGAAAATAATATAGCTATATTTATATGGAGATTAAAGTGTCTTGTTATTCCCGCGTCGACAGGCAACGAATTCAATATTGTCGATTGTTATTTTCCCGTTTTATTTGAACGGAATGGTTCCTTATAGAGAATGTCAATCTGGCTTGATCGTCGCAAAACAATTCTTCATTCGTCCATGATTAAATGAGCAGAATGTTTGACGATCAGAACAAAATATCGAAATCGCTGGGGGGAAAAATCACCAAGCAATAGCAAGCACGATACATCGAGATGCGGAGAAACTTAACAGAGCAAGGCTGGTAGTGAAACTCCGAATAACACAAGACAACTTGAAAAGAAACAGCTTCATATTAGTGGAAAAAAGCAATCAAGAAATCAATGGAAAAAAGGCGATCCCTCTGTGTTATGGACGAAAAAAAAATAAAGGCAGACATTTGAATAACAGGAATACAGTAGCTATTATGACTAGCAGCTGGTTGATATTTTCTTCTCTTGTCTCTGTTGTTCACTCCAGCTCTTTTTTTAGTTCCTCCTCCCCCCTCTTTCTCTTTCTATATATGTATCCAGCTACCGAGGCGTATCTTGCGGTTCAGCAGCGCCGAGAGTCAGCTGGGAGGAACACAGGCTGCCCCCCGACGTCACCCCCACGGGGCCGTGACGAAGCCACAGTGACGTCGCTCAATGATAATGAAATGCAGGCCAATAGCCACGCTCCACAGATAGTCACACCCACAAATAACCACGCCCCACACACTGTAAGACAGCCCATTTTATTACAACATTACGCTATGTTTTCCCTGTAATTAAGGCACTCCTTCGGGGGAGCGAAAATATTCGGCTCGGCCGCCAAACAAATGAGGAATTAGGCTCATAAAATCAAAAAAGAGAATGACAATTATATATGCCGTTTGTACAGTAAAAGTCATTCATATAGTGAATGTGTTGCATGACTGATTTCTGATTTAAGAACTCAAACGTTACATTATTTCAATTACGCATAGTACAGTACGCATGCTGAAATGTATAAAATAGTAAAATTATAGTTTATAGCTAACAACATACGTATTATTATTAGTAGTAGTAGTGGGGGTCGTGTTGGTACACTAACTACAAGTTCACTGTATGTTAAAAAAAAAAAAAAAAAAACTGGAGTGAACATCGACTTGACGGCAGTAATTATTAACATGTAAAGGAAGGCGTAGCATTTTTCTGTAACAAGTACCCGTGCTGGCGCTCACATGGCCGCGACACGAGTGGGCGTTGCCCATCCTGTGAAATCGCTTCTGTGGTTGGTCATAAGTAGACTCAAACACGTAAGAACATTTTTGATTGGACTAAACTAGGTCAGTGGCCTTGCCCACTGTTTTGCCCAGGCTAATGTGGCGTGAGGCTGAAGGCAGCAAAACAAAAGCAGAAGGCCGAGGAGACTTCATTAAACAGTAGCAAGTTTTCATTTCTTTGACTTGCCAAAAACATATAGACTTTGAACATTTTGAACTAGCAACTTACCGATGTGTAGAAAATCTATAGTTGTGGTCAGGAACCTGTGAAATCCTATGATTATAATTACTATGATGATTTCGCTAATAAAGGATTAAAATTTTCTTTCTAAACGCCAACTTCGGATGAGAGCAATGTATTTCAGCGAAAATGGTCCATAGGTCTGTGTTACGCCCCGTTAGTAAACTGCTGATTTGGGTTCAATTGTATGTATACCATATCAGATGTATACCTTTTTCTTTGTTCAAGTATGTTCATATTCACATTCTTTAAGGAAAGGTACGTACAGAAGACACGACGTGATGAATGAAATCTGATATACATTCCATATATAACCTTTTTTTATATAAAAGTTTGTGCGGTTCTCCTTTAGTTTACTTTAAATTTACATGCGGCTCCGTCACCCTCAACTCATAAATAATAAAATAAAAATAGAAAATTAGTTTCTTGAAAATGTCTTATTTTGGCTAAAGGTTTCTGCATTGTGGCGGATAAATACATTTATATATCAATGCATTGCAGCGTCAACACATTGCTACTAAATACGCTGCCTGGCCAAAAAAAAAGTCGCCATTTGAATTTTTTTGTTGGGCCACCTTTAGCTTTGATTATGGCGCATATTTTTCATGGCACTGTTTCCACACGCTTATGCAACATCTCACCCTTTATTTTCATCCAGATTTGCATTCATTTCTCACCAAGATCCTGTATTGACAAGTGAGTTGAAGCACTCCATAAAGCCTCATTTAACACATCCCAGAGACCTTCAATGAGTTTAAACTCTGTGATGACCAAGTCACACGTGAAAATGATTCCTCATGCTCTCTGAACCACTCTTTGACAATTTGAACCCAATGAATCTTGGCATTCTTGTCCTGGAATATGCCCATGCCAACAGGGAAGAAAAAATCCATTTATGATGGATGAAGGTGTAACCTGGCCATTCAGTAGATTCAGGTGCTGACTTTATTGCTGCATAACATTGCAGGACTGTAATAATGATGTAGTCATTGGCTTTTAAGTATTTGCTTATATAAATTCAAATGGTGATCTTTTTTTTTTGGCCGGGCAGAGTATAGAGTATGTCCAAATTTTACATTTTTACTTTGTCATTTTTTTGGTCTTGGATGCAACTAAACTTTTTACGGAATCAGGGAGAAAATACACAGCACAGAATTCAGATAAAATATCGATGCACACCACAATGGAGAAATTCATAGACAATGTCGTATAGTGGTTAGGATCTGGGTGTGCCGGAGATGTGGAACTGATCTGAAGTTATCTCTTCTGATCTGAGGCTAGTCAAAGAACACTGTGTACTAAAGAATGCACATATAATGTAAGCACTACTGCAGAAGATTATTGAGTCTGTCGAAACAATCAATGCAAGCACGCTGAAGCGATTTTTCAGAATTACACGTTAGTTCTCTTCATAAAGCACAGTGACACCAGTTAGTGAATCTACAAACTGAGATACATACTTCATAATAAAACAAGCACTGAATGTCTATTATTGTATAATCTATAATTAGTGAGACTAAATGTCTCCACTCACTATTTACAAAGACTTTAAGTTGTTCAGGTTTCATGTGAATGTGTATGCATAAAAAAGTCAATCACAAGCATGCACAACACTTAAAAACATGCTGTTGCACTTAGAGGAATTTTCTAACGCATGCTTGCAGTAAATTAAGCTTTTACTTCCACCTTGTGGAAGGATGATATCAGTACATTTTGTCTGTTTAAATTAGCATTAAATGGGATTCTTTTCGAGTTAAAGCAGTTTTACTGGAAAAAGTTTCATCGTCATTTCTGTAAATGTGTAAAAGATGAACCAATCGTACTTTATATGGCCATGTATTATCTTCCTATTAAATCCCACATACTTAAGATACCACATTGCTGGCCCCAAATGGGGAAAGTTTTGTCAATAATGAAGAATTTCAACTCTCACTTACTCAAAGAATACCCAGCTTTGTACAGTGATTTATTTTTACAAAAAAAATGATAACATGATTCTCTTTTAAATGTTTATTTTTTGAATATATTCCAACTATTTTTTAATCACTAGGCAAATAATATGATAGAAATGTATTTAGTATTATTTTTCTTTTTTAAAAGAAAGCTTGGGAAAGGTATATGAATGTGGATGCAACTCAGTAAAATACTACACGTGTGTAAGGAAAAGGGCCCGAATTCTGGGTGAGTAGCTGGACAGGAGGATAACATAAACACACTGGTACATTTAATTTTAAAATGACAGCCCATAAGTCCCTCCCTCCAACCCGCCCACTTACCCACCCTCCAAACAGCAATGATACAAACTAAAACATTACTTAAAAAACAATATAGCAATAAAAAAAAAATTACAGTACAGTCAGCTTGTTCCGACCCACCTCTCAATTTCAGTCTTTTCATACAAGTTGCACTGTCCACTGGTATGTAATCCACAAGTTTTGTGATTAGTCTTCTCCAAAAACAGCAGAGGTTTTGCACCTTTTTTTCCAGAACAGTCCCACCGAATTCATTTGCTTTTCTTTAATACTTTGTATTTATAATCATTAGTTAATAGATCCTTTAGGGATTTGGTGTTACCTGCTTGATCGATTCACAACAGTGAATTCACAATATGACTTACTGACCAAGAAACACACAGTGACTTATGCACTGACACTTGAACTTTCCACCAAAGAGAACATTTTTCTTCAGTCACTGACCTCCTGCATTTATCCAAATGTACTTTATAAGAACAAAACAGTCAAGCACAACTTCACAGGGCTCTTAAGTGAACACTAACTACATAATATACACAGCAGAGAGACTACATAGGGTAATCAGGATAAAAGAAACAGTATTAGCCTTAATCCAATGAAGCTTAACATCCCAGAAAATTTAGCCAAAGAGAGTGTAAATGGTGTTTACAAATCAGGATGCACAGAAAGTCATGTCCTTGCAGACTCTCACATTCACTTGAGAGATTTTGAGGTTGATTTTTGCAAACTATGTAAATTAGTATGCAACGTTCTAAAAAAAAAAAAAAAAGAAAAATCACTCCATATACTGTAAGTCAAAGTCTAGGGAGAGATATGGTAATGACACTTAGTCAGTCCAAGCCAAACAAGGCAAAAGTAGCCTGTCTGTAAAAGTGACCTACCACTGGAGTAATATATCTCACCCCAAATTTCCAAAGTGAAAATCTTCTACTAGTCATACAAAAAAGGTTCAGTGCCTGTATTCCATTAGCACAGTTTCACCCTGTCCCTCTTTCTTCACCACCTTGCTTGGTGCAGATTTCAGTTTCAAAGCCATACTACCCCCTCTGCCTCCCCCAACAGCACCTCGACAGGCTACAGTGTGCCTCCCTAGAAGCACCCCATTCCAGAAACGCAAGGGACACTGTGGACAAGAAAAAGATCCCTTGGTGAGATGGAACCCTCGATGACTAAGGGCTGCAAGGAATTTACGAGATCGCTTTCCACAGACAGGGCACTCCAGGCGGCCTTGGGGACAGCTGGTTTTCGGAGGATGTCTAACTGCCCTGTGAACCAACAATGCTGACTGGCGAGAAAATACAGTTCGTGGGCACAAAGGGCATGGGAAGCATTTCTGTGGGACATCCAGTGATGACAGCTTCCCCATGTGCAACCCTCCTCCAGCTCGTCTAAGCTTAAGAAAGTGTGCTATTCGCTTCTTTCTTCTAAGCTCCTGTTGATGAATCCCCCCTCTTTTTTTCTTTAGTAATTTCCGCCTCTTCTCTTTCTGTTTCTCTGACTTCTGCTTCTCATCCCTCTCTTCACTCCCCCCACCTGTGGTCCCTATAATGTCTAATGTCTCTTTTGCTTTTTTCTTCTTCCGGTGTTTCTTTAGATCATCCTGAGACTGCAAATTCTGTTGCTGTGGTTGTGGAATCTGCATCTCTGCTGGAAGCTGCTGTGCATGCTGATTATGCTGCTGTTGAGATGGTGACAAAAGTAGAAGAGGATGAAGAGAAGGCGTGGCGTTAAGGGGATGGACAGGTCCAGTTGGGTACATAGGCTCCCCCTTAATTCCTACAGGTTGCTGGTGGTTAGAAAGAGTGGTCAAAGTTGAATTATGTGGGAGGGGATGAGAATATGTGGGGGCACTGGATGTTGCCGAGTGAGGAGGAGCCAGCTCTGGGAGGTAGAAGAGAGGGGAGAAGCCAGTTGGAGGCTGTTGGGGAGGTTGTTGAGAGTGGGGTACACTGGTGTGTGTTTGCTGTCCTCCATGGGTTCCACTGGGGGGGACAAGCTGAAGAAGGGCATTTGTAGCTGCTTCACTCTCGGAAACAGATCCAGTTGCACTTCCACTGCCCCCCGGCACACCTCCACCTCCTGGCTGATTAGCTTGGCCAGTCCGTGTTAATCCATGCTGTGAGAGCCGATGTCTGGTCAAGCTATTCGCGTAAGCAAAGGCTTTTCCACAGACCTCACAGCAAAAAAGCCTGTCCCCACCCTCATGGACTGCTTGGTGATGGGCAGTCAGGTGAAAGTGATGACGGAATGACTTCCAGCAAATGGCACAAGTATATAGTCTAGGGGGAGGCTGAGTGTTGGGTCCTTGAGGCTTGATGCCCTGAGGATAGGCATAGTAAGATTCAGAATTTCCTTGATCCCTCTCTTGGCTAATGCTCCCTCCAGGAGTTACAGCAGAGTTGCTGCTGTTACTATTACTTCCTCCAGCTGTTGTGGGAATTTCTTCAAATTCTCCTTTCTGGTGTAGTTTTCCATGTCTCTTCAGACTCTGTGCATAACCAAAATCTTTCCCACATAGACCACATTTGTAGTTCTTCTCTCCAGAATGAACTGTGTGATGCTTGGTAAGATGGAATGCTTCCCGGAAATTTTTTCCACAAACAGAACAGTGGTGGGGCTTCTCCCCAGTGTGGATGCGATCATGCCTTCGAAGGGTTTCACGACGTGTGAAGCCACGACCACAGACGCTACACAAAAAGAGACGCTCAGGATCTCCACTTGTCCCTCTTTGGGAATGAGTTCTTCGCTTGCTGCTTTCCCCAGTAGCTCCAGCCCCTGATCCGGCTTCCTTCTTTGGGCGAGGTTTCCGAGGCCGCTTAGGTTTGACAGTTGAGGCCTGCTGCTGATGCTGCTGTTGGTTGTGATGGGTTGAAGGTGTCATTGTACTATCCATGCTATCTTGGGTGCTCCTATAAGCCTTGTCCATTCCAGATGTCGATGAGGGGGCACCAGGAGAAACTCCAAGTGGACCTAAGCCAAGTCCACCAAGAAGCCCTCCAATAATATCCCTTCGTTCTTCTCCCCGGCTTCCAGCATTATTGTGCTCCCCAGGCATGCATGAAGCAGCAGCAGCTGCAGCAATAGCCGAAATGGCACTGTTAACTGAGCTGGTTACATCGTCTTCAGTTTCATCTAACAGAGACGAGAGGGGAAGATGAGGCTGCTGCTGTTGAGTTTGATTTTGTGGGTGTGGATGTAGAGTTGGGGCTAATGGTGCTTTCCGGAGGGCAGGACCTATCATTCCACTTCCACAGGAGGGTTCTCCAGGATAACAAGGAGAGGGATTAGCTTGAGAGCGATGTTGCTTGTAGTCACCACGGTACTCATCACCTCGGTACAATGTCTGATAACGATTCCGAGAGTAGTCAGCAGAATATTTTCCTTCTGTTTTATTCCCACTGATTGCAACACCTCCCCTTCCTGACTGGAAAAGACCTTCACATGTTAAAGCTGATTTTACATCTTGATCTTCTCCCATCATACTCCCAACCACTCCATCCTCCTCTTCCTCCTCTTCCTCAGTTTTTCCATAAACCACCCTTCCAGTAAGTTGCGCATTTGGGTATTCCACTGCTCCACTTTCTCCTGATTCTATACCCCCGGGTTTACTTATTTTACTTCTATAGCGTCCATCCTGTCCAATCATTGAGTTATTACCACTAGTGCTAGGCCTCGACCTTGATCCCCGACCTGGCTTGCCACATGTACCTGAAGCTGCATGGTTAAGTAATGAGG
Organism: Brevimyrus niger; assembly: GCA_015164015.2. Classification (NCBI taxonomy): domain Eukaryota; kingdom Metazoa; phylum Chordata; class Actinopteri; order Osteoglossiformes; family Mormyridae; genus Brevimyrus; species Brevimyrus niger. The sequence goes on along the minus strand of JAABNY020000136.1, from coordinate 2,088,206 downwards.
TGCTTTCACGAAAGCATCGGCCACAGGCTGGGCAACGGTAGGGCTTTTCCTCATGAATCTTCTCATGGCGGGTGAGTGACTCACGGCGATTAAAAGCACGCTGGCAAATAGTACATGCAAAAGGTCGTGCTCCAGAATGGATGACCCCGTGCTGGAGGAGGTGTCCCCTTTTCTTAAATCCCTTTCCACATTCAGGGCAACGATGATTCTTTTCAGGACTTGGGCAAGATGATGAAGATATGGGAGCTGGATTTGACTGTTGCTGTTGAGCATTTAAAGAGGCTTGTGGTTGTGGCTGTTGATGATGCGAGTTGGACTGAGATGTCAGGTCTTGGGTCGAGTGGGGTATGTTGGCATCAGGTTGGTGGTGATTTTGGCTGGGATTGGAAATAGGGTTAGCGCTACTGTTAGTATTGCTACCATTTCCAGAAACTAAACCATGACTGCGCAGATGTCTTCGGAGGCTGGAGAGATGAGTAAAGGTTTTACCGCATTCCCCACAGTGATACAGAGGCTCGGGTTCAGGTTGAGTAATAGTGGGTGTCATAGCACCCATACTTTCAGATTTGGTAATTTGTAAGCCATTTGTTACAAGGACCGATGCTGCGGTTGAAGAAGGGGCGGATGATGAGGAAGATGAAACGGCTGAGGAAGATGAAGCAGAAGAGGTCAGGAGAGAGGAGGGCTCTCCACTAACACTTTGCATATTAACCCCTCCGCTGCCTCCAACAAGGCCTGAAGATGCATCATGACCATGCCTTCCAGAACTACTACTGGGATTTGGGTCTCCAGCACTATGGCTGTTGCTACTGCTACTATTATTGTTGTTCTCAAGCTTCCTTTGAGGCAGGTAGCCAGCCATAGCCTTT
>JAABNY020000136.1:2075573-2087237 GCA_015164015.2 Brevimyrus niger | reverse complement strand
CACTATGGCTGTTGCTACTGCTACTATTATTGTTGTTCTCAAGCTTCCTTTGAGGCAGGTAGCCAGCCATAGCCTTTTTACGTCTGCCTCCTCCACTTCCCCCACCTGCAGTGTCCCCTTTTCCTTCCTCCTTTGGGAGAGAAAGAAGCGGCAGCGGGAGAGGTAAGCCAGACTCTTGCTGCATCAGAGATGCAAGCTGATTAGAGGAGAGAACCGGAATACCTTGGAAATCAAAACTTCCAATTGAGGAGGACTGGGGGGCTGTGTGGAGAGGGTGATGAGGGTGGGAATGAGAGTGGGGGTGGGATAAAGCATGGGGTGGTAACTGTTGTTGCTGCTGCTGCTGTTGTTGCTGCTGCTGCTGCTGTTGCGGAGTAGAGTGACTGTGTGTGTGAGAGGGATGAAGAGCAGGGGGTGGCGCAAGTCCAGAACCTGTTTCCCCACCAGCTTGACTTAAACCCAAACCAAGATGGTTGTGTGTTCCCTGCTGGACTAGAAACTGCTCCAAGCTGGCATTAGCCGGCACACCAGAAAGGAAGTACTGATTGGCTGCCAGCATGCAGCTGAACTGCTGGTGTAGGCTGCGAGCATCAGACTGAGCCCCAACGAGCTGGTGCCCCAGTGAGGTTACTGTACTGCTGCTGCTGGAAGGATTATTAGAGGTGGAAGCTGAGCTTGAAGGAGATGGGGTTGAAGATGAGGGTCCGGGGGATGCTTGAGGAACAGAGAGACCAGGATGCAAAGGTGGTGGTGGTGGAGGAGCAGATGCAACAATTCCTCCAATACCCCCTGCTCCTCCAGTACTTCCACTGCCTCCGGCAAAGTGCTCAAACCGTCCCATTCCTGGGTGCAGCTGTTCCTGGGCTAGTGCTGCCTCCGCAGGATGAAACGAACGCAAAAACTGTGGGTATGCCGTTCCATGACTTGCACTCCCCCCACCACTAGCACCACTCACGCCCATCTTGCTCGACTTGCGAGAACTCTGGGAGGATGACGACGACGACGAGGGCTGTGGTGGCAGAGGTGGCGGAGGGGCACTCATTTTGGAAAAGATCGAAGAGGAATCCGAAAAGGCGTTGCCTCTAGATCCCTGCAGTGAGCCAAGGCTGAGTCCAGACAGGAGGGCTCCTGAGGTCTCAGCCTGCTGCTGCTGCTGGAGCTGCTGCTGGTGCTGATGAAGCTGAACTTGCTGTTGATGTTGCAGTTGCCTCTCTAATCCAAGACCTTTAAACTGGTGGGCCTGATGTCCACTCAGCATTTCTATGATGTCCAAATTATATTTTCCAAACTGGAACATCTCCCATTCACTTGAAGGTGGAGGTGCTGGGGCCACACCGCCAGCTCCTGAAGTAGTGATAATAATTCCACTACCACCGACTGAGGAGCTACGGTTTGAAGCCCCTGAACTAGAGCCACTTCCACCAGTTCTGGAACCGCTCCCACCACTCCTTCCTGCACTGCTGCTGTTGTTTCCGCTGCCACTATTACTTGTACCTGCCCCTCCACTACCACCCCCTCCACCTGATGAGCGCCCACTGCCCCCACTCTCCATCCAAGAGAAGTGGACAATGGGCTTTCTGAATACGGGTCTCTTTTCTAATCACTGCTTTGTGCTATCAGTTGCAACCTTTGTCCTTTAGCAAATATTCCTTCTACAACATTTTATTGATGAGTTTTCAGGTCCTTCAGTGACTATATATTGTTAGGTAGTGGTCGCAACTTATCCGTATGTATTACTCTTGAATTTATTGTGCATTTTTGTTTGGCCCATGAGAGTCTCAGCTCTTGAGCACTGATGTGTCCTTTTGACAGTCCTTCTTCATGTATCTCACAAAGATCTTAAAAACAAAAAATAGCACTTTTACAAGATAATACTCTGCCTGTGTTTTTTGTCATTGCTGACTCATGAAAGGGCTGGTTCCCATACTATGCTTCTCGTATCTGTAAAAAAAATGTCCCTTCTCCATTCAGTTCCCAAAATTTAGGGAAATTTACATTGTATTCCTTGAAAATTAGGTCTTTATTTTGCCAATTTAATAGTACAGAATGGTCAATTAAAATCCACTCAGATCTCTCGTATCAGTCCTCTCTTCTCTGCATTATACTCCTTTCTCCTGGTTCGGTAGCCTCTCAGCAATGGTTTAAAAAAAGCAGCAGACAGGATAACAGCGGTAATAACTGGAAATTCCCTTTCTTTCTGCTGCCTGGTCCTTACCTTCTTTTCATCTCTTGAAGAAACTGAAAAATGAAGACATGTGTAAATTTTCAGCTCAACCATAGTTATGATACTTAAGATGTAAGCAGCTCATACTACATGATACAACTATTCTGTATGTGCAGGAAAAAAACAATTAGAAATTTTAACTCAGATGTAAAACTAACTCAATAAAAGCAGTTTCACTGACACTGAAATAATATTTGTGCCATTTGTATAGTCTGATCAGCAAAGCACCCATAAACTCTATTTACATGCAATCCATTCATAGTGGAACACTTATTTTTGGCTTTAGGAACCATTGCTCTTTATCAAACAAAATGTCAAAAATGGGGAAGGTTTCTCAGTTCTTTAGCTGTAAACTGGTGAGTGAGGATAGACATATGCTTCACAATCAAATTCTTAACTGAGGACCCTTTGTTCTCAACCCACGACAACATAACATTCAAAACTCATATTATGCATCCATTACAAAACACTGTACACTGACATGCAGGAATGTAATAATCGAATGACCATTTGCTATTTGACATATCAGGAGGTTTCTACAACATGTTACAAACTCTGATATTCTAATAACGGAGGGAAAAAAATATAAACCTAAATCAATACAAAGCATGACAATGTAAACATTTCATATAAACAATTACTAGCCTGCAAATGTACTTCTTTAAGCGCCCATGTGTGTGTTTGGGTTTGTGTCAGTGTAGCAATGCAGTCTTATATCAGCCTCGCTATCCTCATGACTTTAGGCCTCAGATGTAATTAAGATGTGCTATATTCTTGGTAAAAATGTAAGTATCAAACACACCTACATCAATACATGCAAGCTGTGCACTGAGCCCTTTCACAATGTCTAACTGAAGGACCAGATTCTTCCATACTGCTTAACTAAAATTTATGTTAAAAAAAAAAAACATTAACCTTTAACATATTTATTGAATTTCCGAATATTGAATGACAAATGACAAATAAAATAATTTTTTTACACTAAAAATTCTATGAATTGTACATGATATCCAGCAAACATGGAATTCCAGCCTTTAAATACATGTTGCTTTTTATGTGAGGAAACAGTTTTATTATTTTAAAACCTATTTTCAAGAAATTAGTAGTATTCCGAGAAAATGATAAATATCTGTACTTTTCAGCCACTCAGTCATTTTAAGCATGTTGAAGGGCAGGAAAGATGAGTTTTGCCTATATTAATTTGGAATGGATTTGAACAATGCAGTTGGTACATGAATGAAGTTAGATTTACAATCAAATCACAGGAATTGAAGCAATATCATTGTGTGAATGTATCTCACATTACCTGCCTACAAAACAGCCCAGCTTATAAAGAGATTTAAACATGTCAATTTAGGACATCTGCCTGTTTTAAATACTTAAAGCATTTCCACATTAATTTTAACAATTTATTTCATTCTACCAATAACTGAATTAGAAGTGCAATTTATACATGGTGTTCATATCATACCCTTTTAAAAACCTGCCTTTACTACTTAGCAGAATAACAAAACAAGCCAATGTAAAAACAAAAAGTTCATTAAAAGCTGTCCTAACTAGAGCTGTAATGGTATACATATTTGTCCTGTACAGTTTAGTACATCATTCTCGGTTTGGAAAGAATAATAATAAAAAAACGAATGCCTTGACAGACATGAGTAAGAGCTGAATTCACAAAATCAAAATTTCAGGATACATTTTTACTTAATGTGTGTGTATTTCTTTTTGTAAACACCCCTTTCCAGGGAAACACTGAAAGCATGAGAAATTGATGTTTATAGCTACTTTGCCTACAACTTGATAGCAAATCATGTCTTGAGTTATGCATAGAGGGAAAACACTGAAATACATCATAAAACATTAACAGGAACTGAATGGTGAATCTCTTTGTAGTCATTTGTGAGCTGGCAGTATAATTTTAAAGTTAAAATTAAAGTTGAATTACATTTAAAGCTGTGGGTATGTAACTGATATCTTTACCTAAATACTGAACCAAACATAACAGTGTAAACCTGATGCTTAAGCTATGTTGTCTATTCAATCCTCATCACCTTGTAGCCTGATTATACTACATACAAAAAAAAATGACAACGGTGACACTGTTTTAAAAACGTATGATTCAATCCCACAGGGCATCTTAATTTAAAGGTCCATACTGTACTGGCATTTCTTAGTTGTATGGTGATCCACAATGCATTATATAAATAAGCATTTACGATTATTTAAGTCTGTCCAGATAATTTACCATTCTAGTCTAGATGTGACTACATTTAGTTATAAAATGCCTGCAATATAATTTAATCATACATATTTCTGACACATTGTGTCGAGTATAACTGAAATCAAAATGCGATAGTTTGGCTAATAACACATGGCCAAACTTTTACATACCTAGATTAAAATTTATTTAACTTCTAGTTCAGGATTATTTGCCTTAAGAAAATTAAGTATTTGGAATGATGGGTTTGTTTATTTGTTTTGAATACAAACTGGGGTCCACAGTAGACATATCAAACCGTATTGTGTGTTATGTGTATCAGCGATTAGCTTGCATGACTGTGGATCGTTACCGATTATCAAATATTCATCAGCGACATCGTATCCATCTGAAAATGACTACTGTATATTTAAAAATTAGTTATTTTGCATTAATATGGATATATTAGTAATGTGGATCACTAACGGCCCCGCGTGTTATTATTCATACTTCTGTATATCTGTTAAAATGTGCAAGCTATGTAAATAACCGATCGTGGAAATATGTAACGGCTGCGGGAACAAGTATTTGATTAAATGCAGAGTAGAAACAAATCTTACCTGTACGTTTGGATGGTTGTAAGCTAACCCAAAAGTGATTTATCAAGTGATGCGACTTACAGAGGGGAAGAGGGTGAGGGAGGGAGAAGCGCATTTCATGTTATATTCACATTTTTCAACTGCTGATCAATCTTTTTTACATAAAACAATCGGAGTTTGAAAGACGTATTCTTGAGGGCTTTCTGAACGTTTCAACATCAGTTAAACTTCGGCGTATGTCATCCATTCAGTTCATACTTTTGTATATAGATACGTTTTTCAAAAAGTTAAGCTTTATATGTGTCGGTAAATGTTCATTTGACAGTTTTCCAAGCCAAAACAATAAAAAAAAATAGCTCCCAATCAAGCTAGCTTTCAAACCTCGGAATCTCTGCACGGCCTCTTCACTTTGAAATAAAAAATACGGAAGCTAAAATGGCGTTAAGTCCAGATGTTGGTAACAAAATAAGCAGGAGTCACTTGAAATATTCCTTGTTTAGTGTGTTACTGGCACGCCTGATTGAGACATAGTTTTGAAGGCCTGTCCTTCTGTTTTTCTTTTTTCCCTTCACTCGCTCATCGGCCCGTCCTGCTGTTTTCAAACCGTTAGCAAAAACCCAGTTTCCGCTACTGGGTTATATATAAGATATTTATATCGCTCGAATAAGCATCCAGCTTTTTTAATTCTTTATTTTGGCAGCGACAATTTTCCTTTTCTTTCGGCAGGATGAGTCTTCACCGGGATTTATGGATTGTTGAATTGCTTTTTGTGTCGGCCAATTTTTTTCCGCCCCGAGTCGATATCGTGCCCCCCTCCCCATGTATGTGCGTGTGACGTGTGTTCGCTACACATCGGTCGTTTCCGGAAAAGAAGTACTTCCGCGTAGAGTAACAGTTAAAGCTGCTCGGGCTTCATAATGCCCGATAGAAACAGGTCCTACCTGCTCAAAATATCATTTTTTGTGTTACTGACCACAAACGAAAGGGAAAGCACCAAACGAAGAATTACACGCCGTGCGTAATATAATTTAATCAATAGAATGACTTAAGTGACAGACCAGTATTGATTATCTGGTATATATAAATATAATTCATTTTAAACGAACAAATTGAACTGCAGCATGCTAAAACGAGGGAATGTGGTTCTCAAAATTTATGCTGAGATTATAAGCATGCGTTTATCGTAATTAAAAATAAGTAACTGCAATAAACCACATCAGTGCAATGGGCTGAAGCCATTTTATTATAGCTAGCAATCCCTTATAACGTTCAGAAAACCTGTCCTGTAAGATGGCGGCCGATGCTGAGTTCGTGCGTGATGCCAGTTATGCTGTGATTCTGGTTCAGGCAGTATTCTAGTGTTATGTGATCTTTGGGTTGTGTTATGTAACGGCGCACTGCTTATGTCGCAGCAAAAGCTGTCTTCGTTATTATCTCCAAACGGAATCCACAAAGAATAAAACCACCGGGGAGTTTCAAATTCAAGGAATAAAATGAGCAGATCTGCGATCTTATGTTACCTCCGCTTAGAGCTGCGTTATGTAAAATCCTTCAGTGGATTTTATTTATAGAAACACGTCTATTGCGAAATGTCTTTAAAACGCTGTTAATAACAGAATTTTTAATTAAACTATATACACGTGCCATCAAATGCTTGACCGAAATTGCATATGTAAATGTGTGTATATAAAAACTAATCTACAGGGGAGAAATCCTTGCCTTTCCGTATATGGTACTAATACAAAATAATAAATAAAAATAGAAATAAGAATGTTCTGGGAATTGAGAATCGTACATGTGTAGTGACAGCTTGTATTGGACCTTTTGTTGTGTACAAAGAAGCTACTCCTTAACCACTTTTTAACAGAATTTTATTGAACAATTTTAAGATTATAACCATATTAACCAAAATTAAAAGAAGAAAAAGTGTACAGTTTGAAAGCTGTGGTTTTCACCGAAACACTGATGAGCAGTCTAGCTAAAGTCTAATAAAATAATGAGAAATAGCCCAGTCTACTCACAAAAAGTTTTAAGGTCTCTAAATAATATTTCCCTCAATCACCTGGGGAATAAAACAGGCCAAGACAACACATTTTCACAGTCTTATAACCTTCTTGGGTTTGTTTGTTCAAGACACACACACATGCGTGCGTGCGTTTGTATTCATATTCTTTTGGTGATTCTCCACTCATTTTTAAGGGAAAGACTCAAATCTCAACTCTGACAATCTTAAATCCTACCCAGCCCTAACCTTAACCATAAGTAACCAAAGAAAATACAAGGCTTTTGTCATTTTTAGTTTTTTGATTGCAGTCAGAGATTTTTTTTTTATAAAATTGAGTCTGCCCTTATAGGGACCAAAAAGGTGGTCCCCACAACATCAAAATAACAGGTTTTTTTATCACACTGTGGGGACATTCAGTCCCCACAATGTAATATATACATGACTCACACACACTCGCACAGAATAGCATTAGCTAATTTTAACTTTTCATCAGCAGGCACGTCCAATAGTCAGAATGATTTTCCAAAAATCTGTAATAAAAAAAAACGAATGAGTCACAGACACTAAGCCAATTCTTATTTTAAAATCTAGTTTTTTTTCTGTGGACTGTACAAAATGATGTAAATTTCAATAATTTTATTTAAGAAACAGAGTGGTTGTGTTTTTCACATTCACACAATCATCCCTATAGAGTCAGATTTGTGACTGCATCACGCCAAAGTTTTTATTTTACAAATTCTCCCTTCATTCACCTCAGAAGACACTTCTATGCAAGTCTGTGGCACTGAATGTCTGTTGATAAAAATTTCACTCTATGCTTGCATCGGCATCTTTCTATCAATAATATGAAGATTAAATTTGATCTGTATGTGAAATTATTTTAAATCCAGGAAACCCTGAGAAAACCCACAGAGGAAAAAAAAACTATAGGTAAGTAGAATAATCAAGAAGAATAATGATAACAATAATACTTAGTAATAACAATTGTTGTACTCGCGACCATAATAAACACAAAATCATCACTGAGTGTACAGGAAGATTGTCTGAGATTTCTGTATATAGAATGTCACTGGTTCATCTGCTCATAGTCAAGTACTGTACCACACTCAACCAAATATGCTGAGCCAATCATATGTAAGAAATGGCTTTTGTATCCACCCAAATTCTAGCTGTTATATAAATTCAACTTACATGCCCAGTTGGCAGTAATGATGACTTATAGGAACCCTGTCCAGACACATGATTATACAATGTCAAAAAAACAAAACTATTTCCTTAATTTCTTTCTCTTGTTTTGCTGTAAACACGCCAGTATTTTTGCTGATAAGAAACTCACAAAATCTATTAGAAATGTCTGTCTCCTACAAATAGTAATGTATTTCTATGTGCAATGCAAAATTACCTTGCTGTACCATTCTGAATAATTGTGCAGAAAATATTGTATGTTTTACACTTAGGAATTCAGTTTAACCACATGATTACAATAGTAACTATATTAGCACGAAATAAATGTAAGCTAAAGTATAGACCAAACACACATACAGGATTTTGAGAATAGCCCTTAATATTACTAAGCATCATTATACAACTCTCCACGTATGATGAATGGCTGTTTTAAATTATAGCTGCACGACAGGATTCACTGGTACTATCAGAAATCTATACGTCTGATCACTGTGCTTGTCCTGTTCTTAGTAAAGCAGTGGCTGACAGTTATACAATCGATAAAATGTTGTGCGGTGCTGTCATTCGACAGCCACATCCCTGGATTGAATTTGCTGACAGTGATCCAATCACTGTGCAGTGTCTCACACAGTCAGTGACACCTCAAAAGCTTCCCATGGATATAGGCTATATTCGGGTATGAATTTCAGCTGATATTGTATGTTAATTTCCCAGTCTGATTACATCTCTGTCCATAAGCAAACAAAAGATGAATAAGCCTCCTTTTGCAGACAATTTTTCTCCCATAGCTCATGATGATCCACACTTTGCTTTGAAGAGCATTTGCGCATTAAAGATTACTCATGTGCCTTAATTATTGTAAAACAAAATTACTCCTGATCTCATCACCTCTAGTCAGTGTTCAAAGTCCTTTGAAGTCTTACAATTGATCATGGGAAGCCAAGTGCCTTAACATAGTACCATGCATTTCCCATTTCTGACATGACTGCATGTCACCATGTCACTGCAGTATACATCACATATCCATTTCATAAGTTCATGAGGTCGTCGTTATCAGTAATAAATCTTATTCTTCGGGGTAGACAGCATCTCCAATAAATTACAAAGATATGTTGTTCATTTAGTGTGGCGATATTTGCCTTCCAAGGCGTACAGTGTTAATATCCATGTCCAAACCGCCTCCGTGGATGTTTTTGCATCCACTGCGATTCTCATCCATTCTCATCCGTCTCCCATAATCACCCGTTCGATATAGGGTCATGCTGCAATAAGATGATCAGCAGGAACAAATTCATTATCAGACGTTCAATTTAAGAACACGAGCAGAAGCAAAGGCGGTCCTGATGATAAAATATCCAATTAAAAAAAAATAACGAGTGGCCCAATTAGCTCCTTTTTTTCCCATTGTCTGATGAGGTTTCGCTCAGGCAATCAGAGGAAAACTAGATATCATTAGCCTTTGTACTATTTCCACTCTCAGTTCCAGGAGGCAACTGTTAATGGCTGTTTAGCTGAAAATGATCTTCTAACACTGTTTCATCCAGCACACCCTCTGATACAAAACATATAACGTTCAGGTCACCTGATCGACTGTAGGACTGATTTTATTCAGTCATCCTGCATCTTCTTCCAGAAATCTGCATTCTGTAGTCTCTCCTTTAACCACCCCATGTTCCCCCTTCATAATATGGCTCAGTAGTTTCTGTTCCCACAACATTTAATGAAGACAGACACTGATGAAAGCTTAATTGTCCTTGGTTTCCCCCGACAGCTGATCATGATGTCCATTCCTTATCTCATGCTCCTCCTGAAGGTCCCTGGCTTCCTTCTCTTGGCACCAGAATGTATGGCAAATTTTTAATAAGAAATATGGCTGACTTTTCACACACATACATAGGCATATATATACATATATATTTATATAAAAAAAGCAGGATTATGTTCTCCTTCTGAACCTAATCACTTTTATCAACCGATTATCATTATTTTGCCATCCATGGGCATTTCTCTCTTTCTTCCTCTCTTATCTTCTATCCCCCACCATTCCATCCCCAATGCCTGCTCATGTCCTCTCTGCCTCCTCTCCCTCCCTCACACCGTCACTTCATTCTTACTTCCTGTCCGCAGACCTTGATTCCCACCTGCCCCTGCACCTGTCCCCGCAGCTGCTGCTGCTGGTCCTCCTCCTCCTCCACCCCCGGGAATGAAATGCAGCTGTTCAATGGTGTTCTGCCTCTTGGTTGCAAAAGCCATCCTTCTTGCAGTATGGCCTATGGTTCCTGTTCCTCCTCCGGGTACCTCGGGCCGGCCCACCACTCCAGGGCCATGACTCGGCACAGCGACGTTCCTCTCCTGCTCTCTGCCTGAGGTTGGGTGGGAGTTCATTTTTATCATGTGATGTCGGTAGACAGAGGGTGTGGCACAGACATTTTGTTGCGACTGAGCTTTTTGGTGCTTGGTCAACCGTGGTAGAGTAGGCGTCATACCTCCGAAATCGCTCACGCCGACCCCTCCGCCGACATCCTCCCCGAGTCGGTCTGGGGACATCAGGAGCCTCTCTTGTGACTTCTTCGGGGTTTGGGTGTTGGAGCTCTTAGCTGCAGATGCAATGGCTTTGTAATACTGATGCTGTTGGTTTTTGGAGAGCTTGGAGAGGGTGTTGCCTTCCCCCACTGTCAGCAGCTGTTCTTGGGACATCACCCTTCTCGGAGGCTTGGACAGTGTGTCGAAGTTAGAGTTGTACTGTGACTTAGGGGGCTGTAATGGGTATGGATTGGGGGTCACCGGAGAGGCAGACTGGGGGTGTATTCGTGGCCGGGATGCATGTAGAGGGAGGGTACCCCGGGCACCGAGGGTATAGTCCCCCCCCCAGGGGAGGTGGTGCTGGGAAGAATGGAAGGAAGGCGGGGCATTGTTGGGCCGCCGTTTGGAGGTGTAGTACCCTGAGTAGTCGTCCAAATCTTTTTCTGTTTTTTTTTTTTTTTAACAATAAAAGGGAAAAGAAGCAGCCAGGGATAAATGAGGAGGAGACTCCACAATGGAACTGAAATATGAGGCAAGTTCTCCCTACTACGTTGCCGGTAATGGGCACTAATCTGGGACAAAACATTAGCAAAATGTTAACCAAGAAGACTCATGGATACATCGCTATCTTGGGTGCATCCACTAAATGTGGAGTTCAGTCATCTGAAAATGTTTTGATTTTATTATTTATATATATGTGTACAAAATATATTATTTCTACTTGGACCTTTCAGGTTGTGAATAAAATACACATCCCTAATTTTTCAAACAGAATACAGAGGACATACCATTTCTAGTAGGGCCTACTTCATCATAATAATATGTAGGCTCAGTGTGATGCAATATGTCTCCCAATACCCTTTGAACTGGACACCTCTACTTTGACCCAACAACTGATTCTATGAATAACCTTCACCCTGCTTGCCATGGC
>JAABNY020000136.1:2035976-2075563 GCA_015164015.2 Brevimyrus niger | reverse complement strand
TTTCTCCCCACAACCGTTTTTTAAAAAAACCCCCCCCCCCCTTGCCCTGGCCCAAAACCCTTCCCCCGCCTTTTCCTAAAAAACGCCCCCCCCCCCCCCCCCGGAAAGTGCTGGATGCCATTTAGATCCCCTGTTTCAGACGCCACACTCACCCAGCCTCTTCAGTGAGCTGTATCTGTTGATTTCCGGCTTCATAGCTGCTTCATATGAAGGGGGCAGCTGGGCCAGGTTGTGTAAGGAGTGGTGGAAGGATGGGTGACGAGCAGAGGTGTTGTTGTGCTTGCTGGAGAGAAGAGTCCCTGAAGAGGCCAGCTGGGCATTATTCATACGGGGAGCGCGCTCTGAAAGAAGTGGCAGCCATTACATCTCAACCGCCTATGAAAGTCATTCCATGAAAAGAAGTAGTTGGAATAGAGAACGTGAGCATATACATGCCGTTTGAAAGGGTTCAGAAATGAGAGCAAAGCTTGAAATTACTGAGATTTGGATCTATTCACAGGCGCAACGGGAGCGGGGCAGAGACGACAAAGGCACTCGTGGAATCAGGAGTAGGGGCTAGCAAATACCAGAAGGAGGAGGTAAGAGAGTGAGGAGCGGGGAGGAGAAGCCATGGGAAAGTTAAGGGGAGCCCAGCAACAACACTGGAAGGAGCTCTAACCATTATAAGCCACAAGAAGAGAAGGTAAGATGTCCTGAGTGAACGTGAAGCATGTAAACCTCACAAAAAGTCATATCAAATATTTTATAAAACAGCTGCAGAAAAGGTGAAAACGTGTTTTCTAATATCTGCATCGGCTTCATGGAAGCACCTAAACTGGAGACCTTACCGATGGTAGCGGTGTGTTTAGGGCTGGAAGCAGAGTGGTGGATGAAATTGTGGTGCAAATTTCCAACTGTAAAGCAGAACACAGGTATCAGCGGTGTGACGTTACCCGTCGCACACCCATTTCCCCGTGTTCACAGGCACGCATGACAGGGAGCTCACAATCAACCAGCTACCGCTAATGCTAGTATTATGCATTTTCCAATATCGTCATAACTACATTTACGTTTGTTTGTCGTATATAAAGGTTACTTTTCCCTTCTTTGCCCGCGTATAAATTGTTTTCTTTCATAAAGCCCCCTGCTGCTCTTACTTATAGATGGTACACGGCCAGCCCGTGTCTGACTCTGGAGTCACTCACTGCGGTTGTCTTTGCTCTGGCTGACAGGGGTGTACAGGTTTTTAGAGGGCCGCCCTAGGGTGCCCTCGTTCGTCCCGGAGCCCAGCGCCACGCTGTTGTTGCGCTCGCCTTGTTGGACAGGGCTTGACTGGTGACGCAGAATGTCGACCAGAGATCTGGAAGAGAATTAGGGACTCAAGGAAGGCGTATGTGCATGTCACAGGCTTTTCATTGGGAAAATTAAATAATCATCCCTCCATACTCCAACAACGTACAGTATATTCCCATACTTCCAGGCAGGACACATATATGCACACATATGCACTCTAACTGCATGTCTTTGGACTACAAGAAGAAACCTGAGTAGCCGAAGGAATTAGCACTCTAACTGTCCACATAGTACTGACATGCCATTCGATTACATAATTTTTAGTTTGCTATGCACAAGGAAACAAATGAATATATTGCCTGACACAAGCAGAATTCATAAGTAGATGTTGGGATCGTTCTGCTAAACGTGGCTGTGAGCTGGTTACAGTCAGTCATACTGGGCGGTTTGGGAACATTTTGGTTTCCCAATAAATGGCACCAGCACCGGAGAGAGAGTAGTTGATAAATCCAGGACTGTCTGTCAGTTCTGTTATACCAAACTCGGATATGTTGCTGGAAACGCGTCCAACATGCTAACTCATCTGCGATGACATCATCTGAGTGTGTGGACGCCTAGAGAAAGGCAGACACAGCCTCTGCAAGTTAGTCTCCCCACTGGTACCTAAGGAGCTACTGCCAGCAAATTCAGACTGGGCTAAAAAAATAATTACAGCTAACATGATGTTACATGCTACAGATCAATACAGATCTACGATCATACCCAGTAGCAGAGAACATATTACGCGGTCTTATGTTCCAATTTTTATTTTACATATTCATTTTTAAAATGAGCTTCTCTTGCATTTTGTCATTCAGATATGTAGACAGACACATCGCCTTTGGTTTGAAGCTGTTCCTAATTGCGTGTTTGCAGTTTTAATGATATATGATTTCTAAACAAATTGTATTTTCTCTGCTGTTCTGAAATTGCACCGAACATTGAACCCAAAACTATTTCGTACCGAACCATGAATTTTATGTAAGGTTTCATTCCTAGAAGGAATCAATACTGCAGATAGGTTAGAAAAAACATGGATACTTAAATATGTACCAATACAACACTACAGAACCCATAAACAAAAAGGTAGATAAAAAAATACTTGTATTTTGAGACTAGTAAATGTAACAAATATGAACAAATGCTGAAATATATATAGTTGGTTTTATGGTCTTCATTCATTGGGTTTGCATTTTTGAATGAACATTACAATTTTTTTTTCAGTAATGGTATTGAAGTCATAAATTGGAAAATAAACAATGTTTATTCATATGGTAAATCTCTTAAGAGCAGATAAGTGATGTTTAATAACTTAAAAACTCTGATATTACATGTATAAACAAAGACAGAATGAATGCACCCTGATACAAGGGAGTACCATGCTTCCGTGACTATGTGAAGCATGCAATGTATTAAATGGCAGGCTTTTATTTTGAAAACGTTTATCAGTTTTGTTAAAGAGAAAGCAAGGTCTGCATCTGGTGACTCCTTCTAGCTCCGGATTCTAAATCAGTCTAATTTTATTGGTTCTATATCAACACTGTACATTTCAGCACAGTATGAAATATGATCATGCTAACCCCTGGCTTCCTTGCTAACAGTCTGAAATGCTATTGGTATGTATTGTCATTATCGCAGTATAATAATCAACACATGGTATTTTGTGTAAAACAGAACTATAGCAACACCCAACAGGGGGTGTATGAACAATATGCCAATAGCGGGGGCGAGCTGTAGAAAGGTCGCTGAACACCGTAGCGGAGGAGGTGGGTGGCCGAGGGGCATCCCATTACGGAAGGGGCCCATTGCAAAATTTAACCCCCCAGCCAGCAAATTTAATTAAGCGACGTTCTGGTAAAAGACAATCATGCAAAATTTGCAACAATTAACTGAGAGCCCCCCCACCCAGCGTCGGCAAATTTTACAGAGGCCCCAGCTGCCTACCTGTTGCCCCCCATTCTGGTTAAACATACTCACATTCACAGCTACCTGGCCTCTCAATAGTCACATGGCCACAAGAATGCCCTACTCTTTTCTATATTCCTCATATTACAACAGCTTATTTTGTGAGCCCAAAATCTGCTACTGTACCCCCTCACCAGGTACTGAACGTGTACTTGTACGTGTCACTGGGTCCTCTCAGCCTGAGAGAACAGACAGTTTGAAAGCATATCCACCCATCATCCACTTATTTATCCTGGTCGGAGCCATGTGTGTCTCCAGCCTATTTCTGCCAGTATAGAACACCAGGCTGGAGAATCAGTTGGCAAAAACATGCAAACTTCACAAGCAGAAGTTGGTGGTGGCATTCAAATTCTAACCCTGGAGGTACAAGGCAGCAATACAACCCAAATAACTTCCACCCCAAGCATGTAGGTATAATAATCCCTTCAAGACATATTCTATAAACCTAGAATCACATCTTGCACTTTTTACCCCTTAAAACTAAATGGCAAACTCATCATGTTGTTAAACTCAAGCAGAGATATAAACAGATATACCGTCAAACAGGCTGCATCCACACAACAATGATAAACAATGATACACAAACGCTAATGCTTCAGTGGGGGGGGGGGGGCACTGTGCCACTAGCACAGGCTCCCCCGGGGCCCCCCCTGTCCGTACTGAGGGCTACTCACCTGGGCACGTGGATGTCTCGGTGCCGAGGCCGGCGTGAGGCCTTGTGGAATGCCACCTTGATGCCCACGGCCACGGCCACCGTGAAGGAGATCACACCGCCGATGACATATACCGTGTTATTGGTCTGTTGCCGGAGGGGGTCAAAGTCGGGATCGGAGCGCAGGTCGAGGGGGATCGTGACAGGAGGCGAGGTTTTGGCCCAAACAGGAGAGTTGTAGTTGTTGCAGGAATTCTGATCCAAGCGGTTGCTTCTATGCTGACAGCAGAATCGATAGTGGCATGTCCCACAACAGTATATGAAATCGTCTTTGGAGCAGTTAAATGTCACGTCGTACTGTCCCATTACGTCATAGTACCCCCGGCAGACGTCCACGTCCACCAGCTTTTTGGGTGCGGGGGCCACCTGGGCCGCACCTAGCGGGGGCTTCAGGGCGTCTGCCGTCACGTTCCGGGGCAGCATGACCTGCGCTAATGGTTTCGGCGGCGTCTCCTCCACTTGGAGAACTGGTTTGGGCCTCCCTGAGGAAGACGCGGCCCGCTTGCTGTTTTGGATAGTCAAGAGCAGCAGAGAAGGACTCCCGGGCTTCAGGTTCGGTCGCTCAGTCGCGGTCGAGGATACGGTAACAAGCAGGGCAGAAATGACAAAAAGGAGAAGGGAAGCGGAGCGCATTGTGGGATCTGAAGGGGGCCTCATTTTTCAGTTCTTGACTTTCTACTCTTATGCAGATTATTCAGTAAGCTCTCTATTATGGTCCAGCAAAATGTCTCTTACTGAGTGGAAAGAAAGCAGCGGGATATGAAGGCAAAGTCATCAAATGTAAAGTCCTTAAAAAATAGTCAACCTCTTCCGAGAATTCGGGACACTAAAGAAAGTTGTCGGAGTCGTGTCTCATGGTCCGCATCTATGTGCAGACGGTAACCCGAGATAAATTCCACTAAAAACAAAGACTCCTATGTGCGTTCCAGCTCTAAAACAGAATAATAAACAGTGAAAACCATATAGTTGTTGCCTAGGCAACAGAGATGTGAAGTATGCATCAGCACTTCTGTGCTTGCACAGGTTTACAGAAACGAGGCAAGAGGGCAAGAGAATTAGCAAAGCATCTTTTTCTGCAGCTGTCTGTCTCTAGCACACTACAATGATCATATATAATAAATACAATTATTTAGCAGACAACATGCTTATAAGCATATTACAGACACTGACAGCTAATTTTATGACGGAACCTGATTTACGAGTCGTCTTTAATCACTCTGCAAGATCCGAGATATCTGTAAACTTACAAGAAAATACGTGTGATTTTTTAAGCCCCTGTGGATGTCTACATTTCGCAAAAATAACAGCTTCTTTATTCCAATAAAAAAATCCAAACACACGGCTGCAGTCTGTAGAGGTATTTTTTGAGGAAAATTTCCTTTTATAAAAACACAATTTTTGACAATTGTTTCAGAAATCACCTGCCCTAATATTATATACACTTTTATTCAAGTAACACAAACACAAAATGTGATAAAGTATTTTGAAATTAGACTTTAATATGAACTATAATGTAATATGTATTATTGATTTTTTTTCACTCCAAAAATGTACATCTAATAAAATATTTTGTCACATTACAAATGTCCCTCTTATAAAATAAGTCAAATTACATATGGAGGCGTTTTAATAGTCTTGCTAATATTTTAATTAATCAATCTTTGTTCTATTTTTGTAAGATTCTACTTAAATCATTAATAATCAGAACCAGTTGTTAGCTAGTTATTCAAAACTGTAGTATAAAATAAACTACAGTTTTGTCTTCACATGCTTCGTATCAGATTTATGACTTTAAAAAGTTGATTACCTCAGAAAGGAAAATAATTGATGTGCTTCTCTATTAAACATTTAACTTTTACCAGATTAAACACTAATAACTCAACAGAAATATTGAATTCAATATAAATGTAAAAGTAGAGAGCATATCAGCAATTTTTCATTAAAAATGTAAACTTTCACCCTAATTTTATCATGTGTTGTATGCTTAGAGTAAGCATAACCTATCCAACATGCTAAATATCTTTAGAGGAAACTTCATTCCTCACACAAGTACATCCTCCCTTACTCCTCCTTCCATATAAACAGATTTCAGTTGTTTGGCACATGCAAAAATGTAAAATATTTTATGATATAAACATTCTCTTAAATGTAAACTTTTGTTTCTCCTCGTGATCCTTACAGTTTTGAAACCATCCAGCATCAGTAATTGCTAACGGTGGCACGTCAGCATTCACTGGCTTTAAACATCATATCTGAGAGAGCAGCCTCTTCATGACTGTAAACAAGTGATTGGCAGTTGAAGATGCTTCCTCTTTTTTAACAAATCCTGGGACCACCTTTTTTGGCAGTACTGCAGTGTTTTTTTCTCTGCGTTATTCAGAAACAGCCATTGTGTTGCACTGAGAGCACATCACAGTATCAGTATCTTACTGACAGTTTTGACCCTAATCTTGCTCCATTTTTTACTTCAGAAGTCAGATGAAATGAACTAAAGCTATTTTCTATTATGTGGGAGAAACATAGAACTGCAATTAATTGGTGGAATTATTAACTATGGTAAGTTCTGGCCATATATTTCTGAACGATTAAATTCGAATTATACTAAAATGAGCATAGGATAATATATCTAAAGCTAATATCTGTGACTTAAATATATTTATCTAAATGATATAAATAAAACTATGTAGTTCAATAGTTTTAATATGCTGAAGCTATCGTATGTTTCAGTGTTTAATATCAAGTGCAAGATTCAAAATCTACATTGGTAAAAAAAAATTAAATACTAAAAATTAAAAGCCTGGACCTGAGCACTAGTCACAGATTTTGGAGTGAAAAACAAGAAATGAACAGAGCAAAGACGTTAAGGACACCAAATATTTGGCTGAAGAAATGACATTTTGCAATCTGTGTTCGATAAATTAATGGCTAATAAACGGTTTATAAATATCTAGTTAAATGTTGTGTTTTACAAACTGTTAATTTGTGTTTAGATAATGATTAAGCTGCTTTTAAAATGGAGATTGATTGAGGAGAATTTTAAAAAGTGTATAAGTTTTGTTATTTAAATGACCTCAAGGACAAATTCAGTATGAGTGAGAATGAAATAAATATTTTTGAAAGATTTCAGCTAATATCTGCTTCTATACTAAAAAATGATATATGTTATATTATATGGAAGAAGTTCTGTTTTATCTTTATTTTAGCAAGTTTGGCTTATAAATTCAAATAAATTTATATTAAGGGTGCATTTGACAGGGCAGGACGAAAAGGGGCATTTCTTCCATGAAAATCTGATTTTCTGTCTTCTTGAGAAATTATGGGTCCAGTTCAGCAAAGTAATCACTTGTGTTTTCTGTACTTTTCAGAGTTTACTTGGCGTTCCTTCCTTGTGTCTTCTTCAAGTTTTAACTTTTGGATCAGTTCTTCCCAAAATAAAAAGTTAATAAATCCTGTGAAATAAAAATGCCTGAAATTAGGACAGGGACACAAACAGCGATCAAACAGCATCCATTAACTGAATACTTACCTGCTGACACTGCTACACCCTGACCTTAACCCTTACTGAACACCGCCTCCTGCACCCTCATCCTAACCCTTACTGAACACCGCCTCCTGCACCCTCATCCTAACCCTTATCTGGCACTGCCTCCCTACATCCTGAGCCCAGACTTTACTTCTATTATAAGTACATGTTCTGGAAGAGCAATCATACATGACATGATGAATTGGCAATAATATGGTATAACTATTCAGATAAGTCACTATTAGTAATAAATAATCTCCTGAGTTATTGTTTCCTCTCTATTAAATCCATCCATCCATCTTCCAACCAATTATCTTATAAAAGGATGCAGTGAGACCAGAAGGGACAAAGGAAGGACACAACCTGCAATGGATGCCGCACATACAGGCACAGTGAGACATACAGACACACAAGCACAGACACACGGACACAGGGAGACACAGGCACAGACAGACAGAGAGACACACACACACAGACACAGACAGACATACAGACAGAGAGACACAGGCACAGACAGAGAGACACAGGCACAGACAGACAGAGAGAGACAGACAGACATACAGACAGGGAGACACAGGCACAGACAGACAGAGAGACACACAGACAGACATACAGACAGAGAGACACAGGCACAGACAGACAGAGAGAGACAGACAGACATACGGACAGAGAGACACAGGCACAGACAGACAGAGAGACACACAGACAGACAGACACAGAGACACACACCCAGAATTAGCCACACATACAAGCACAAACACACAGTCACAGACACACTGGGACTGACACACAGACAGACGCATAAACAGACACAGACACACACAAACATACACACAGACTTCAGGGCGAGTCAGAGAGCCTGACTGCATATCTTTGTACCAAGCACACCACTAAAGTGGAATATTTCTGAAACAAATATGTACATAACTGCAGACAATTCAGAACCAGGCTGCATGTAAAGGATCCTAAATCCTGAATAATTATGTCATAATCATCACGGTCATGGTGACTCATTAGCCTGCATTACGGGGCTTATAGGAATAACTCTGATGCACGGCTGGGAGAGACGGGGCCAGAGATGGACAAGGAGCAAGACGGCAGGAAGCGATATTTATTCAAAAGAGGATGGAAAAAAAAACAGAGGTGGGAAAAGAGGCAAAAAGTGCAGGAAACACGCAGAATGTGTCTCTGCGAGAGCGCGGTGCGTGGGCCGCTGAGCAGGTGTGACATTTGACGAACAGTTTATAAGACGGGACGACGCACATGGCCAGCGCGGACGAGACAGTCGGACACAGAGGCGGCCGGACAGACAGCGGCCTGACAGACAGCGGCCCTGAGACTGCCGGGGCGGGTGCACAGCCACTACAGCTACACAGCCCCAACCCGCAGGGCACCCTAGTCAGCTTTCAGTTGGCCTGGCAGCAAGGCATAACCCCTCTCAGTCTTTTTGACATCTCTCCCTCCATCTCTCTCTCTCTCTGTCGGCGCGTGGGCTGGAGCTGCTAACTCTCTCGGAATAGCACTGCAGTGCTGACAGAGGGGAGGAAGCGCTGGGGGGAGGCGGGCGAGTTTTCTCTCCTCTTTGCCTCCTTCATCTAAGCGCATTTCAAACCCATTTTTAAATCCCTCTTTCACGACACGGCAGTGTCCCCACCTGTCCTCTTCGTTGGGACGTTCCGCTCTGCCGCTTCCCACTTCAGAGTTATTGCCCTCAGCCTTTCCCAGAACTTTACTGTAACTGTTCAAAACCACCAGATTCAAGGAACATTAAGGTCTTGTCTATAAAACTGCCATGTATGATTTCTCAGACATGTATTACAGCATAGCTACGACCATTAACTTGACCAATATTCCCATTTGGTATAAACCCACCATTATATTATTAGTTATGCAACACTGACAATTAACAAGAATTGTAAATAATACACTATATTACATATTACACAAGCAATATATTTACTGTAGATAAAGAAAATTGAACACAAATTACGTGCATACTTTTAACACTGCAATTACGTTGTCAACTATTTATCAAAATTGCAATAATTTTTATATTTATATATGCCCTTTATTTGCAATATGTTTGTTGAAATTAAGCTTGTGCATTGGAAAAATAAGCATTATCATTATTGGACTGAACTATACTCTCCTGATGTAGCACTGCAGTCTTACAAGGGGAGCGGTACAGCACACTCATAAAGAGGGAGAGGGGTGTTTTAGACACATTTAGTGAGCCACAGAGAAGCGAAGTGAAACACTGCGCATTTTGCTGTTACAACGGTCCACGCAGCGCTGTGCTGGAATGGCAAGCAGCCGAGCGAAGGAGCCGCGCTGTATCGGCGCCTCTCTTAACACTCGTCCTAGTAGTTAATAGCTATCGAGTTTTTTAAATAATAAATGATGTCCCACTGTGCCTGTTTATTGTTTGCGCTTCCCATTTCACACTCGGCAGGTCACTTTCCTGTGTGGCAACAAAGGATAAGGGCATCTTGAAATACCGTGTCTTCTTTCTGAGAGTGCAACTTGTTTAGGCAAGCAGATTCAACAATTAGTCCAGATTCCTGATGAAATGAATCCAAAACAGCCGTATCATAGAAGACAATGACACACTCACTGGTGAGATACACAAGGAAAAACAATGGTTATAATTTCTTGCAGGGATATGAGGATGTGCACGGAAATGACAAAGTGATCACTTACACCGTTAGTGAGCCGACGTGCCTAGACCAGCATTCCGTGTGTATTCGTGTGCACCACACAGAATACAATGTGCATGTCTGCAAATCTGCTCGGTCAGTGTGTCTCCCGTGTCACCATGTGCGTCAGGTGCATCTTCAAGTGTGTTTTAATTCCACACTCTTTCGTGGTAAAGCATTTAATTTAAGCGCTTATTGTACTGCGATATAACACACGGCTCTTTAGTTTTTGAACTAGCATGTATGATGCACTATAAAAGATGTAATGTAAGACGGTATTACTAAAATATAAAAAAAAACAAAGAGAAATGCGTAACGGGCCATTAAAGCACAGAGAGAAATAAAAGACTTACCTGCGTGTCGCTCTTTGAATTTCTGAAAGACGTCCCTTCAAAGCCAGCAATGTCAATAAGTAGGTGAATATATAAATAGCTAGTACTAAACATTATGTTTTTAGAAATTGTATCTTGTCTTGTAGAAATAAACTATGTGCACGAGCGCAACATTTTTAAATGTTTGTGACTCGCAGTTAAAATAATTTCATTTCCATATTTCAAAATTCAAGAATAAGGAAAATAAATTTGATTCAAATATAACTGCTTTCAGAGAAATTTGAAATGTAATGCTAAATATTAATAGGATTTTTTTCATTCATTGTCTTCTGATTTTCCATCCATCTTGTCAGTTTTCCTCTTGTCTTTCTCCTTAGGCTGAATTACTGTCGCTCTGGTAATATACTTTCAGAAAATGCCTGTACTGCGCATTTACTTAAATGCAATAAATGTAACTTAAGTGTCTGGGCGTTTTCATGCGCTCTCTCGATTGCACCAACCGTTTATTCTATGAAATAAGTAGAATTGCATTTTCAAGTCAGCTACATTTAAAAATCGATGTTTTGCTCTTTTGTCTTAGATGCATTAGATACCAGATTGCAACAAGCTGATTGTAGAAACTTCAAAAAGCGCCAAAATATAGTCTAATCGGCAGATGCTCTTATTGACGTAAGTAAAACATCTTGAGGAAATGTCGCTACATATTTTCGCTCTGGCATTTCGCTGTAATTTCTCTACAACAATCAATGCGTTACCTCCTTGGCGGACAGCATCTATGTATTATGGAAATCGAAGTAGCTGTTCTCACAACGGTCCGCTCCAGGTGGTGCTTCTTCGTTTATTGGTCGTTCATTGACCAATACGCTGTTCTCATTCGTTAACAGCAACACCAATACCGTAGTGAGATATCCAATCGGTGATGCGATTTGCAGAACATTATTTGCCGTGCTATTGGCTTAAAGATGAAATAATGACTTTATGATTGGTTCCAAGGGCAGGGATTGAAAAACTTTACACAAGAATAGGCAGTGTGCACACACGTACAGAGGTGTAGAGACCAACAGTTACTGACAACGGTATAATAAGCATAATTAGAAAAATAAAAATCAAGAATGCGCGCACGTCTACTTTACGAACGAACCTGGTTTAATTTCCTCGTATAAATCTTCCCCATTCCCCAAACCGTGCCATTTGTTCTTTAACATTAAAAAGCGCTCTGCTCGTTGCCATAGCAACTGACTCATTATAGTGAAGTTAATCACGAATATGTACAATAATGTTATAATGAAGTCAAAAGAAGTGTCACTGTGGGCGCTGGGGGATTTTGCTACGGGAACAATTTCCCTGAGCATGCTTAATTAAGGGTAATTAACTTATCATTGTCAAATGTAATTAGTGGTAAAACTATTCAAGCGTTAATACGTAGCACAGCCGCATAGATTGCAGTAGCACAGTAACTTCGGTTCAGTTTACAGAGTTCCACTAGTGGCCATCACCATGCGCAGTCCAAGTCTATGCATTAACTTGGAGCTCTCAGTTAATCTAACCCCCTTTGCACTGCGAGTCACATGTAAAATCGTACCAACCTCTGAAAGTAGGTGAGGGTGTTAAGAAATGTAATACTAGACAGGGCAACGAAGAGTTCCACAAACGGAGTAGTTTAACTGGACATAAGGAATTCTAAACAGCACAACCAGGGTTCCTACTCAATTTCTAAAACTTCATACTTTTCTAGAGTGTACCGGTGTTCGAGGCGATAAGCCGTTTGTCGCCCCCTGGAGATGCCACCCCAAAATCCACCACTGGCAGTGATTCTGTACACCACATGGCTAACTACTCACCCATGTTCGAAATGTGAAACACTTTTTTGCATATTTTTTATTTTGCTTAAGGTTCACATTTGGTATTCTTTTCTAATCAGTTACAATATTTAGGTTTGAAAAGCCAAGCACATGAACACTAGTATGTCTGCATTGTGCTGGCTATAAATTGTTAGGTAGCCTACACCGCCATTTACTGGTGGAAATTAATCAAGCATGCACCCAATAGAGACCCTCACTCCATGATTTGGGAAGTTGCTGTTCAAAAAGCATTGCGTACATCCTGCTGATGACAATGGTATTTCCTCAAAAACATATACTAGTGTATTCCATACTTATCTATGTAGTTTTTTGTAATAGTCTGGAAACAGCAAAATATTCCCAAACTTTTCCTTTCACTATACTCATCCAGACTTGGAAAACACCAAAATTAAAATCGCATACTGCATAATAACCCGTGAAACTCCTTCAAGATGAAAACAGGGCTACCTATAAATGGAGAGTGATAGTTCTTACCATCCACTGCTCTTATGAGCTTCCTACTAAGGGAACACAATGGGGGGGGGACTCGCTATATGAGAAAATCTACATAATTGCAAAACTGAGGACTCCAGTAATACAACAGGTCTGGAAAAACAATCAGCATCTGGATATACTGAAAACATGGTGCATCATTTTTGGCATTTTTATTGTTAATTTAAATAACAAAGACAAAAGGGGGGAAATTCCACAACCTCAAATCTCAACCCACAATTTTGCACATAATTTCTCTGGATTAAAACTATCTTTGAAAAAATCTGGACCAACAAGGTTTCATAAAGTGAAACGTATTCAAAACAATGGCTAAGTGCATAAGACTTAACCCAAACCTGTCATAAAACTGATTCGAATGTAATGTGGGGGACCACAGGAGAAGCGGAGGAGCATAAATAAGATCATCACAAATATATATGCGCAAGTCCAAACGACACGGAAATTCTAGTCATTAAGGACAAAATGCTTCACTGTGCTTGAATGTAAAAAATGGGCAAACCTACTACTGCTAGCAGTCAGTCTAGCTGTTGTGTATTACAAAACGTAATGGCTGTTTATCAGTGGCCTGCATTTACACTGCTTCCAAGATCACATACATGGCAAAGTAAAGTTCAGCCTCTGCTCAGTCTCTTTAAAATCCCTTTTGAAAGAAAGGGCATTACAATTAAATTCCTATGAACAAAAATTACAAAACTAGAAAAAACAACATATTGTACAATAACACTCTGACCAAAATGTGCCAATCTCACCCTTTAAGTTACTCACTTGACATACTTTTGTGAACCAGTTCTAAACTGAGCTACAATTACAACCTCATGCTAAAATGAATTTATTTATAACTGGACAATCTGACTGACCAATATCCTGATTACTAGTGCATCTGGAGTCATGTGTAAATTTATCTAAAATTAAGCTACCCCCTTTGTCTTCCCTCTATTCAATTACACATAAGTGCACAAACCTGGAACTTGATTTGCACCCCCCCATCTCTTCAAATATAAGCCCCAGCCTGATACCACCCAAATCTCAAAGTAATTTGACAGGTTTCAGCTGACATATGATAGAAACACCAGTCAGTTCAATTTTCGACAAGAAAAATGGCTGAACGTTACATCACACTCCTGCTGAGAGTGTAAGAGCACTTGGGAGGAGTGGGACAGAAGCAATTTACTGTTTACCTTCTGATATACACAGATGCAAACTGGACAGGACACTACCTTTAGATGACAACAGCATTGGATGCATTTAACAGGATCAGGACTTGTTATTGCATTCTGCACGCACATAATGCATCATCTATAGGACTGCATTTACACAACATGATGGCACGATTCAAAAGATCCTGAGAGTAACAGAATAATTCAGTGGGGAGGAGGAAGGGATAAGAAACAATATACTCTGTAAGAAAAATCACAGGAAAGGGGGCTGAGTAATAGTAGATAGCTTGAAAGCAAATATCCCGGTCACATCTGCATATATACTTGTATCACTCGCACGCGCACACACATGGACACATACACACGCACGCAGACATACACACTGCTTCAGGTTCACATTAGAGTCGCCTCAAAGCTCTCTTTTTATCCGTCTTCTTCTTTCCAACGGGGTTAGCATTAGGATTGCTAGCGCTACCACTCCCACCCCCACCTCCTCCATTGCTGCCGGCCCCCACGGGGACAGGCCCCATCACCACCGCCCGTTTATTAGGGTCTCCTGCATGTTTTTTGGGTTGGGGCCCCTCGCCAGGTTCCTGGGGCCCACCCGAGGTCCCTCCCGGCGCCCCCATGGCGTGGATTTCGGTGAGGAGTCTGGCACGAGAAGCGTATTCCGCATAGTCCTCCAGCAGCAAGCGGCCGGCTTCTTCGTTGAGCGCCGACTCAGGATTGGGGTGGATTAGCAGGCATTTGATGGTCTGTGGAGGTGGACAGGGACAACAGGTAAGGACAGACTTCCTCAAAACAGAGGGGCTAAGACTGTCACGAATAGCAATGCTCTTACGAGTAAAACATGTCTGAGACCAAGCTCTGCCCTCCAGTCCCTCTTCAGGACGTTGACACAGATCTCGCCTTTGTGACCCACGTTGGGATGAAAAATCTTGGTCAAGAAGTATCCCTTGGGTGGCGCGGCCGGAAAATCCTTGCCAAGCACCAGGCGCATCCGGAACACCCCTCCGGCGAACGGCGTTCCTTCTTTATAGGAAAACCAAGAGAGCTGAATGTGACTACTAGAGTCTCATCAACTTTGCTGTGATGAACCCCACCCCACCCCCCACCTACTTTCTATGAATATTTGTCTCCAGGGTTAAAGCAAGACTTCATGTCTACCTATATTCTACAGAAATCAGGATATGTTCTAGTCCTATACCCAAACTGCTCATTTAAACACTTACAATAGGAAAAGTTCTCCAAAGAATTCCAGAAACTGTCAGACACCCATCTAAGAACCATCTGAGGTGCCCTGGCCAACTGGTCCATTCCTGTCTGGGACTTTACAGTCTTTTAGGTTACAGATTTAAAAGTTGCAAGCATTCTCAACTTGACAGTAGGGTGCCCATAAACATACACTGAAAAATTGACACAGGCATCTTTTAGCTGTCCCTTTAACAAGCCCTGCACTGAGTAAAGAATGTTAAACAGATAGACATGCTGAAAAAATAACTACACCACTTATACTTCAAGATGACCGAATCTGGCTGAAAGGCTCCCAGTGCCGTGTACTGTAAGACCATGTAATACCTGGACCCTCGATGGCCGTGTGCAGCTCTGTGATGTCTTCTTCACTAGGATAGATCTTGATGCCCTCGGGAGGGTCAGCAGCCAGGGCAGTGACCTCCTTGTACACCAGGCGCAGGACCCGAGGGGGCAAGTTCTCCACATTTGAATTCTTGGGGGGGGTGTGAAAAGATATATTACATTCTCGGTAATCAACAACAGTACTTTTCATTCTTCCATAACAGGAGATATAAAATGATCAGATCTGTTTAACAATTTTCTGTAACCCAGAGCAAGGTGAGCAGAAAATGGATGGACGATGTATAATTGAACATATGTTTAAAACAAAAGCTAGGCTCACCTAACACGATATATTCGTACGTGGTTGTCAGTTTCTGGCAACATCTTCAGTTGCTTCACATTTCAAATAGTACATACAATGTTCATCCAAAACGTAAACTTATATCACTCAAAGCATACATACACGTCCGTAAATGAGCAATACAAACTTTATACAACAGCTTACAAATTGACAGGCGCAGATAACTGTGTAAAACTAAAAGCCACAAACCGGCTTGTTAAGAACTACCTCACCAACATGTACTTAAAGCCCTACTAAACGATCCGGTTACCTTGAACTGGACTGCTAGCCGCCGGCTAAGCTAGACGGTGGGTAATCATCCGTTGAGATGAACCGAGAACGGCTCTATAACTCACCATATCTCCGGATGGGGAGCGAATCCGAGTTACAGCAGGTCTCCAAATTCACGGCACGCAAGACGGCGGGGGCGCCGGGGTTAGCTATCGCGGTGACGGACAGCGTCACTGGAAAACAGCGCCGGAGCAGCTGGCGTGACGGCGAACCAGCTAACTAACCCAAATGGGGGACCGGCTTAAACGGAACTGATAAACCAGCCGCGCGATAAGTGTCAGGACTAGCAAGCAGCTAGCTAACTAGCTACCAGGATACTAAATAACCCGGAACGCCGATGTGAAAAAGCAGCGTTAAATAATTAGCTTGGTATTCTTTTTAAAATTGATTTATTCTTAAAGTGACAGTTATAATAAATAATATAGATGTACACTCCCTTTTTTCTATTTTTGTAAAAATATTTAGAAGGAAATTATCCGTTCGCCTACGGCCCGTATTACCCTACATTCGTTGACACAGGAACAAAAATACGGCCAGACAATTTAAATCGTTGACATCCTGGCCAATTGTCTTCTGGGAAATGTGTTACGTAATGAAGAGGGTAACCTTCCCACCAATCAGCTATCGAAGTGCCTCGCATTTGGCAGCAGCACCGCCATCCGGAATAGAGAATGTGAAAAATGCTTGCAAATGATAGGTGCGTTTGAATAATTCGTATACGACCAATAGTGGAAGGTTGCAGTTCATCAGCTGAAGAGAAAGTAATGCTAAGTTCGCACTACACGGTTTTAGGCTCAATTTTAACTTAAGGACAGTTTTTGGAGATCGTCGACAAAAGCCCCAGTTCAGAGACAAAACGTTATTCGCTTGGCACTGGAAAATCGATTCTCGATCGCTATGTGCGATATGTTTACGACGTGACCCGACGGAGTCGCTGATGCATCACAGACGCCCGTCAAATATCTATCTTGTCGGCGACTCCAAGTCCTTTAATGTAAAATGTTGTGACTATAGCAGGTCGTTTTAATATTAAATAAGTAGACAGAATAGCGATTTTTAAATGTCTGCATTGTGATTCTTACTTATACTAATGGCCGATTAAGATATTCCAAATTAAATTCTTACGAGTACAAATATGTATTTGAGACATCCGTAATTCAGCTTTTTCTAGTAGGAATGACGTTACTTCCCCCATTCATCTCTTGAGGTTTTTATTTCAGCGGGCAACAGTTAAATTTTTGATATTTCAAAAGCGAATCATAGATAACAATTATAGGTAACAATTCTCTTCTTAGATGTCTGCAATTTAAGTACAGTGGTACCTCGATCAGAACTCGAAATTATTCCGTTTAGTAAACTCCGGATCGAATCCTAAAAAGTTGAAGTTCTGATCGAATTTTCCTCATAAGAAATAATGGAAAACCAATTAGTCGGTTCCCGGCCCCAAAAAATTACACCGAAATATGTTTTTTTCCGCATTTAAACACAAAATGAACCAAACAAAACAATAAAAGCATATATATATATATACTGTACTAAACAAATTTATCGAAACAGTAGTTTTTAAAGTAAGAAATTAAATGTATCCAAAACAATGTGTAAAGTAAAAAGAAATAAACGACGTGCCATGCCCCTATAGTCCGCTCCTTCCGAGTGCCACGCCCCCTCGTTAACCCCCTTTGGAATCCCAGTGTGATCAGCTGTTTCTAGTTGTCATTAGTCCTCTGTACTTAGTTCGAGTTTCAGTTTGTTTCCCCATTCTGGCTATTGTATTGTTCGTCTGCGTTTTGACTGACTTACTGTAACTAAATTCTGTATTTCCCAATACCCTGATGTCTGCGCCTTTGTCTCCGTTCTGTCCAGCTGGGCACGACAATATTATTAGAATTAAATGCATTAATTAATTTTGTTAATATTAAAATAATTCATAAGAAATCCTTTTGTTTAACATATTTGATTATATAGTAATTATTGTTACTGTCTAAATGTATTTTTACTGTCTAAATATATGTATTCAGCTAGTGTAAACATGCACGATGGTATCACAGCAAATGCAAGGCTGAGACTGAAGCGTTACCCTTTGTTTCCGCTGAGAGACATGCCTTGTAACTCATTTCCCCGCGCCTACAAGTTATCTTAGGTTGTCCTTCACGGTTTGACTTCTGAGATTCAGAATGATTTCTAGGTATTTTTTAACTGGTTCGTTCGACTTATAAGTTCTAATGAATTTGAGAACTGAGCTACCACTGTATTACTAATCATAATGTCTGTTTTAGATATCCAAAATGCGAACCGGTTTAACGTATCCATAATGTAATTATGGATATCTAAAACTACAGTTGTTGCCATTTGTAACACAGTTTAAAGATTTCCCAGCTCAAACACACTTATATACTATACCTGGGAATTAGCTGGTGAGTTTAAATAAGACATGTTTGAGTAGGGAAGTCTGTAAACTGTGTTGCATACTGGCCCTCCAGGACCAGAGTTGGGGAACAATGATATACATACATGTTCACAATGTACAGGAAAGTGTGCCCTGTAGAGAGAAAGATGTGAAATCTTGGTTTCATTATTTGTATATATGAAAATGACAGAAAGGTTTTGCCAGGTGGAGAGTGAAATAACAATGAGACTAAGACAAGATTTCTTTCTTTTGAAAGTTAAGTGTGAGATAACATAGGTGGCTGCCTGGATGCCAACTCCTGAGGGGCTGACTTGCCAGCCAATGTCATTTTGCATCAGAGAGAGGTGGTGCAGTAATGCTCTCCTAGTGAACCAAATTAACTAAGACCGGGCCTGGGTTCAAATTTGTGCTTCTTGTAACATGCAATGCAAGGGAGAGGCCTTTAACTGTATAGATACAGTTCCCACAGTTAAACATGGTGGTGGGAGCATAATGTTGTGGGACTGTTTTGCTGCTGCAGGCACAGAAAAATTGTTGCTGATATTTTGAAGCATAATTTGAGAAATCTGCTGTTAAGTCGCCTTGGGTCTTCCATCAAATTAATGACCTGAAGCCTGAATCACCTACCTGAATGACTGCCATCCTGTTGCACTTACCTCAGTCGTAATGTAGTGCTTTGAATGGCTAGTCAAAGCACACATCTCTTCACTGCCCACTACCCTGGACCCACGACAATTTGCATATTGGCAAAATAAGTTAACTGAGGATACCCTCCCCAACACTCTTTTTTTCACACCTTGACAAAAGTAGCACTTACGTGAGAATGTTGTTTGTACATTTCAGCATTTAACAATGTTGTACCTTCAAGGCTTCAGAACCGGAACCATCAAGCTCAAGAACCTTGGGCTGAGCAGGGGAGTCCTCTGGGATGTGTTGTGAGTCCACTCCGAATTTCAAGTCTACTCACGCAATAGATCACTAATGATGATCCCACAGGGATGAAGTCAACTCTTTGACATCATGGTGCCAGCAAAACAGCCTCTCTCTAAACACCAGTAAGACTAAGGAGATGATTGTGGACTTTTGCTCAAAATGGACCAGCGTGCACATTCCCCTCCACATCCACAATGCTGCATTGGACCGAGTCAGCTATTTCGGGTTCTTGCGGATCAACATTTCTGCAGACTTGGTACACTACTGATTATCAGCAGGCTAATTTTGGTCTTGCCATTCTTGTTTTTTCTTATCTCAACTCTATGCACCAGTATAATATTTTCATCAGACTTCCTGAAGATTTAACCTTCTTTTGGAAGAATCTTCTAAACACTTTTGGTACTCATTCTTTAGAAAATCAGGTTTTGTTCAGTTTCAGAAAGGGGGCTAATAATTTCTCCTTGTCTGTATTTACTTGCTGCTTGGAAACTGGGACAATGCAAAGAGGTGTCTGTCATTATCACCAATAACTTCTCTGGCATGACCTAACGTGATATCTTCTATATCAATGATTAGTACGTGTAGCCAAGAATGTGCTAAGTCTGAGTGATTATCATCTCTTTCCCTATTGTTGCCGTAGGACATTGCTGTGCCAGATTTCATGAATGCCTCAAGCATGCCGTCATATGTCTAAATATTAGCTGCATAATTACTTACTTTGCTTTATAAGATTGAATCATGGCTTGTCTGATTATGTCTGTTTAATGAATAAGGTTTGATTTGTTAACTATAAACAATCTTTTTTTTTTTTTAAATAATGCCAAGAAACTAGTTCTGTTGCTGCCAGATACCTGAAATCCTCTGGTGTTTTAGGAAAATTCCCTTTTGATCTCTTCACCATTGTCATCTGTGATTTATGTTTATTAAAAAAGAAAAATCCTTTGTGATATAGCCTTTTCTACACAGTGGATAGCAACAAAATGTAACTTTTTTACTGTAACAGTTACATGGCTCTGCCATAGCTCAACTGAAAGCTCAGAAAAGTATTATGCAAATGTGTTTATTTGAAATATCTTGTGAACAGTTCGATCAAACTGATCAATAACTTTATGCTAAATAAGACTGCTTGAGAGAACATCTTTTGAGGATCTCAGTTACTTTAGGCTATTCGGATGAATATTAAAAACAAAAAAATATTAATATCGCTGTTTGATGAGATTATGCCAGTTGTGTTTCATTGTCTAAATGGGTAGGATTGTTTAACCGTATGCAAAATTAATAAAAATTTATTTACCCAGGAACAAGAAACAATCAGGTTTATGTATTTATACAACTACCCCTTTTCTCCATAATCCGGATCTTTCAGTCAGAGAACTTGAAAGAGAGTTGATGGCTTGTGTAGTTACAGCTTGTTCCGTTTCTCTTGCTTTTGCTTCCCCCTCCTTGTAAAGCTCTTTTTCCACCAGCACCCATATGGTCTTGAAAAGATTCAGGTCATATGTGGATGGTGGCCAAATCATCAGCCTGCTTACTGAGAACTCTGGAGGTAGGAAGTGTGTCGTACTTATGGAAACATGTGAAGAGGCATCATCTTCCATAAATGTGCAGTTCTTCTTAAAAACTCCTCCAGTAACGTGCAGAAGTTCTCACTGCTGAGCTTCACCCCATTGTCACCTTTGAATGTCCCAGTGACTCCATTACTGACAATCCCTGCTCAAATCATGGTAGCACCACCTCCCCGTTGTTGCATCAATCTTGCAGGAACTTCCATATCGCACAAGACCCACCCTTTGGACCACCCATGCAGTCCATCTAGTGTCACCCTTTATTCATCAGTAAGAATAACTTTGCTAAAGTGCTCTCTGACCCACTTTAAATGATTCTGAATGTGTGCTTTATTGAGTGGGGGGTCTGCTAATAGACATATCCTGACTTCACCCAGTGTTCTAAAGATTCTGCGTCTTTTGTCGTGTTTCACACCCAACACCTGCCTTGTTGAAGGCTTCTGAACTAGTTAGTATACGCTCAACAGAAATACTCTGAAAAGTCCCAAAAAACAGTGCTATCTTAGCCTTGTAACACCTAATCCCCTTTAAATAATTTTTTTGTTGTTGTTTGAAAGAACACTTTTTTCCCAACAGAGCATGTGAGCGGAGTGGAGCGGTGAGAATTTCCGCTCCTCGCTCACGAGGCTGTTGGCTCCGCCCGTTCCTCCGCGCAAATTCGCACTAGGCCGTTCCGCTCAACACCGCTCCTTGCACCACTAAAATTTCCTCCCGTTGCAATTAAATCGCTCCATGCTCGCTGCAGTTTAAAAGAGGGACAAATAATCTGTATACCAAACTAATGTCACCTTAAACTGAAGCCTTATATCATAAAAAAAACATGAGCAATGACAACATTGCCACTCAGAAAATATTTTTTAAGCAACATATAGGCAACAACGGAAAGGTTTGGCAATGGTATTCACCACAAAAAAAACATAAAGGACCCAGTGGGCTTAATAGCCTAAAGAATATACAGGCTAAGCATCCGAGAAGGGTCTGGCTGCAGAAGGGGCCTGACAGTGCGTGTCCTCTGTCAGGCCCCATCCACTCTCAAGCCCCTCCATCATTTCCGTTAAAACGACAGAATCCGTCTTGTCAGAGAAGGGAAGCATCCAAGTTTAAAATTCCTCAGTTGTTTTCTGTTGTTTATGCTGCTGCTATCTCTCGGTATATACTAAAAATTCACTGACAGCGTTACGTGAAACAAAAAAATATCCTATTAGACATATTTTGAATGACAAAACGAATTTATTTGATTACCAATATGTACTTAAATATGTACCTTATACTTTAATTTACTTTATAGACTTGATATGCTACAACCATATAAAACTTGCTCACGTTTTGCTCTGGGTTCCGCCTGTTCGCGTAGCACACTCGTGTTTCTGAGAAAAGTGATTCCAAAATTAACCTTTATTTACTGAAACAGTTTCACCACATTGTTGTTCTTGCTCTAAATTATTGTCATCTACAGTATATACGTTTGATAAGAATAGAGCACTTGTATGATTTATCAGTTTCCTATGTGAAATACTTTGCGAATTCCATCTTGGCCAATTTGTGTAGCAGTCTTGGTAATTGTACAGATGAATTCTGGGTAGATTTGGGCACGCCTCAGAATTGTAGTGTGAGCGGTATCGAAGCGAACCTGGAGCGACAGAGCGACCGCTTCAGCCTTAATTAAAAAACTGCTCCGCGCTCTGACCAAATTCTGCCCGCTCCGCTCCTCGCTCACGCACCGCTCCACTCCCCTCACATGCTCTAATTCCCAATCAGGAAAAACAAAATTACCTCTTTCCCACTTTTTGTGGTACAAAAAAAAACATTTTTCTAAATACTTTTTACTCATTTATCTCATAAAGGGGAATCAGTAAAAGGTCAATGCTTTATATCAAAGTACTATACATACATGTGTAATAGATCACATAAAATAAGACTAGTTACTCCCACTCCTGAACAGCCCTTTGTCACCAATTCTGTTCATAAGTTTTATGGACAGAATTTCTAGGCGCTGCCAGGGCGTTGAGGGTGTCCGGTTTGGTGACCTCAGGATTAGGTCTCTGCTTTTTGCAGATGATGTGATTCTGTTGCCCTCATCAGGCCGTAAACTTCGGCTCTCACTGGAGCAGTTCGCAGCCGAGTGTGATGCACCTGGGATGAAAATCAGCACCTCCAAATCCAAGACCATAGTCCTCAGCCAGAAAAGGGTGGAGTTCTCTCTCCGGGTCGTGAAGAGGGTCCTTCCCCAAGTGCAGGAGTTTAAGTATCTCAGGGTCTTGTTCACGAGTGAGGGAAGGATGGAGCAGTAGATCGACAGGTGGATCAGTGCGGGGTCAGCAGTGATGCAGGTGCTGCATCAGTCTGTCATGGTGAAGAAGGAGCTGAGCCAAAAGGCAAAGCTCTCGATTTACCTGTAGATCTATGTTCCTACACTCACCTATGGTCACGAGCTGTGGGTAGTGACTGAAAGAACAAGGTCGCGAATACAAGCAGTCAAAATGGGTTTCCTCCACAGGGTGGCTGGACTCTCCCTTAGACATAGGGTAAGAAGCTTGGTTATTCGGGAGCGACTCATAGTAGAGCCACTGCTCCTTTGGATCAAGAGGAACCAGATTAGGTGGCTCGGGCATCTGGTCAGGATGCTTCCAGGACGCCTCCCTGGTGAGGTGTTCTGGGAATGTCCCACTGGGTGAAGGCCCCAGGGGAGACTCAGGACACGCTGGAGAGACTATGTCTCCCGGCTGGCCTGGGAATGCCACGGGATTCCCCTAGAGGAGCTGGATGAAATGGCCAGGGAGAGAGAAGTCTGGGTTTCCCTGCTTAGACTGCTGGCCCCATGACCCAACCCAGATAAGAGGTAGATGATGGAGGGATTAACTCCCACTATTTTGCAATTTTTTAATAACCAAAAATAGGGGGGGAAAGCAGTTCACAAGATGAAATCTGCACTTAAAAGCTAAGTGATGTATCAAGAAAAGTATTTAACTCACTTTTATACAGCAACATATATTAATCTCCACTAGAGTGCACTTCAACATCAGAACTTACCAGACCAACATAGCCAGCATATGACCATGTTAATATAACTGACTGGAATCAGGATAACACTAAAACAGAATGTGTTCATACATCTTTCAACAACTTATGCAAGGCTGTACAGGGGCTGGGGGATATTCTGAATGAGACCATTGCAGTAAATTAGATCCCAATCTCATCTGGAGATTCCTTGCACCCAGCTTGGTGTAACAAGTATAAAATTAATTTAACTCAATACCAATCATTCCTGAGTAGTGTCAGTAGCCTGAATGTCTGCATACTCAAACACTGTAAGAGATATTTTTAACCTGTAATAAAATGAAACCATTAAAGGAAATATCGCGTGAATTTTATAAAGCAACGTTATTCATTCTAAACGTCATACTCATAACTAATAATGTTACAATAATTTTCTTATATGTATAGCAGATTTTCCCAAATGGCTAAGCCTAAATAAACTACAATTCCCTTTATCGCCAATTCATGTGACGATAACAGAACACTATGTGGGCGCGCTAAAGAAAATATGGATAGGACAGTTTTCACACTATACAACGTTGCTTTACTGTCGCTTTGTTGAGTAATTAACAATTCATTCTGCAATTATATTTTGAAAGCTGTTCAGGTTTCCCACGCGGCCTCTCTTAGCCACAGTGTTTTTATACACATGCGCCACTGACATGGGCGAGTGCATATGACGTACTGAAAATGTGAATTCCTTAAGTAGCGCGCACCCTTCAAATGGGCGTTAACGATTTGCAATAAAAACAAGACGACTTCCGCTTTCACAAGTCCAGAAAAGGAATTAGTAGTGGCCAATTTTAATGGAATTATAGAGCGGGTTATTTTGTCACTAAAAGATTAGAATTTAATTGTAGTTATTGATGTTAATATTTGCTATAGCATGAAAATTATTTAAGTGTCAGCGTGATAGAATGAGAAATTTGAGCTTGATTTATAACTACTGCTATATGGTTGCTTGGTAGCTAGCTAGCTACACCGCTAGCTCAGCATTTGCTGCAGCTACAAATACGGTAATTATATTGTTACAGTGACAGTCATTAATATGCAGATATTAGAACTATTGACGTATGTCCAGGACGACCACATATTTTCTGATACGTTTCTGCTGCATTTTTTTCATATTGCGTGCAGTAACTTATATTAGTGCTGTGTTTTGCAGTATCTGAGGCAACATCATTCATATGCATGTTCTTGAAGTGCCCAGCTATTAAATCTAGTGAATTTTATAATACTTGCCATATTTTCCCCCAAATAGTCTGCGTTTTTGCACCGACTGCGGGGACCGTTGCAGCTACCTTTCTGCTCGGCAGGGACGAGCATGAGCGAAGGAGAAGTTTTCCACGAGAAGCAGAGGCTGGAGCTGTGTGCCATTCATGCATTGAACAACGTACTTCAGGAGAAAGTCTTCACGAAGGAGACAGCTGACGAGATATGCAAGCGGTAATCTCATTGTGCAACAGGACCGCATTCCGGGTGGTGCAGCTCCGTGTGTATGATGAAATTGGCATATTTCACTCCTTGTTTTGCTTCTCGTTGTATTCCATCTCCATGATGCTGTCATTTTACAGCTCCCGTTTAATCAATTGCGCAGACGGGACCACACGTTTATATTCTGTACACTTCCGGCATCGGATTCACTGTTGCGCCTCTCTCTGATCTGCAATTTTGTCAAAGTGAATTTTAAATTCCGTCTCTTATAGTTTGGCGCCGCAGTGTGTCGTGAATCCTCATCGCTCAATGTTAGGGACAGGGAACTACGATGTTAACGTGATTATGGCCGCACTTCAGAGTCGGGGGCTGGCTGCAGTATGGTGGGACAAACGAAGGTATTACCCGAACCATCTTGTATTATGACTGATCCTCTCACACCTGCCTTGATCCTTAGGGTGTCTGTCTTTTGTTATAGTCTGACGTGCATGCAGTTGACCGGCTTGTCTGACTTGTTATTGTAACATTTATTGTAAAATGTAGAAACCTTTGCTAGAGTTCAAGTCGGCAAACAAGCCAATAAGAAACGATGATTCAGAAAACATTGCCATAACTCTATGATTAATTGGTATTTGGTTTCAGGGTTTCTGGAAACAATGTTCTTCCTCTGTCTGTCATTCTCTTAGGTCTGTACAGTGTCTGTGTGCAGACCAAGTGCAGGGTTTCATCTTGAACGTCCCTTCCCGGGTCTCACTGGGAATGGTGTCCCTCCCTCTCAGGCGAAGGCACTGGCTGGCCGTGAAGCAAGTCAGCGGATCCTACTATAATCTGGACTCTAAGCTTAAGAATCCCATTTGCATCGGAGGCGAAGCTGAACTTCGGTGAGAAGGATGGCAGTGGGGAAGTGGATTGGTGAGAATGGGGAATTTAACAGAATTAAGGAGTTCATCTGTGGTATTAGGACTTGTTTGCAAACATCTTTTAAATTTGTGTGTCATATGCAAAGTGTAGTTGCAGTTTGGATTTCTGTATTGAGTGTCATTATTTCGACATCTGATGTGTACCTGCTGCAGGGCATTTCAGAAGCATTAAATAAAATTGTTTGCATCAAATCTTAAAGGCACCATGTGCCATTTGAGGCTCATATGTTTTGTGTAATCCAGTTTAACCTCATTTGATTATGCTTTCATGAGCAAATCCTCTTCACTTTATACGGATTGTTAAAAATCAGGGTTGCATGCTGGACCTCAAATTCTGACCACATGACTATTCAGTGAGCATCTGTAAAATACATTTTTATATAGTATATATAGAATTCCTAGAAACGTTAATGCAGTGCTTAGTCTCAGCAGTTAACATAGTGCTAAGTTCTTCTTTCCGTCTTTCGTTTAGCACCTTCCTCAGTGAGCAGCTCTCTCAGGACGTGTCAGAGATGCTCCTTGTCGTCCAAAGGGAGGTGGAGGAAGACGGGAGCTGGCTGACCACCGACGAGAGAAAGAAGTGATACTTCAGGGACAACAAGGCATTTTCTTCAGGATGGAACCCATATCTCCAGTTTAAAAAAATAGTATATCAGACTGAAAGCCTTTATAAAATAACCACTTTTTGGAGGCACTACATAAGTGTTAAAACATTTATGAAGTTCAACACAAATGCACGCAGACATAGAGAGAATGCCCAGGAGACTATTTGAAATGGAGGGGGGGGTACACATGGT
Organism: Brevimyrus niger; assembly: GCA_015164015.2. Lineage (NCBI taxonomy): Eukaryota > Metazoa > Chordata > Actinopteri > Osteoglossiformes > Mormyridae > Brevimyrus > Brevimyrus niger. The sequence continues at coordinate 2,048,215 of JAABNY020000136.1, read as the reverse complement.
CTATTGGTAAGAGCCGTTACAGACCACCCGGTAGTGTTGAAATTTTTACAACCGATGCATTAGCTGTCTTGTCTATTTATATACCTATGCACTGTACCTTTGAGAAAAATGCAATGAAATCTATGTTTTTGGTCACCTATGCAGAGAACAGGTACAGTATAGTTGCCAGGAAATAGCCAAGTGGTATCTGGAGTCTGTCTGTTCATCTGTCTCTAGCCACTCACCTATGCACATAACAGTGAATGAGAGCGCACTCTCGCACTCACTCGGGCTCAGTGGAATTGCAAACAATAAAATTAACTGTTGATATTTATACGACGCAGCGATTCTGACTGACTCATTTGACTTGGATCAATGGCTGTGCAGATTAAGAGACATGAGGCTTCACTTCTGCATACTTGCCAAGACAAGATTTTATTATTAATTTATCTGTAGTAGAATCTGGAATGAAAAACAGTGCCATTCAAAAGGAGCATTAATACCATACAAACTCGGTTTAAGGATCGACAAGGCTGATAAAGGGAATCGGGTACAATCTCCAGCATGCTATATATACAGACCGTAAGGAGGAGAGCTCTACAAACACAGACACTGTACCACTCTCGTCTGTTTGCATTATTGCTATTGACACCATGTGTCAGGAAGCAGAAATCCTCATCCGTTACTCACTGAAGCTGCACTGCGGCCCCCTGTTTGATCCTTCTCTCTGCTTCAGCCCAAAGTTATTGGGAGCAGCACCCACACACGTTATTAATACAATAATAAGGTCAAGGTTAAGAATCTGCATGTTATTTAGCATGATATTCCGGGGAAGAAAGATCCGAAAAGTAAGGAAACTGCAAACCAGTAACACTGAGAATGTGTAACTTCTAATGCAATATAAAAACACAAATTTGTGATCGGATAAAACATCACCACCACCACCACCTTGAAACAGTTCACAAAGACTGACTGGCTCATGGTTCCCGGACTCAGTTCTCTTATTAAATCCCTGACATTTACTGGGAAAAAAAGGGACGAGGCTTACTAATCAAGGGGTCCATTCATTTAAAACTCATATCAACGGTAATAATGTTACTAACTTTATGTATGGAGATTAGCTTCTTTGTATCAGTAACGTTTCCATTTTTATGAAACTGAACATTTGCTATACTTATACACATATAGTAATTAGTGTAAATGTGAATTTCTTGAGTGGGCAGGACTTGGCTTTGATTCACTGTCCCTGTAGCCAGTTAACATGCTGGGAGAGAATACTGTCCGGCCAGAAACATTGATCCATAAGAAGATCACGAAGGGATTCGGAAGACAGAGAAGAAAGAAAACAGTTATTTCCTGAATGTCGTACATGTTCAAAGTTAGTATGATTCCATAATCAAACAAAGTGGTATCAGTTAACTGATCAGTGAATCATTTGATCTTATAGTAAGATTCTGCATCAGATTTCAATAAATCCACCAGTATAAAAATCAACAAACATGCATCATTGAAAACGAGCTTGCATAATAGCCATCATGGTGGGAAAGTCTGCAGGGCAGAGGAACTCACAGAGGGAGGTGAGGGCCGCCTGGCCACCAGGGGCATGGCCTCATAGCCAGGGCTGCCATTGCAGGAAGCGTTTGGAGTCCTGCCAGAACACAGATGGAAAGGGGGGGGGCGCCACAGGGGAAAGCAGGGAGAGAAGCGGGACATTTCATTGGGGTAAAGGGAAAGGAAAAAGGGGTGTTGAGATTAGTATCTGTGTTGGTATTATCTGGAAGGAGAAAAATAGCAATGTGCAACACGGATGTACCTCAACAACACGGTGGTATTAAAAACAGAACAGAGACAAAGACAGAATGGCTTAGTTTACTCAGAAATCATTTTCATAAAATATATTTTAAATGTATACATTATATGAAGTACTAGTGAAGGACAAAATGACACTTTGTGAACCATTTGCTGTATTTTTTGACCCCACTAGATGGTGCTCTTGGTTTCCTATGGTGCATGCTTTGTGTCCTTTTCTGAATGAAACATTCTGAGAGCACCATCTTGTAGGGTCAAAGAATATAGTAAATGGTTCATGAAGTGTCATTTTGTCCATCACTAGGAAACACTGTACATGCCTCGTGTATGATTTCAACAAGGGTTTTGAGATGGTAGACACCTCACATCTATTATATATGCAGACTGTAAAGAGTGGATTGTTACTATGCAGATGGTGCTCAAAAGGGGGATGGGGGTGCCTGGAAACATTTACCTACATAAGGTCATATTTCTTCTGAATATGAGTTTTGTCTCGTAGAGGCCAATCTATGCCTGTCTTACACTGAAAGACAGACTGGCAGACAGATACACAAACAGACAGACAGATTTGTGTTTTGTTTTGCTGTGAGAGCCTGTCAGTGCATCCGCCTGCGTTTCTGTAAATAGCCTTTATAATTACACTGCCAGGAAGCGCATTCATACAGTTAGCCGGTTTACTTGATGTCTATGACTGCAGAATCAGAGTTAGTCATGTTATGTTTTCAGTCTGTGTCAGACAGCTTAGGTTTAATTTATACTTCAAAAATAACAGCCCATGTAAGTCAGTTCTACATAGCCACTGCTGTGGTCACAAACTATAGTTGTCGTTTCATTAGCAAGCATCAGCTCAGCCTTTTCTTTAGCTCTTTAATGCTGGTGTCTGTCTAATGGCTCACAAAGTGATGTACATTGAGCAAGAGGACAGGCATGCACATTAATGTCAGTTAGTAAATCAGTTGATGGTTACTGTTCATCTGTCTGTCTGTGTGTCTGCGTCCGTTACTCACGGGAGCGGCGGTGCACTAGAAAATGGGGGAATCCAGCTGGCCCCCTGGTAACTATAGAAGGTGGGGAGAGCCCCACGCTGGGGACCCATGGCCGCCCGTCTACGTGCCTGATGGGAAGTGAAGGGGTCCTCATTCTCACTGTCGGAGTCTTCATACTCTTCCAAATCACTCCACCCAAGGAGAAACAGAAATCGATTAATCATAAAAATATACAAATTTAAAACAAGGGAGAATAGTTGGCTTGAGAGAATTTGTAGTGATGGTTATGTGGAGATGAGTGACCGGAAGCACTTAGACATTTAAATAAATCACGCGGCAGACTCAGGTAGACAGGGGGGGGGGGGCTCCTTTGCTGAACGACTTACCTGGGGAAGTTCCTCCAGGCTCCAGGCAAAGAGCAGAGGATGGCAGTGAATGCCAGCGCTGAGAGGAAGGAGTAGAGCGAGAGACAGAGCAGCCCTTCTATGCCATCAAAACACAGGCCTTTCAGAGAGTCCATGTAATCCTGAGAATGACAGCATGACACAGGATTGAGCAGCGTTGGGATGCTTGCGTAAATTTTTTTTAACAATATTGCAAATTTATTAGTTTCATAACAAAAGTCCATTGACAAGCAAAGTTGAACACATCTACACATATTTCCCACACAGACATTTTCTTTAGTGTCATAATTTTTTGACTGACTCATTCAGTTCTGTTCTTGCCATTTTGCTGTTATTTGCAGCTGTACTCACTGGCTCCCAAAGGGAGACTAAACATAAATGTTTGGTGTTTTGTTACTGCAAAAGTAATTAAAAAGCAGCTAGTGAAGCTGCTTGTCAATTAACTTTTTAACTTAGAACAGTTCTTGTAGAATTATAGTTTAGGCTTCAATTTACTACTACTTGAACCAAATGTTTGAAAGTTGTTTCTAATGTACATTTTTGTAAGAATAAAGTAATAAAAGAACAAAATAATTATTTTGTTATAAAGCCGCTAAATGTGCAATATTTTTACTCAATTAGCAAGCGTTCCAAGACTTTCTGTGAACTATATTTTATGAAAACCAAAAACGTGCCAGCAGAACATAAATATGAAAGCGTCACAAATTCACCGTAGGCTGATAGTTGCATTTCATGAGTGATGGACGCAGGGAGACACTGTTCTTATGCTCGCCTTTTCACGCAAGCAGCCAACAAAACTGATGACAAACTGATAAACACCTCAGCACCAGGGTGAGTCCTGCAGTACCGTGTCTTCAGGAAAAGCCCTACAGCCAAGAAATCACTAATGGGCAAAGAGGAAGCCAGGAGAGAAGTGGTGAGGAACAGCCCACGTTTTTCCCCTTTGAGCAGCTGCGTGGCCCAGGCCCGACCCAGAACAGTGTCCTCACACAACTGTCTCCAGAAAACCCTTAGCTCCTCGCCAGTTGTACAAATGGCTCTTTGTGCCCAGACCTCACATGTCTCTAATTGTTAACAACATACTGAATGAAGACAAAACAACATTCATTGCCACCTCCTTAACGCTCCCAGCACCCACGCCCTCTGCTCATTTGCATTTGGTTGTAAACACATGGTTTTGTCCAACGAAGCTGGCAAATCACATTCTCTTATAGAGTAAATAAATTAAACACCTTGGGCCGGGCTGCTATTAAAGTCTGGCCCCTCCTGAAATTGAGAGCAGCCAGCATGCTTCTCCAGGTCCATCCTCTCCTTTGTATCCAATTCAATCGTTTATAGACAGATGGACAGACCGATGTGCGTATGGATTTAAAGACAGACAGGTGGGCACACAGCCAATCCCAAGTCAATCAAGCTGCTGTAATGCAAGCGCAGCTGTCCCACATGTTGCTGTAGCTTAATTCAGCTCAGTCTACCGCAGATATTTTCCACTGGCCAAAACACAAAGAACGTGGGTATTTCCTCCACCCCCGAATCACCCATGATGCAAAACCCATTGTCTTACGCCCCCAATAAAGGGGTCCTCTAAAAAAAATTCTCAATGAGGCTTTACAGTTCCACTTTGCTCTAGGCGAAGAAGAGAGGCGTATCGTAAAACTCCCACACTGCTTATAATAATTGCCACGTTATGCCCTTCACTTATGGACCTTGTGACTAAGACTTTTAGGTCGCGTTAGATGGATGGCATCTTTTGAGCCCTGTGGGTTCACATGCCTGTACTGACCTCAAGCATAAATCCGTTTCCTACCCTACGAAATTCCTGTCATTATTAGACACATGGACGCTAAAGGGGCGGACCATCTTATCCAGAAAGGGCCATTGTGTACGTCATATTTTGCTGCAACTCCATAATTATATTACTAAAAAGACAACTGATTGGAAGAGTCCTCACATTTGGGTTTGATCAGCTGACTAAAAGGTTGCCCACCCCTGAATAAGGCTTAAGTCATTATCTTGCAGTATCCATTTCTGACCTGCAAGGGGAGGTAATGACCCCAAAAATAAGCAGAGTCTGTCATTGCTGCTGCCCGCATGTAGGTCACGGCAGAACGCTGTTGCACGTCACCATCTTTCCATGCGATGCACTCTTCGTGTGTGCAGATTATCTGTGGCCTTTAGCCTTCTAAGAATCGGTCTTTCATTTTTTTCCGTAGAATCAAGCTTCCTTGTAACTGGTTTGCAATGATCTTTAGTACTTTAAGAACCAAATGAAAGCACTTCAAGTGACCCTCTACTAGAGACACTGTTCTGATTCCTATTTGTCCAACAAAAATTAATCTTACATAACAAGAGTGAATAATTGCAAAAGATCCAAACGCTTCACATAAAAACCAGGAAGGTTTTTCCTTCAAAGAACACTTGACAAGCAGTCCTATCCTGCTCCAGTGATGTTCTTTTGCGCCTATGATAGTCTCTTCCAGGTCCAGTACCTTGTTAAGACCTCGGCAGTTCAGCAGAGCGACGAGCTGGTGGAAGTTACTCTCCGTCGCATTGAGGATCAGCTGGACCTCCCTAAGTGGCCTCTGTGCAAAAACGAGAAGAAGTCCATCGCACAACGTTCTCTGCAAATATTCTGCAAAAAAAAAGCCAGTGCTCTTTGGTCCCTCCAGAGGATGTTACCCGGGTGTACCTCTGCTTTAGGGAACTGTGAGAGGGCCTCTCGGTCCAGGCTGGAGAGGTGTGTGTGAATGCTGGACAGCGCCCTCTGGGACTGGGTCAGCAACTGTGAACCATTAAGGCACTGGTTAGCATACTCTTTAAGGTGCTGCAGTCATATACACAGAATATAATACCTAGAAGGGAAGGTCACTAAATACACAATAACTGATTCTGCACTGCTATAGATCACACTGGGAATGTGTTCATTACCTGCTGGAAAGGACCGCTCATCTGTTTGTTGCACGTCAGGTAGTAATCCAGTATTTCTGGTTTTCAAGAGAGCACAATTCTTATAATGGCCACTCAGACCTAGAATGCAGAGTCCATGTGCTGATTACAGTAATATCCATTACCTGCGCTGGTTCCTGAATTAAAATGAGAGGAGTTGACCACAAAGGTGTTGGGATCAGAGCAAAAGTCACTTAGAGCCTAATAGAGGGGGAGAGAAAGAGAGAGAGAAGGTAGGTTGACAGAGACACGCTGACCAACTGACACACTTCTCATCCGACTCACAGTGACGTTACCCGATTTACTGCGTGATACAGGTTGGCATGCCCCGATTCATATTTAAAGTGAATGCTGTAAAACGAAGGGTTAAACCCCCCCCCCCCCCCACCAGGGAGGACATCAATGGGCTTTCAGTGAGAGGAGCGGAGAGCAGCCTGACAGCTATGGGATTGTTTGCCACTGCTGGATAAAGACAGCGAGGCTCTGAACTGACAGGCTCTGACATCTCTCCCTAGCTCCCAGAAACACTGTCCCTTTTCACACTCGTCCTCTCCTTTCACCGAATCGGCACAATCCCATCGCCAGCCTCAGACTGCAGTAACATCTTTATAAATTTAATCAGCTCTGTGTACCATCTCATGAATATATCTCTTTTTCATACAATAGTCATCTGTTTCTGGCCCCTGTTATGCGTCGTCGGGTTCGGGCCCGGACCCGGGCCCGGCTCCCGTGCAGCGCTGCTCATTGTATCCATGGCACCCAAAGGGGAGCGCGATCTCTCAACCTCACACGCTGACAGTAACACACAGCGTGACAGCAGCTGTGTTTGGCTTCCCTGGCAGGGTGCCTGACAGCCTCGCGCTGCCATGCTGAACACGGCCCAGTGCCCCCCATCCCCCCAGCACTGCTCACTCGCCTCCTTGACTGCGGTTGCTATGATACTCACCACCACGGTGGCAGTTTCCAACCCCAAGGAGCCCCAGCTAAGGAAGAGGGCCAGCCAGGCGAGCACAGTCATCCTGAAAGCAGGAGAACACCATTATGCTGCCACCACTATCATACACCAGCACCTTAAGGAGAGCAAGGCTTACAGCCATACAGTATCTGTGTCTCGCATGACCCTCACCAGGATTAAAGGATGAATGGATGGATGGATGGATGGATGGATGGAAGGAAGGAAGGAAGGAATCTGTTTCTCTAGCTCATGGGAGTTTTATTTACCCAAAAATGTTCTGAGGGAAGAACAGAAAATGAGAGATGACCAATCAGATAGTAGAGGAGGTGGGTCCAAACAACTAGAGTAAGCAGGATCAACCAATCAGTTGTCTTGGCCCCATGGCCTCCAGTTGCTTGGACCTACCTCCTCTACAATCTGATTGGGTTATCTTTCTGAACCAATCTTTTTTCTTTCAAACATCACTCTTTTTTTTGTTGTAAGTAAAACTTCATTGAGCATTTCTCTATTGAAAGTGTGTATACGTCCATACTCACAGGACCAGGAGCCACCGTGCCTGCTTTGCCAGTCCCAGTAGGATGAAAAGGCACACCACCAGGTCCAGCAGCAGCAGCAGCACGTAAGACAGCCACCTGGGGACGGCAGAGTGTGAGAACATCTCCCAGGCAGAAAGACATTATATAACAAAAATGCACATTTTTTACTGCTTACTGATCATTAACATTCTCCATCTTTATAGGGGGGAGGGGGGGATTATGATGAGTTATGTGTGTGCAAAATTTGGTGGGTCTGCATTGTATTTTTGTGCTTCAAACCATGTTCAGCCTTTTCACATTAACCATACTGATTCATAAGGTGCATAACAGGCTAGGTCCGAATAAACTTGCTGACTTTCAGATCCCTGCCTTAGGGTGTGGGCGGCAACGAGAATGCGGGGGCCCGTCCAGCGCAACCCTGTTTTCTCACCTGTAGTCCTCATTCACCATCAATGTGTTGGCTGCCCAGCCAGGGGAGAAAGGCCCAGACACAGGAGAGGCGGGGATAGTGGGCAGGGGGGCAAGAGAGGGGGGCATGAGGGTGGGAGGGAGAGAGGTGAGCACGCTGCTGCCATTAACCCCTCTGCTTCTCAGGGGGGGAATCTTGGGAGGCGGGCCTAGCGTCAGGGAGGAGAGGGCGGTCACCACCGTCTCCGACAGGCGTCTACAGGTGCGAGTGGACACCAAGAACGGCATGCTGGTGCTGAGAAGTTCCTCCAGCGTGGTCAGGGGTCCGGAAACAGAGAGCTGTAGCCCGGCGATCGTGTCCGACACCTGAACAGACGTGGGAGATGAGAGGGGAGCAGAGATGGGGTGTGCAGCGGCATGACCACCTCGGCCAGAGGCCGCCTGACAGGCTGATCAAAACAAGAACTTTCCCACGAGCGTCCCCGAGAATGAACTAGTCTTCATCTATTATGCAGAACCTCACCAGCAGATTTATAGAGCCCAGTGTATAATTGGCTGTGAGAAGTGAAGAGGTCAGTTGATACATCCCATCGTTGGCTTCACTGTTGCCATAGAAACCAATGCCGATGGCAACGCTACAAAAAAAGGAAACAAGAGAGTGCCATATTCAGTTGGTGTGCGCATTTTAGACAGGATGTGAGCAAGAATAAGACATGGGTAGGAAAGGGTTGGAATATGTTTGGTCCGGTAATATATCTGTACAGCAAGTTTTGTGTAATTTATACAGCCGAATAATGGTGTTTAGTAATACCCTTTAATCCTGTGAAAAATGGTACAGTCCAATATCTTTTGCGAAGTATGTGACCCAGATTGAACAGGAAAAAACAGAGAGACAAAGAGGCAGAAGGAAAAATAGGAGGGGGTGACATTTATTTGCTAAACTAAAATAAGGAAAAAACTGAAGATTTACAAATGGGATCAGACTCCTGGTAGAAATAGAGACACACATAAGGGACTCTGCAGGATAGACGGACAGAGGTATCTAGGGTATGCTTCCTCTGCTGAATGACACCATACATCAATCACATTCCTCAAAACCTTTTTTCCAGTGCATGTAGATTGCTGTTATCGCCATGTGTAGCAGAACTTGTAATTAGGAAACTTCAGGGGGATGGAAATTTAAATCAACAAGGTCCTGAACATATAAGAATCTGGACATCATCACCCTACGTCCGATTGTAACCTTACGGGGGGGGTTCTGTCAGTGATAATTAGCAATTAATTGCTTAGATGGACAGGGATAAACAGACTGGTACTATTTATTGGAATACGCAAGATAATTTATTTTGTAATCCTATTTCCTAAATCCTGGCATTGCAACAAGGGCTCATCTATTTTTACAGATTGGACCAAGCTGTAAGTGCAATCACTAACCTTTACGTTATTGTACTGCTATACAGGCAGGTAAAACTTGCCGACTTAGTGTGAAAGATTCAGCTTTAGTTTTTCAGTTTACTATTTATGAAAATGTAACTAATGATAGTCAATCAATTTAATAGCCAAAGGTTTTTAAAAGGACCAGAAAATTACAAGGAAATATGAAATGACTTTTTAAAAACACAGTTATATTAGGGAAAAGACTACTAAATAGTATCTGAGATAAACAGAAGCAAGACAATCACAATAACCCATGATTCGATACCAGACTACATCGCCGGTCTCTTTGGTGACAACGGTCCTCTATCACCACTTCCTGAAGCTTCTATTTTATGCTCATGGGCTCTTATAACTTCAGATAAGAGCAAAGGAAGTTGCAATGCAGAGAGAATTAACCCTCGTTCTGAGAAGTCATTTGCACTTTCCAATGAACGACCGCAGATTGCAAACATGACAGGAGCCCTTAGTGCCACATGTGTCTACATCAATATCCTCCAATTCCGGAACGCAGCGCGGTTGCTAGGCGGTCTCACCAGCAGAGAGTGACAGCTGTCACCGAGACCCAGGTGACACAGCAGATGCCCGCCTGCTTCCCGCCACCATATCCGCGTCCCCCACTGGCGTCCTCGTCTTCGTCCTCCTCAGAGCCGGAGCCCCCGTCGGCACGGTGACAGCAGCAGTAGTTAATCAGGAAGCAGAGCACAACCAGGAGGGACAGAAGCAAGGCAATGGCTGACAGGCTCGACAGAACCAGCAAGGTCTGTGGGAAATGGAAGGGAGAGCGGGAGAAGCAGAGAGCGGTAGACAGAGGAAGTGAGTGTGAAAGAGAGAGGAAGGGGCAGATAGATTGTAAGGTAAAGGTGATTGCATCTCCAGACAGGGACAGCCCTCCCAGACTGGGAGAGATTCATCTCTGCTGGACAGAGAAAAGACTCCCTTATCGGCATCACGGCGTCTCCTCCACAGAAGTAAAACACTTGATAACTGACATTCCACCCAGGGTGTACCCCAGCCCTATGTCCTGTGCTGCCTGGGACAACACTGACTGGGAAGGGAAGATGGATGAACGGATAAAAATGGACGGATGTGCAGATAGAAATACTGCATTCCATTTCAACAAGTAAATGAAAGTGAAAAGTTGTGGTATGTTGTCCATCTGATGTCACACTACCTTTGCTGTTTTGTACTGTATTTGCCCATCTTGACCAAGTTCCTACTTCCTCCCTCATTCCAATTTTCCACTTCCTCCTTCATTCCTATTTCCTCTTTCCATTGTCCCCCACACCCTCCTGTTCCCTCTAGACACACAGATCAACCTCTATTAATAATCTGTGACCTACTTAAACACATTTACCACCATTCTCCAGCTCCTCTTGACATTACTTGATTCACCCTCCTGAATGTTACTTGATCTCCTCCTGCATTTCTAACTCCAGCCAGCCTCCATTGCTCATGAAATCCCCTTCCTTTTTACAGATGACATCACTGGTTCTCTCCCTGCCTGCTAAATATACTGCCCCCCCCCCACACACACACGCACACACAAAGCCAAAGAACAGCATGGAAGCTTAGCTGTATTCTGCAGTTACAGGGGAGCCATGAGAAGGAGGGGGGCACATGTAACAAAGGCAGCACAGAAGTTACTCATACTGAAGCCTACAGCCTAACACCCACGTCATATAACAGGCTGCGGCCCCAAATTTATTCACCAATCAGTGCCATCAAAGGACTGTTGTAATCTTAACTCGCGTACTTCTAATCTTTCTTGGAGTTTCAAACCAGATGGCTTGTTAATTCAAATATTTTGTAAGTGATATCCATAAAGACATCTGTGTTAACCAGCAATGCAATTCCTGCATCCATATTCATATTCAGTCAGTTACGTTACCTGGTCTCACAAACCATGTTCCCCACCGCTTCTCCAGCTTTCATCTACAGTGTGATAGTCAATGCTTGGTGCATCCATTCCTTACATGTCAAATTCCAGTTACAAGTCCAGTTATTGCCGAGGCTTCTTAGTTTCCTGACCTTTTGCACAGAGAGCCCTGCCAGTGCTCAGGGCTTTTAATCTTAAACTTTTGAAATGTTAGAATGAGACCCTCAACAAACAAACAAACAAAAAACAATGAAGCCCGGGCTAACCCATGTTGCTTTAGATGAAAGGATCTGCTTCAGATATCTTTTGGCAGAAATCAAGCGCTGTCTGCATGTTGGTGAAGTGATTTGCTGTAAATGTACTTATGCTGCATTCCATTTGCCCTCAGATCACGGATTCTGAGTCGGTTTCCGAGTTTTGAAGCCGGAAGTGACGACATGCACGCCTGTTTCTCTAAGATCTGAATAATATCTCGGACAGCACAGAGAATCCTAAGTTCAGAATCCAAGATGGCTGCGCCCTTTATCAACATTAGGGAAAGTTGTAGTTTTATCCTGTTAAAGCACTACTTCTCATTTGTGGCTCATTAAATCTGTCACACACACTACACCATCCAACTTATCTGTGGACATGTTGCTACAGAGTTTTATACGTGAAGCACCGCGCAGAATGTGTTAGTGACATTGCTAACAATGGCTACCAATTAACCGGGCTGGAATTGAATTTTATGATTAGTCGGATTATTTGTAGGATTTAAGGTAGTTTGGGCTAAATGTAAGTGAACGAAGATAAAGGCCATTTAAACTGAGGTACCTTAAATCCAACAAGTTGTCCGGCTAAGCAAAAAATATTGCTTATGAATATGGGTCCATGGTATTGCTACCTTTGTGGCAAATGGAACGC
>JAABNY020000136.1:2020060-2035876 GCA_015164015.2 Brevimyrus niger | reverse complement strand
AGTTGTCCGGCTAAGCAAAAAATATTGCTTATGAATATGGGTCCATGGTATTGCTACCTTTGTGGCAAATGGAACGCGATTTTAGCGGATGTGACGTAATCTTAGAATTTGAAAATCGGATTCGGAGGCAAATGGAACGCAGCATTAGCCATGGGCCTAAGTGACAGTGGCTCCCTTAAGTGAATGTATTTAAAAACTCAAACCATTTAAAGACTCTAAAATGCCAACAAATCAAACTTATAGAGCTTAGGTATATTGCAGAGTAGAAATGCATATGAGCTTCACAAGTCTAGCTAAACTGAAGGGTTGCAGTGTTTCTGCTATTTCTCTATATCTATGGTGCTCTTTTTCTAGCCATTTAACAACACATTAGCATCAAAGCAGAGCACATACAGCTTAGCTAGTTTAGAAACCTATGATGTAATATTACTGTGGTATTTGCAGTGAACCAGCCGGCGAGGTATATATGGCTATGCTGAATAAAAAGGTGGTACTCTTCATTCACTGAGGCAGTTTATGTTTTCGTGATATGCTGTAGGTTGCAGAGCCTTGATTTCGTCCACATCTCCGGCAGGGAGCGTGGGCCAGATGGAGGCCTTACCTGCTGGTACTCCCAGCTGTCGGGGCTGAAGACGTTGTCCTGGGTTTGCAGGTTGAAGTCCAGCCGAGGTAGGGCATGACACACCCTCACCCAGAAAGACGGGGAGTAGCCAGGAACCGCCTCCATGGCTCTCAACCTTCAACGAGAGCAACACGAGTGCAGATTAGAGAGGAAGTGGGCAGGTAGTGCATCTTGGGAAATGTGTCTAGAACACATGAAGCTGGAGAAAGGGCGTCTCTCAGTGACACATATCATAGGCGATGCTATGGACATTACTGCAGCGACTTGGAGACAAAGGGGCGAAACCTCTATGACCCCAATCGACACCCCACCCACAGAGCGAAGCGAGGGAACGCGTGAAACACACATACTGTCGGTGCACGGGACCCCAGGTGCCGCCAGTCACACAATGCACAGTAGGACCGGAGGAAACTGTGTGAGATCTGCAGCAGTTGTCAATTGGCCTTATCGATGCTTCAGCAAGCACACTGGGAGTGCAGGGCTTGTGATTTCCTAACGTGCAATAGATCTAAGCGCCTGTAGTCGACAAACTCTTGGTGAGCAAAGTGCAATGCTTATCAAAAAACAAATCAATAGGACTACTCACACACACGCTTATACAGTACATATACTGATTCGTGCACATTCCACAGCGTGACTACATTGCATTAAATGGAAGCCACCAGTCCACAAGGATGTGTCCTCAAGCTGCTGCTGGAGTGTTGTAATTGTTAATGTAATTGCATTTATGTGAGGATTTCTGTCAGCTTGTTAATGCAATGGGCAGTATTGCATAACAGGAGGCCCTCTTCAGAGGAGGAGGAAACAGCAGCAGAGGCTACAGGATGAGTGTGAAGACATTTACAAATGACAGGAGACGCCTCTCACACTGACGTACAAACCCGGCACACTTTCTCCTAAAATAACATCTTATTCATCCACAAGTGATGTTTTCCCGCATTATAAGTTCTACGACTATAAATTGTCGCAGCAAGTCTTTTAGGTCAAGTTGAAGCATGCTACTGCTAATATCATTTTAAATACATGGATAACAGAGGGAAATTTTTATGGAAAAAGGGGGAATTAAACCTTAAGCTTAGCTTTCAGACAAGTACAAGGCACCTTCATGTGGTATCACAGTCCCTAACTCCCAATAAATGCTGATTGTTTCAGTGTCACTGTCCTTTCTGAATTTATGATCCATGTTTCCTGCAGACCACTACTGTCCTAATTATGATTACAACATTTAAACAACTGCTTAAAATCTCTGGGAAATAAAAACCTACAGCCAAAATTAACAGTGTTCGGTGTTCAAAAAGTATGTGCAGGGGAACAAAGGCAGCAAGCATGCCTGCTTATACACAACTTTACAGTGCCAATAAGTTCATCTCCATGTACAGTAATATTGTATTCATATGTTAGATACATGGCACGGTAACATTGAGGTAAGTCCATAATAGACACATTGTTAGCATATCACTAGACTGCACCGTATTGCAGAAGCACTGGCAAAAACCCAAACAGCTTAAACATGTAGCCCACAACAGAAACGCAACCTGTTCCTGCATCTGTAACTTACCTTTTATGCCAGTTTTATGCCTTTTATGCCTTTATCAGAACCTTCCCAGTCACTGTGCTTTACTGGTGGGCATTATTGCAAACAGCCTCACATGAGTTCTCATCTCCTAAGCAGCTCAAAGAACAACAGTGAAAAGAGAAAAATGCAATGAGAAAAATGAAAAGTGCTTATGTAGCTGAATTTACGGTTTCTCTTCAAAAGGTATTCAGCCTGGATGAGGACCTCGAGAATTGGGGATGGTTTCTCTGAGGGTTCCGCGCAGCCCTGTTCAGAACTCAGCACACAATGGTTTGCTCAGACAATATCCCTGATTAGTGAGCAGCCATGCGCTCATTAGCAAGGCGAGGAACACGATCTAACAGGGGGTCTCATGTTGACACATTCCACGGAGAAGCTCAGGGCTGAGACTCTTAGCAGGGGAAAAAACCAAAAGTGTGATTTTTCCAGTACGGTTAGCGAAAGGCTCTAAAATCCACAAAAGAAAAAAACGGGGACAGAAAAAGATATATCCAAAGATGATTTAAAAAAATTCTTCAGGAAATCCAAAACATTCACGACAATTTCAAAACTTAAAAATAAAAAGTACACAAATTCCAGGCACCAAAAATAGTATATTGCAAATGGACTGTTACTCTTTCAGTGAGAGGAATGCCAAGAGGCACAGATGCACATATATTGAGTCAGACTCAGAGAAGAGAGTAAGTCCACTTATACAGGGAGAGGGAGAGAGAGGGGATGAGTGGAAAGGCGAAGTCTAATAGATATTAACGAGATACAGGCAGCTTTTTATGTCAACAAAGAGCAAATCAGCATGCAAAGATGTGTACATACAAAGAGCTTCTTATAGAGACCAGAACAATATCAACAGCTATGTGTCCAGACAGAATAACACAAAGCAAAACACACAGACGGAGGACAGGGATGGAATGAGAGAGAGAGAGAGAGAGAGAGAGAGAGAGAGAGAGAGAGAGATATGAAAGGAAGCTCTCTCCTACACAGCCTCGATGGTTTGACCAGAAAATAGAAGGATTTAAAAAAAAACACACACAATACACACAAATAGAGTGAGGGAGAGAGTGAGGACTGGGTGTTTGTGTGTGACTGGAGGTGGGTGGTGAGGGGGGGGAGTGTGACGAGGAGGGAGGGGAGGTTGGTTTTTCTGTGTCACTGAGAGAGAACATGTGTGGGGGAAGGGAGGCTAAAAGATAAAGAGAGTGAACAGAGGAGAAGAGGATAGAGTACGCCGGCCAAGTGACAGAAAGCAAAGAAAATAGGGAACGTGAGTTATACATATCGGACTTGTCCAACAGAACACCGTGTGTGTGTGTGTGTGTGTGTTTAGCAAGGGATGAAAGACAGGCTTAATTAGGCTATGCATGCAAAATTAATGTGCCGCATTAACCCTCAAAGTCTCAGAGCTCCTACGTGGTAAAGGGTCTCCAAATAACCGTGATGACTCAGTTAGTATATTTAGCAAATTAATTTATTCATTTGACAAAGGCAACTCAGACCTTTTAAAAAAATCTGTTGGTAGTTATATAACAGGCAAGCAATCAGCCGTAAAGATTACTAAAATGTTTAGATGACAGTGAATGTAATTTAAAGAGCAGGTCATTTAAAGGAGATATTTAAAAAATGCAGCCACTTCCCAATATAAAGAATTAAAACTGTTGCCGGAAAAAAGTGAAAAAGTGCAGAAAAGTGACAACAGTAAAATCTTTGCCGATCCTCAGCATCTTTCTGGATTTTCTCTTTTATTTGTTAAATTAAAATTCCAGGTAACTCAAATAATACCTGATGCTTCTCCCATGAATCCCTGACTAAAAACCAGAAGTGTAGTGCAAGTACTCTAAGTGTTTTCAAATCAATATTCACCTACATGTAAAAGTACAAAACATAAAGTGTCCTGTGACACACTGGGCGCGTAACACTGTGCCCAGGACCCTCACCCCTCATTTCTGGCTGCCCTGAAGGCTGACAGCACACAGGGTCTCATAAGACCCATCTGCTGTTTTGGAAGCCCCTATGGCACATAAATACAGCCTATCCACAGCCAGCGTCCCGAAATCGATGGTCCGCACGTTTTCTACATTTTTGACCTTCTCCCATACACCTTTAAAATTCCTCTCACCTTCATTGACCTTCTCCTTGGCCAAAGTCAGGTGATAATTGGGAGACAGTGAATCTCTGTGAAGCCAGCCCTTCTCCTTAAACAGCCGCTGAAGGGGCCTGTTCAGGGCTTGGATTTGAGATAAGGGCTGCGGGGTGAGGTACAGGACCCGGCCTCCAAAGTCCCTCAGCTCTGGTGAACAGAAGATGGACAGGGGAACTGTCCAACAGCTCCGGGCGAACCGCCTCAACATCTGACATGCCACGTTAACCTCCTGGGGCTCAGAGAGAACAAGGAGACAGAGGGTGACATGGAGGCTTTTCGCGGGGACCCAGTAGGGCTCAGAGAGGGGGAGGATTGCAGTGACCTCTTTCTGGAGGTGCTGGAAACCAGTGATAAAGGCAGGAGAGTCCACCGGGAAGCTAATAAAGTGGGTGGGATTTCTTCTGTTTGTTTTTCTTCGCTGCTCCAGAGGGTCCGATCGGGTCAAAGCAGGCTGTGCACACTTCGGAATCGGATCCTGGTAACATACCAAAAAAATAAATAAATTACTTTTCCAACAGCAAATACAGGAGTGGCACAGCAACAGGCAGATAGGAATGAGGTAGCTTATTACTGATTATAAAGGAAGGGTGGCATGGCGCTACCTCACATGTTTGGGTTAGAGGTTAGGATCCTGCCTGTCCTGCATGTGAAATATGCACGACCCCCCCCCCCGAAGTTTGTATGCTCCCTCACCTCGCAAGACGCACATCTAGGTGAAATGGCGCCGGTAAAACAATACTGTGTGACTGTGTGTGTGCCTATGACAGTGTGGCACCCTATACAAAGACACTTTGCTTTGCATAATAGGCTCTGGGCCTGTTCCAGATAAGCTGGCAGAAGATGGATGGATTATATTAATATTATCTGACTGAATTTTTATTGCAAACTAAATTCAAAATAAGCAATAACAAACCGCATTAAGAAAGATAAATCAATGTTGGCAGGCTGACTTGGTAACACTAATCCCTTTGATTGTCAGTCTGTTTACAGAAGAGGTGTGGTGTCAACCAGTCGTACCAGTATATCACTCCTAACCATCATCCCCTTACTTGCTGTGACTAAAGCAAGATATGTCCATGCAAAGAACAAAGTGCAGTTACCGCCGGAGCAGACAGAAAATGCCAGGACAGGTGGGGTTTTTCTTCATTCCCATCCCAACTCTCCTTCCATTCTTCCTCCTGGCCTGTACCCCCGCTGAGATCATCATCACGTCTGTCGGCGAGCGCGAGTCGTCTTGTGAAGGCTGAGTCCCAGTCAGGCCCATGCGCATCTCCCCACACGCCCACCTCACCTTCCCCACCCTGTGTGCCCCATGATCCGGCCTCCGTATCTTTGCAAGGGGTGTCTGCCAGGCCACCATCATCACCCGCTATGATCTCAGTTAAGCTGCCTTCCTGCATCTCTTGAGGACAAGGTGTTGTTTTAATTCGAGCTGCTTCAAGGCAAGGGGGGTTTATATCACATCTTGGAAGAACATGGCTGCTTGTACTGGGCGGTTCTTCGATGGTGTCGGGCTCAGTCGCTCCAAAATCCTGAGCATCAATATCTAAATGGTCCATTGCACTTTCATAGGTAGCAGATGCTGGAAATGACAGTATAATATTAATTACAACAAGGAAAGCTTCCAACCTGGCAGATGACAGCTCATTCATTACTTTGCTGGGCCTGTGGGATTATCAAAGTATCAAAATGTGATCTTACCTTCTTCTCCAGACTCCCCGGCAGCAAAAGGTGGCTCCAGCGGCCCTCCTGTGGAGCCAAACACACCATCCATCCTGCTCTCTCTATCCCAGATCTTTTTTCCCTTATAGGTAAAATACTTGATCCTGTGCTGTGGAATGGCAAGCTCCTCTGAGTAGTCACAGTTGCACACGTCGCGGTCCCATGAAAACTCCGAAAACGGACGCTCCAAAACCCCCAAAAAGCGGTCAAGGTATCCCACCCCAAACTGCTCCGGGTTCAAAGATGAATCCCACAAAATTCTGGAGACAACCTCATTGGCTGTTCTCATGCGGGGCTTTTTAGAAGGTTCTGCTGGGGAAAAACAGAAAGAGATGAAACTCACATTTACTCGATAATCAAAATAATGAAAAAGTTCCCCATGTGGAATGATATTCCATTAAACAAATATTCCAACAATGGTCATGCTTTGCAGAAAAATAGTCTCTCTTTGAGTATCACTATCAAAAAGGACCCCCCCCCCCTACCTTCGTTCTCTGCGTTTTTCGGTGAAGAGTCACTTTGTTTTGGACCCTTCTTCTTGCTGGTTTTCTTTCCCTGTTGCCCCTCCTCCGCATCCCTCGCAGTATAGGCACGTATGCTGCAGAGGGAGAGAGGCTACAGAGGACCGATTGCATATTACCTCACACCCCAAGACATCAGCAGGCAAAAAAGACAAGGATGAAAGCCAAAACCTGTGTGACAAGTGGCATCGGTTTCCGAAATGACATCTGCCTTGCTGGAAAAACTTGCAAATGCCCACGTGTTTCTCTGGCTGTCCACCTGTGGCACTTCCTGGAAGGGTTAAAAAAAAAAAAAAATACAGGATATAAAGGCATAGACATGTCGAAGACACTATGCTTCATAGCATCATACTGAGAATTTTTTCTTGACCCTGTGGGTAATATCAACATTTTGTTATTAGTTTTATTCAAAGCTACATACGATTGAGAAAAGAGTGTCAGCCAGTCCCTGCATCAATTGGGAGTTAGGGGCCTCACTCAAGGGCCTGACTTTGGAATTCCTATACCGCCGATGGATATAATAATGGCAACCTTCTGATCACAGGTACAGGGTCCTAACTCGGCAGACCACATACCAACCCCTGCACTTCAAAACCATCTGTATATTGTTAAGAGTGTATATTAAAGGTAATGATTTAATAGGGGGCAGCACAGTGGTTAGCACTGCTACCTCACAGCAAGAAGGTCCTGAGTTCGGCCCTCGGGTCGGGCGTAGGAGTTTGCAGTTTTCACCGAGGGTTCTAGTTTTCTTCCAAAAGTGTGCAGGATAGGTTGATTGGCAACTCTAAGTTGGCCCCATGTGTGTGCGTGCACACACCCTGCAGTGTGTTGCCACCTGCCCAGGGTTAGTTCCTGCCTGTGCCCTGGTCCCCCTCGCTACCCCAGTTGGGATTAAGCGGTTACAGTGATGGATAGATGGATGATTTAACAAAAGTGGCATGCAAGAATCCAGATTCAGGAATATTTCTTTTTCTCTCTGCCCTGAGCTACTTTTAACTAACAGTAAAACTACTACAAAACATTTCTAGATGCTTCTGTATGACAGTTACCTGCCAGGTCTTGTTCCTCAGTCGAAACTGTTGGACATGTAGACACCAGTCTAGGGCCATTATCATTTGCTGATTCTTTGGAAGCCATGACTGAAATACCAAATTAGATCAATCAAATAATGCATGACGATTAAGGCCCTTAAGGTGGACACTAAACAGAAGCAATCATTTCAAATTTCGAAATACTTTTACTGAGGAATAACACTTTCATTGTCACTACATAATGAACGATACATTTAACAATATCAGTAAAAGCAGGAAGTTTACAGAGGTGATGTAATCCGAGTGTTTTCACTTATGTGACATTAATCTTAAACAAAACAGGTAAACTCACTAAAGCTCGTTTGGTATAACAATATTATGAATAATATATCAACAAAGTTTCCAATCGATATATAATACGTAACATCATTATGCGTAAATGGCTTTACATGAGGCGTTTAGTAGTTTAGTAGTAGGAATACTTAAAATACAAATACAGTATATGGTATTTGAACAAATCTGAAACAGACCTGAAAATAAACGTTATAATTACTACCTTCTGGATTGTCCAGTTACCTGCGTCTCCCTTGCCGTGTTCTTGGTCGTCAAACTAGGAAGTGAAACACTGTGAGATGTAGCTGGTTACGTAAAGCGCAATGGCAATAAAAGGGTAAAAATCGACAGTCCACGCGGCAGCAATAATGCTTTTGGGAAGGTATGATTTATTCCGTAAATTCATAATATATTTCTAGTAAGTGGGCAAATAGGCGTGTAATGCTACACCTCATTTGCTTAAAATAAAGCTAAGAGTTTTAGCCAATACGCACAAGCCGTTTCGCTCTTAAATAGCAGTTAAGCAGAACCATAGCTCTTTTTATGTTGAGATGAAGCATAAACATTTAAGCCAAAGTGATTTAATACCATAAGTTAACTCAATTTTCATCCAAAAGACTAGTTCTCGTTCGTGGATCACGTGTCTGGATTTCTGTGTCACGTGCGAATGTTGTGTGTCGCATGCGCGTGACTCTCGCTGTCACATGACGCGCGTGCGACGCAAAACGTATCGCTTGATTTTCTGTCATACCCGGGAAGCAAACCATTATTCCACTTTAGAAACCGTTATTTATATAATTAATTCTCCTTTATCGTTAAAGTTCGTCTCTCTAGTTCAGAGGAGCTGGCCGTTTCTGTCTGGACGGCATGTAGGTGGCCGAATTGTTTTGAAAAACATCGCTATGACTGGGGTGTTTTAAGCATTCGGCTACTTAGGGCGACCAGCGAAGGTAAGGCTCCTGACTTAATCGCTTTATTACTTATGCATTGCAATATTTGCTGTAATGACAGTTTTAGAAGTACAATGTTATGTGTCAAAACTTGCTAATTTTACAGGTTAGCGGTAGCTATTTTTACACCTTGTCGCGTGGCTGACTAACTAACGATTTGTTGTTATAATTTAAGAAACTGCATTGATCTATCAGTAATTAGCTATTTGAATTTCATTTTAATATATCTTCGGAAATGGAATAACTGCCAAGCTATAGCCAGTAATTTGTGTTTATCAACCCTGTGTCTAGCCCCTTGTGTGTCCCCGACTTGACTTCAGCAATATATACTGTATATGTCTGCTAGCTTTACATGGGAATTTAGATTTCCCTCGCTGAAATTATATTAATTTTGGCTGCTTTTTCTTTATAGATGAATGCGCTGGTGGCTTTGTGCCATTTTTGCGAGCTCCATGGCCCTCGGACCTTGTTCTGCACCGAAGCTCTTCACCCCCCATCTCCGTCCCCTCCTCAACCTGGCCTTTCCATCGCCGGAGAGAGGGACAGAGAGGTGGACCGAGAGGGGGAGGGACTCACCATGCGGGCCAACGGGTCTGCATCGCAGAGAGCGGACATGTGTGAGGTCAGCTGGGGCCTTTTCCTGCTCACTTGGAACTCTCGCTCTTTGTTACTTTTTTATAGTAGGTGTCGATAATTTGGCAGGTATGGAGGACTAAACATGACATAATTATAAATAAATAAATGTGTGAATAAATAAGTAAATACTGAGATAAATACGGTTTGGCTATGAAAACTAGGAAATTGATATTTCCTATATTTGTTTATTCACGTATTTAAATATTTACTTATTTATGAATTTCCAAATTTCTTCATTTATTTCGGCATTTTTATATTTATTTATTTCTGTATTTCCACATTTCTTTATTTTTGTATTTCCGTCTCTGTATGTTATTAAGGTGGGCGGTCCCAACCTTAGTCGAAGGCACGATTAGTCCGCAGGGCGCCACAGACAAAAGCAATCGATGTAATTGAGCTCGTTTGAAAACTCTGATTAACTAACGTGAGGGTGAGCGAGGGAGCGCCAGTCGCAAAAACCGTCTCCATGGCATCAAGTACAAAAACGCTGCTGGCCTAAGTTTGAATCTGGACTTCAAGTTAAATATCTCGACACTAGGCCGCCATGCATATCTTGCTGTTTTTATACATTTAAATGCTGTTCCTGCAGGCTTTCATAATGAATTGTTTCTGAAAGATTTCTTTATTTTTCATAGTGGCACAGAAGAATGGGGTTCACTCCTAGAGTTCTATAATTGTTACTGTAACTGTATAGACTGGACCCACGTCGCCTTGTCTTACTGTATACATGTTTATAGCTGAGATAATACAGTTTACTTTCACTTTGACTTCGATGTGCCAGCAGCAATACTTCGATCCAGGTGGAATACGTATTCCACATGAGATTGTTGTTGATAAAAAGAGGACGTCCTCAGATCGTCCGTAACACGTCCAACAACAATCATATAACAATGGTACACAAACAGCAACCCAAAAAGGATACATTAAGAACACCCCAAAAAGAGGCTGTTCACATAGCCAAAATGCAGAGGTAACTTCATAGTATTCATTAGAAACACCACCATTGTATTCTTTTAGAAAAACCCTGAAAGAAAAAAGCGTAAAAGGCACCAACAACATAACTGCTTTCTGTTAATTTCATAACATTACTGAGGTATTGTCATGGTGACACAGGTCTATATTTAGAGACAAAGTGATCGACATGAAACTCTTCTGTATAATTTCCAGCACCTACAGCAGGAGTAGCTTTTTAGCAGTTAAGAGAACAGAACTGTGTCAAGTGATATGCACACCAGAATGACAGCTTTTACAGCATACAGTATTATTTTACCTTGATTATTATGATTATTATGTTTAAACATCAACAGTTTGCAGCCTTGCATATGTAGCTGTGGGTTTGTGGTCACCCAAGTCCGGGTTGTGTCACGAAGTATGCGTGTGAATGTCAGTGGTATTACCACTTTATTTAGACTAACTGTACTGTGGCAGATCTTGCAGATAGCCGATCTCTTGTCACCTGTCTTCTCATTCTATAGAAACCAAAGTTGGCTGGAATTCAGACGGTGCTGGTGAAGCCTCTGTGCTTGCTTGCTTATTCATAATAGCACTGTGCCAAACTTGCACATGTCAGTACCTTAAAAAATGTGTGTGAGTAGGAAAATATATTAGCAGTAACAAATCTGACCAGCATAATTTTTAGTAACCAACCTTTAAATTGATACTTAAAATTGAATTTTGAACTGTCATAAGCGATATAAAAATCATCACCACAAAGGATTGTGATTTTTAAACAAATTGATTATTTTCCCCCACTCCATTGCCTCTTATAGGCACCAACCTGCCCCCCATGACCCTGTACTTTAAAAGCTGTCTGATGAGAGATGGATGGCTGGTTTAACTAGTTCTGTCTGGGATTCAGTCTTACATTCTACTCCTTGCCTTCCCATCTGTACCTTGCTCTTGGGCAGGGCTGTCGCTCGCTGCCCGCCTCTCACCCAGGCTTCGTCAGTGTGGACGGCGAGACGGGGATCCGCTTCCTGAGCCACCAGCACCCCAGACAGCCGCAGCTGTTCAGCGTGGTCCGGCAGGCCTGTGTGCGCAGCCTCAGCTGCGAGGTATGTCTGCCAGCCCCTTCCACTCTCCCTCTCTCTGCCCTGGCCCATCACCGTCCATGACACCGCCCTCAATGAGAGACAGGACGGGGCTTTGCTGTCGCTCTTTAATAATCTCCATAAGATCTAGGGAAACACTTTGTGCTCTGACAAAATATCTCAAATGTTTAGAGTTCCTGTGCTTCCTTTTACACCTGATTTGTTATCTCCTATGATTTTGGCACTCCCCTTTTTAACCATTACTCCTTGCCATTGCATCCTTCAACTTTCCTTCCCAGTTATAATTCTTTTACAGCACCAGTTTCTCACAATAAACAGAGGTACCATCATGCTTCCCTCCCATTTATGATTCTCACTATTGCTTCGCATATTTTTGTGACACACATAAGATAACAGCCTAGGGATCTATTTAACATTCAGACCATATGCTCTCAGTTCAGTCCAAGCCTCATAAACTCCTGACGCCTTTCTCCATACCCTTGTAGAAACTCTGTTGCCTCAGTAAGCTTACACCCGGCCCATATTTTTCCCCACACAGGTCTGCCCAGGCAGGGAGGGCCCTATATTTTTCGGAGACGAGCAGCACGGCTTTGTTTTCTCCCACACGTTTTTTATCAAGGACAGCCTGGCCCGGGGCTTCCAGCGCTGGTACAGCATCGTCATCGTGGCCATGGATAGGATCTACCTCATCAACTCCTGGCCTTTCTTACTTCGGCACCTGAAGCTCACCATCCAGGGCCTCCAGAACACGGCTCTGAAGGTACAGTGTGCCACTCCACCTTCACAGGTCACTGCCCCCAGGGCCTCTGCTGGCTCCTGTAACTCGGGTTATATCAAGTATAAAACACTTTTGATGCTGATTTTGCACGGTGTCGATTCTACAGCCTGCACTTGCTGTTTGCTCTCACTGAGGTTGGCAGGCTACGCCATGCCCAGAATGCAGTCAAGCATCAGGACTTTCACCACTGCACATAATCGATAAACGGTGTAGCCACAGTGGCATCTGGAAATACAGTGGCTTTGTGCCAAACGAAGATGGTAAACCACAGGATATTTGCAAGCCTGTATGCAAGTAGTGCAGAATATTGAAAAAATGGGGCGAACCCCATGAAATCAGCTCAACAGTTAAATGACAGACACGCAAAGCTATACAAAGAGTTTCGCAAGATAGGCATCTTATTTCTGAATGAATGAAATATTAATCTTTATGAGCCTGTTGCGGTTGAAGTACAGTTGTAAAGTGCACATTTTCTACAGGTTAAAACATTTTTTTGTGCCCATTAAATAAGAATACAGCCTGTAGTTATTTTTTTACCTGTGTGTTAGACTCCATGTGATCTTGTGAGGGCCTTAAATTTTTAACAGCATTTACTGCTTGCGAACATCTATGAACGTGATTACAGCACAATTACAATGGCTACTGCTCCACTTAATGTTGTTATAAAAGGTTATTACTTATTAATTATGTTGTTAAGGTTTTTACTGCAACAAAATTGCAATTGAAAAAAGCTACTGAGCTTTTTTTTACTGACCACCTCTCTCCCTAATGACCATGCCGGCTACAGAATTTGCTGCGCCAGTTGAGGTGATCGCAGAGAAAGGTTCCCTCTACCCTGTTTTGGGTATCATCAGCTGTATTGAATTTGAATACATTTCTTGGTATCGTATTGATTCTGGTATAGTGATGACACTACTCTCTTCCTCTGTGTGACATGCTTTCTGTGTGACAAAGCGGTTTTTAGAGCTGGGGGTGCCTCTGGTGCTCATGGCTTCTCCTCTCCTCACCAGGTGTTCGACAGCGAGCAGTGCGTCTGCCCACAGAGGGCCGTGAGGATGAACAGCGTTTTCTCCCCGGCTGTCTTTCCGCACCAAAGGAGCGGCAACGCAGCCCGCTCCCTTTCCTCCTTGACGCAGCATCCTGACCTGTGGGCCAGCCTGCACTCCTCTTTCAGCTGGTATGCTTCCATCACTCTCTTCCCCCTGTAGGCCGTCTAAGGCCTCTTCCCTTATTCTGGCTGAGCTGCACCCTAAGCGTCCTGAGCTTGCAGTCTGCATCTGGGCCACCTTCATGTCTGCGTATTGACAGTACGCATGTATGTGTGTGTCCTCTCTCCCCGAGGCTGCTGAAGGCCTGCGGGAGCCGTCTCACTGAGAAGCTTCTGGAAGGAGCTCCGACAGAGGACACACTGGTGCTCATCGAGAGGCAGACAGGTATGTGCACCTTGATTCCAAGTCACCACCTTTGTTTTCCCTTAAAAATGTCACTGTAATGTGGTCCACAGAGTACTCTGCCACCCAGAGTCTGATGCTTAGTTTTATTGTAGACAATGTTACGTTTAAGCTTTAAGCTTGAAGGTATTGTAGTGCATTTAAGTCGATGTAGATTCTTTCTCTATGCATTTTTGTAGTTGCCTATGTGATTAAACATCTGTTTTCAATGAAATAGGCAGTGTCATTTTAATCCTCTTCTAATATTTGAATAAATCCAACATGCTCAATTAAATTATCAAATGTAAAAACGCTATGTGCCATTTCTGTTCATAGAGTGAACGAAAACCTTGTTGATGTCGGTTGTTGTTTGACCCCCATCACTTAACATTGTTTTTTCAAAAATACTGATTATGTAATTCTGAATGTCCTACGTGAAGAACAAGAAGAAGAAATGATTGGGTGGGAAGGAGCAGAAGGAGGTTGCTCATTACCTCAGCGCAACCAGTCAGATAATGACCTCGGGAGGGACTTCCTGTGCGACGGTGGAAAAGGGGAGGAGATGCCAGGGCCAAAGTTCAAATCCTTAAGGCACTTAAGACAAGTAAATAAAAAATCCTATTACTTGGAGGATGTACAGTTTATAGTATGATAAAATGCATACAAAATTAAACGTTATGAATTTCAACATCAGCTTCGTTAGAAATGCATGCTTATCCACCACAATTATTCATCTGAAACACAAAGTTATATATGTTGTTTTTCATGACTCAGGTTCTAGGGGCAGTAGAGTTCCGACAGCTGGCCTGGCATGTGCTGATGGGGAACCAGGTTATCTGGAGAGGACCCGACCCTTCACTCATCCAGTCGGCTTTCAGCGTGCTCAAGGTCTGCAGGTGCCTGCTTACTGCAAAGCATGTTTGTTGTTGTACCACTTTGACCCTGAGCGTGATCCTCTGGTGTCCCATCAGGCTCTGCTCCCAGTAGGCTGTGTTAGGTCAGTGCCCTACAGCCCCCAGTACGAAGAAGCCTATCGCTGCAATTTCCTGGGACTGAGCCCCGACGTCCCGATCCCTGCCCACGTCAGCTCCTCAGGTTATCCTTGGCACCTATCTGTTAACAGTTCTGAGACTTTTGGATTCTAATTGATATGATGGGCAGAAGTGATACCTTCATGAGTCTTTGAGCTTTTAGATCTTTAACTGAATGTGAACTGCAGATGTGGATGTATTTATTGTGGCTGCAATGGTGTGTTTCTGACCCCCCCCCTTCCCAATGACCATGCCGGCTACAGAGTTTGCTGTGCTAGTTGACGTGGTCAGTGCAGAGCGAGGTTCCCTCTACCCTGCGGTCTGCGACGATGATATCCTCTCCCTCTACCAGTTCAACATCAGCAGTGCCAACACACAGCCTACAGACAGGGGTAGGCCTAACGCTTAGTGCTGTGGTGAGAGGGGAGGCCAATTGTTACCCCCTCCTTATTCTGAGGTCTTCTGTTTCTCTCTCTCTCTTTCAATGTCTCTTACTCAGGCCCTACGCTGCTCAACAAGGTGGAAGTGGCTTTGTCCAATGAGAACCTCTCCGTAGAGGTGGTGTCACACTGTCTCCTGTGTCTGAAAGAGGAATGGATGAAGTAAATATGTCTAATTTAGCCTTGACTTTGCTGTTGTTTTCATAGAATCCTTGCCAGGAACATCAAGATCCATCTCCATCTTCCTCATGGTTCATTTAGTGAGCTGATGTTTCCTTCTTGCTACCACTCTTTCAGCAAAGTTAAGGTGCTTTTCAAGTTTTCTAAAGTGGATGGACGGGGCCGTGAGGACACCCAGAAGGTTCTAGTACTGCTCGGGGCCACAGGGCCTGGGGAGGAAGACAACGTCCGGCTGCTGAAGTTCTGGATTACGGGGCTGAGCAAGACCTACAAGAGTCACCTGATGACAGCAGTGAGGGGTGGGGAGAGGACACTGAGTCAGTGAGTGGGGGAGAGGACACTGAGTCAGTGAGTGGGGGAGAGGACACTGAGTCAGTG
>JAABNY020000136.1:1993553-2011897 GCA_015164015.2 Brevimyrus niger | reverse complement strand
AGCAATTCTGAGCGTGGCATGGTTGTTGGTGCCAGACGTGCCAGTCTGAGTATTTCACAATCTGCTCAGTTACTGGATCTTCATGTATTGCCATTAAAGTTGGTGATTAATGTTAAATGATCAAGGGCCTGTATCACAAAGCCAGATTTATTGTAGTAGTCTGGGCTAAATGTAAATTCAATTTAAATTGGGGTACTTCCAATGTGATGTTACCAAGCTTACAAATCTGACTGCGTGATACAGACCCCCAGGCCTTCCTGTGAGCTGGCATGGCCGACTGCTTCACAATTCAACGTGCTCCAGGATTTTTTGACCTGCGTTTGACCAGGGCAGCTTTAGACAGGTACAAATGTGGCAAATTACTGGAAATATGTTAATACAGGTGTCCACATTTAACCATAAAGTGTTTGTTAGCTCAAAACCTCACTGAATATCACCCCACTGCAGTAATCATTCAATACAGACACTCCTCTACTTACGAATGAGTTATGTTCCGAAGGGCTGTTCGTAACTTGAAATATTCGTAAGTCATTATTCAACATCATTTTTAGGGTATACTCAAGTACAAAGAACTAGTATGCTGGGAGTATGCTGGGAGTAGCGGCCAGAAGTCATACTAGGCGGAATTGCTGCACAAAAAAAAAATTGATGTTGTAGACAGGAAACAGGAGCCCAATGAACACAATTTGTACTTACAGTCCTCTTAATTCGTATGTCTGAAAGTTCATAAGATGAAAGTTCATAAGTAGAGGAGCATCTGTGTATCCCTGTACTTTCTGAGGGATGTAAAGTAACCAAGTAAATTTACCCTTATTGTAATGGGGTAGTTTTTTTGGTGAAGTTATATTTTTAAGCATTTTTAAATAACAGTATTTAAACTTTTACTAAAGCATTATTAATTTCAGGAACTTTACTTTGTTACTCTCTAATTTGAGTCCATCACAGAGTAAAAAACAATTGGTAAAAGGACAAAGGGTCACTTTCTCCTGGCAAGCAGGACCATCGGAGGTGTATCTGTGGGCAGTGGTGGCTTGATGGGTAGGGATCCACTCTTGTAATTGAAAGATTGCAGGTTTGAATCCCCCACTAACAAGTCACCACTGAGGTACCCTGAGCAAGGTACCATCCCCAAGCACTGCTCCCCGCGCGCTGAATTAGCTGCCCCCTGCTATGTCACAAAAGTCACATATGGGTTAAACACAGAGGACACATTTCATTGTTGCGCACTGTGTGCTTTGCTGTGGTGTGTTGACACTGATCACTAAATTCCAGTTATAATCTAGCAGACTCACAGTCAAATTCAAATCCACCCGGCACTTCATCAGAATGATCGTAAGAAGACGCACCAGAAAATATTCCCTGGCAGATTTTTATTTTCTATCCACAAAGGAACAACAGTAGGTGGTGCTGGGTAGCAGTGCTGAATTTATTTCTTTAGTCCCTGTGGACAAAAATCAACTGATTTAACATCACATGCTGTCTAAAGCAAGTTCACACACTTTTACACCACAGACCATCAGAGAAAGTATTACGCTCACAAAGAGATTGTTAGAGGGCACTGGGAACATATTGTAAGTTAGAAGGCTGAACCAAAATCCACATTGTAAATCTCTTATAAATCTTTCTGTTTTCTTGCTTTGTGTGCAGACTAAGCCTCCTTCGAGATTCAAGATTCTTTATTTGTTACATACATAGTTATACAAGTCCAATGTGTAGTGAAATGTACCCTGAACGACCCTTAGACTGTGCAAATCAAAAACAGAATTAAAAATAAAGTCAACAAATAAAAAAAAAACATCTTACAATACGTGAAGTTAGAGTATGGAATAGTCTTTCTGCTAGTGTAGCAGAAGCTAAAACCCTGGGTCCCTTTAAATCAGAGCTAGATAAGATTTTAACAGCTTTGAGATATTAGTTAAGTTCTCCGCAAACAAGTTTGATGGGCCGAATGGCCTCCTCTCATTTGTCAATTTCTTATATTCTTGCGTTTAAACCGTACATCTGCAGAGGATGTTAGAACTGCGTATTTAAAGTGCAGTGTGCCTTGTCGCAGCTGACTTAAGTATAAATATAAGCAAAGATGGATGTGTAATTTACAGGTTGTTAAAATGGCAGGTTGCTGACAGGTAGGAAGAGTTCATGTGAGTTGTGTATATTAAGGATGTAGCGGCAATTTTCCACAGCACCAGAGTGAAAAGTCCTAAGAATTGCTAGAAACACCCAAAAATGCCTCGGCTGTCTCAGGTGGTAAAGACGCTGCCCCCCCCCACAATGGCGATAATCCCTGGTTAGTCACTGTCAGATACTGACACCCAGGAGCTCATTTATAAAGGCTTTGTAAGCGCGAAAAAGATAAGAACCATCTATACACACATTTATATGAGGATTTTGGGATGTATGAGAAAAAACTTTTGCTGCAGAAGTTTAGACCTTTGCGAATGGTGCAGAGCAGTCATACAAATATTTAAAGGTATCAAAAAAATTTAAAGGTATAAAAAAGTATCTAGCGTTAGAAATGTGCTCCAAAGGTACATTTATAGGAAGTTTTAGCGTTTAGTGATATGCGCATTCATCAATTCAGAAACATTTACATTATATCTGACACAACTAACATTCAGCATTTATTTTATTGTTTTAAATGAATGACTTTATATATACCAATATATTCATTGAGTATGTACCGAAAAGTCAAAGTAGGCACCAACATGTGTGCAGGCCCGCATGTATGTATGATATGTGCAGCATCGTCATGGCATATTTCACTTTGTTAGGGGACCTTGCATGCAGCCAAAACTGAAGGGAATGAGTATTTAGAGATCACAATATTTGCACATAGTTTTTCAAGTGATGATTCATTGCTCATCATCCGTTTTAGACCTTAGAAGTACTGACAACACTTGGATTTTTGATCACAAGTCCAAACTAATGGGAACTGGCTACAGATCAGGGGTACCCCAGCCCACATAGCTTTCTGTCCACAGAAGCAGCTTCATTCTCTGATGGTACTTTTACTGCAATATCACTCCATCGACCTGCAGCTTATCTGTGATACCAACATGGTTTTAAGAAATGTGTGCTCTCTGGTATTGGATCCACGTTGGGATGCTTGAATCTTAGAGACAGCCATGTGGGACATATGCCTGCAGCTGGTCCACTTTGAGTTGGATGTACAGCTATGGAAGAAATGAAGACACCACTCTATCTTTTCTGGTTTAATCCTGGCTCTGCTAGGAGAAGGCTGCGCTTAGCAGCAGGTTGCTTCCAGGTTAAAAGTCTGTAAGACACAAGAATAAGGTGATTCGGGAGACACTGGGAGCAACCAAAAACCAGCCAGGTAGAGAGCAGAAGAAAATTTCTAATGCCATCGATGACCAACAATTTATTTAACAGTTTCTCTCGAAATGTAGGATGACATCAAGTGACCTTCAGAAGGAATGGGAAACATTAAGTGCAGGTGTGAAGTGCACTGCTAGGACAGTTTGTATCAGACTCCTAGAAGCAGGACTGAAGTCCCATAAAGCAAGGAAAGAGCCCTTCATTCATTAGAAGCAGGAAATAATCAGGCTGCATTCTGGACGCAAACCCATAAATAGAGAAATGACTGAAACAAAAAAATTCTGTCTATGGTCTTAATTTTTTTCCACAGCTGTATATTTTCCTTTGACTCATGTGCGTGTACAACTCACTGAAGACAGCGGTTACCCACTTAAATGCTAGCTATTGACCCCATTTTACTAACCACACGCGAAGGGGAATGCCGATTCAATGTGGTATGAGGAGTGGAGCACTTAGTGACAGAGTGAGCCATAGGGTGTGTGAAAGACACGTGGCTGTGTTTGGATGGTCCAGGCAGTGTTCTGACATATCAGCTTGCTGTGTCCTGCACAACATATACCGACGACACGGCCTGCCTCACCCCGAACCTGCAGATAGCGAAGCAGATGATATTGTTGCTGAGAACCTTCCTCAAGTAGCTGACCTCTCCCCTGTCAGACTGAGGGAGATGGTATGCCAAAGGATGTAAAACGTGTGTACACCCTTTCATTAATTCTTTTAATGCAGTGCAAATTTTTTCCGAAAAGACCTTCAATTCCCTTCAGTTTTTCATTCAGGGTCCTCTGATTTCCTATCATCTGCCTGTGTAGGTGTGTGCTGGTGTTTGTGAGGGTGCACCCACGTGTGATGGAGCTAACTCACCCAACCAGAGCAGATGGGGGGGTGCTAGCGTGGTGCCACCCTTCCACATCTCGGTCACTGCATATAAAAGGACATTTATAAGAGAAACCTTTTCCATTCATATCTCTCTGGGGGATTTACCTGACCCCACTGTGCCTACAGTCTATGCTGCATTCATATCTCTGTGGGGGATAATTCCCAAAAGGGACAACTTTACAACTGATTGTCTAAATGAAAGTCCCTGTCAAGAACCCCCCAGCAGTAGCCCACACTGAGTCAGATGCTGCCATCTGACTTTTTTTTTTGTCACACCAGCAGATGGTTGGCTTTCCTGGTTGGGGGAAGCAGGGATTTTAGGGCCAGCTGTAGGGGGCACTAGGGAGACGTCCCTATCACTGCTCCACCACCCCGAGATGTTCCATTATTATAGGGTCAAAACATCAGTGAAGGGTGGCTCTCAGCTGATGACCCTGCAGCCGGCAGAAGGGCACTGTCAGAGGTGCACCAGGCAGAGATGCCAAGCAGGTGGCTTCCCCTACCTGTGTTGAATATTGCAAATCTGGCTTGCCAGTGACAACTGAGAATAGAGCAGTTGACATCCAGGAAAGATTGGAGGGTGGCCGGGAAAGACTGGCTGTCGGCAGGGAAAACTGCACCAGTGGTGGAAGGGTAAGTTACCCACTCCACAGGACTGTGTAACATTATTACTTGGCCATTCTACAAAACTACAAGCAGATTAAGGAAAAAACAGCCCAATGGTCCACCAGGAGGCGGGATGAAAAATGAACCAATCAGGACCGAACTTATGGTAATGACTAATACGGCAATGACAATGGACCAACAGATCCCCAGAGAATGTGGCTGTGGGTAATAACTCATCGTGGCCTGCAGATCCACCAGAGTAAGGCCAAATGGGGAGGAAACAACCAAATGCAATCTTGCACTGCAAAACTAGGTCAGACAAATAGAAATCTCGGCCAGGTTGAGCACCACAGTCTACCATTGCATCTGGCAAGGGAACGGAGCAGCCTTTACAGCAAGACATGCAACATGATCTGCACCACCCCCAGCAACATTCCAGCGAAACAACCTCAAGTGTACCCACAAGCGAGGCACTAGAGAAACCAGTCCGTAAAGCCAGTGCAAGCCCAGAGGCAATGACAAGGAAACATGGAGGAGTTTTGAGGTAAGCCTTCACACTATCCTGCAGAGCTCTCTAATGGGCAGCATGACCTCCATGCTAGGCATGTTTGGTCACATTGTCTATGAGGATGGAACCTTGAGGTTTGAAACAAAGCCCAAGGGAAGGACCAGTCCAAAACAGAGCAGGAGACGTGAGCGGGAAATAGCCCAGTTGGATAAAGAGCGATGCCTCCTGCAGAAGGGGCAGGAGAAGGAGGGACCAAGTCTCGCTCACCTCAGACTAGCTGAAATCATTTGTAAGCGCAGGGGCCAGAAAGAGACGGTCAGGGCAAACTTTCTCAAGGATCCTTTCAAATACGCCCACAGCCTTCTGCAAACCAGCAAAGTCCCGCTGTCTCTCTATTTGCAAGGGGGCTAGGAATGACAACATTACTTTTCTGGTCAATGGTGAGAAGATCCCATTCCTGGCAGAACATCCTGTCAGAAGTCTTGGAATAAACTGATCAATCTGATAAGCAGATGGCTGCCACGGTGACATCTCAGCTCATGGGTGACCTGAATGAGATTGACCAGAGCTACCTACCAGGGAAGTTCAAGGTCTGGTGTTATCGACACACCCTCTACCAACGGGTGATGTGGCCATTAAAGCTGAGTTACATCACAGCTTCCACAGCACTGCGGATGGACTCAAAAGCCAACAACTTCATCCGCAAATGGTTTGGCCTCCCTTGGTGCCTTTCCAACACGGCACTGTTTGGCAGAAACACATTCACACTACCATTGAAACCCATTTACCATGGGCTATAAACAAGAAAAGGTGAGACTTGTGTTCCAACTGAGAGACTCACCATATCCAATTGTCCAAAACACTAAAACGCAGGTCCGAACAGGACATTGGTGGGATGCAGTGCAAGTGAGGACAGCCATCAGCCGCCTGAAGCACCAAGAAGTTGTGGAGGTCTCGCAACAAGGGAGGACCGATCTCAACTGGGAACAAACGCCCAGGATGTGGTCTAAGGCTAATGCGATGGAGAGGATCAAAGCAGTTGGCCAGTACCGCCAAGGGAGAAGGACAACCTGGGAGGCAGTGGTAAACAGGACAATTACCTGGACTGACATGTGGAGGATACCTGAAGCCAGACTCAGCCTTTTGATCAGGGCAACATATGATATCCTTCCAAGCCCCCAGAACATTAACATCTAGTATGGCACAGAGAACTACTCTGCTTCTCGCAGAACCCATGCCTGCAACACATCTTCTCTGGTTATAAAGCAACATTAACACAAGGCTGGCTGAAATTCTGGAGGCGCGTAGGCTTGAAGTGAACAGAACCAGTCCAGTGCCATCCAGAGTTTGATTCACTTTGTAAGACAAGGAGACCAGGAGCTGTTCTGCACTCACAGGGCATGGTCTCCCCTGACACCTGGAGCTGAGTGAGACTTAGCAGCTGACCTTAACCTGGCGCTCAGGTTTCCTCAGGAGATCACCCCAACCTCTCCGCGATCCGATATAATGCTCTGGTCCTCCCTCACCAAAGCTGTCATCATGGTCGAGCTGACCATTCCGTGGGAGGAAGGAATGGAGGCTGCCTTTGAGAGGAAGAAGAGCAAGTATGCAGAGCTGGCAGCTGCGTGCTTACATGCCGGGTGGAGGCCATTCTCACCGGAGGTTGGTTGCAGAGGCTATGCAGGAACATCAGCTCAGCATGTCTTCAAGTTCCTGGGCATCAGACGTACCAATCTAAAGAGGGCCATCAGAGGTATTGTCGAGGAGGCAGCGCAGTGGATCTTCTGGCTCTGGCTCCGCAGAAAGGACAAGCAAAGAGGGAAGCAGGGATCTTAGGGCCAGCTGCAGGGAGCGGTAGGGAGACGTCCCTATTGCTGCTCCACCACCCAGAGATATTCCAGGATTAAAGGAGCAAAACATCGGTGAAGGGTGGCTCTCAGCTGATGACCCTGCAGCCGGCAGAAGACCACTGTCGGAGGTGCACCAGGCAGAGATTCCTAGCCGGTGGTTTCACCTATCTGTGCTGAATATTATTTCACTGAAGTCTGCACTTCACATTCAGAAGAGTTTCTATTCTTCCTTCTTATTGGTTGCATTATTGTCTCAGAAATGGCATTTCAAACATGATGTGTGTGTGTATAGATACATGTGGCTAATTTGCATTGCAAAATTAGAGTAATTACTGGAGGGGACTAGGGTGGTCTCTTAGGTGTGCATGCCTGTTTCTACAGTACACGGGATTTATAAATCTGTAAGGCACGCATCTTGGTTTACACAAGGTTTTATAAATCTGACTTTTACTGCTTGCGTTTCAGTTTCTCCTGAAAATGTGTACAAACATTTTCATAGCTGAGCTCCTATGTTCCTGAACTTGGTGGAAAAGTGCTTATTTGACCAATTAAGGGAGTGTGTGGTAAAATTTTATGAATACATGATTGGGTTGCCTGTGAGAAGAGATTTTCTTCTACAAATTCAACAAGATAGCAATAACCTTTTGGAGTAAAGAAGAATTATTTCTTAATCTTTTATTATTATGTTAAATTCTGAGTTAATATGTGG
The DNA here is from genome assembly GCA_015164015.2 of Brevimyrus niger. Taxonomy (NCBI): domain Eukaryota; kingdom Metazoa; phylum Chordata; class Actinopteri; order Osteoglossiformes; family Mormyridae; genus Brevimyrus; species Brevimyrus niger. The sequence goes on along the minus strand of JAABNY020000136.1, from coordinate 2,004,012 downwards.
AAACCAGGGGCAACTGTTAAATAATATCTATTATCTATTTACTCAGTAATCTGTTTACATTTAATATGACATGTTTTTATAAGCATGAGTTATTGCTAGGAGCTAGTAGAAGTGGGAGGATGTATAGTTGGGGGGTGACTGATAAAATTCCACAACACACACAAACTACACATGCAAGCAGTAGGAGCAGGATTCCCAGACATGGTACCTGCATTATGCAATGTGCAAAACGTGTTTAAATACTGTGAGAATGCAAATCTTCAGACAGCAGCCCGTTTGTGGATTTGTCTCCCACTCTTCCATCATCACTTGTCCTTCTCAGACAAGTTGGGACCCTTAAAATTTCACACACGTCCTAATTCTGCAGTCATGCTGATAACTTCCGTGCTGTGCAATGATAATATTTTTTTTCAAACAAAAGGTCATAAAGTTCCACATGTGTGGTTAAGTGCTACATACCACAAGAGCATTGCACAACTACGCAGTGCACACCCAAGTGACTCCTTACTTCATACACAGGCCAAACACCAAATATTTAACACATTGTGTTCTGATTTCTATAAGCATTTTTCTGAAGTGTAATATCTAATACACGGATGCCCAGTTACTTTAAAATGAAGAGGTTTTCCAGATTACTTCTTGTTTGTGATACAACCTTCTTCTAGCCTACATTCAATTTTATTCTGCAGATATGTCTAAAGCTTAACCACGATAAGTAAAACCAACTGGAATTCCTCTGGTACCATTCTTATCTTATCGGTTCCATGTCATTGTCTAGAACGAATGTTAAGTTAAACGAAGCAGAAAATAACATGCGACTGCCTCAGGCAGCCATTTCGGCAGAACTCGGTTTCCCAGGTTTCCCCGGTCATATTGACGGAAATGCGTTTTACTAAGATGTCTGCGCCCGGCGAAGACACGTTTCCCACTACAGCTGATGGGATGGAGGAGATGGAACAAAGTAGTAGCGAGGAGGACGAAATGGAAGAAGAAGAAGAAAAAGAAGGGGGAGAAGGAAAGGAAAAAGTTTACGTGCCAGGAAGAGAGGTGTTAAATCCAGGAGAACAGCTTGAAATGGACCGGTCGGCTTATCGGCTGTATCACGAATGTCAGACGGGTTCGTCATACGCCTTACATTCTACATAATATAAGGCATTGAAATATACTGCGTAATTCTAGGCAGCTTGGTACCTGTAACAATGCATTATTTACGATGGTTCTGCAAGATCTATATTTTGACATTGTAAACGTATGTTTTATTTGCGCGGATCTTAGCTGTCTTATTAATGCAGCTGATGTAGATGTGATTTCAGCAGTCTAGCTATGTAAAAGTAACTATCAAACAATCACCGTACTACTTCGTCAGGCAAGTTAAATATTTTGACAGAGAATTATGTGTGTTATGTTATTGTTATCTTTGATTTACCCAGTGCGTCCCTCCCTGTTTTCAGGCGCCCCGTGTCTTAGTTTCGATGTGCTGAGAGATGTGGATGGAGATGGCAGGGAAGAATTTCCCCTGTCAATGCTACTCTGTGCTGGTACCCAGGCTGATTCAGCTAATGCTAACAGGTAAATGTAACTATATTCATCCATCCAGGGCAGTGACATCACTCTAGGTTGGGCATTTGGGGGTTGGGTTGTCCTCCACCCATTTAAAGGGTTGGGGGTTGGGGGGTATTGAGTGTATGTAAATTCCACACATTCTTTAAATTCACACCTAAAATTCCTCAGACTTTTAAAATACCTGGGAAATTTGTGATCCTGAGGATAGGCCAAAGAACTGAGAACAAATGTGAGCTACCTGGACCCGAATGAAATTCATCCTTCCCTCCCCATTGCTTATCCGAAATCTCTGCTTCGTGTTAACAGGCTCCTTGTGATGCGCATGCACAATCTTTATGGCACGGAGAAAGAGAGCGAGGAGAGCAGTGATGAAGAGAGCGATGAAGAGGATGATGAGGACAGAAAACCACAGCTGGAGCTGGCCATGCTGCCACACTATGGAGGGATCAACAGAGTGAGAGTGAGTGTTTTGGTGACAATTTATCCATGTTGAACCGTGCCGATTACCATCAGATGTTAAGCGTGTTGCACACTTTCTAATTATCTCGTTGTCTTTCTCAACTCTTCGCATTAGGTCATGCAAGAAGCGGAGCGATCCTTGGCAGCGGTGTGGTCAGACAAGGGTCTGGTGGAGATATTTGACCTCAGACAGCAGCTGGAGGCTGTTCATAGCGCAGCTGCAATGGCCACGTTCTTAAAGCACCAGCAGGGAGAGGCCACGCCTCTCTTCAGCTTTTCAGGTCACATGACTGAGGGTTTTGCTCTTGATTGGTCACCGAAAGTATCAGGTGAGAAATTTTATAAAAATTTGTGATTTATACATAGTAATAACGTGTTAATATGTTTGTACAGTTTTCAAAACAAAATTTCCCAAGTATCTTGCCTTATTTTACCATCTTTTTGTAGTGCTAATATGGTATTTTTTTTGTATTTTAACACTTTATTTATGTTAAATAGTTTGAGTTATTGCTTCAATGATCTACGGTGTATTAAATTCTCATTGTCGGCTACAATTGGTACATTGTCTAATCCCTCTCTAAAAGGTCGTCTGATTAGTGCCGATTGCAAGAAGAACATTCATTTGTGGGAACCACGAGAGGGAGGGACATCATGGCAGATCGACCAGAGGCCGTTTAGCTCCCACTGCAAATCAGTTGAAGACCTCCAGTGGTCACCCACAGAAGCCACTGTAAGCAACTAGGGATGAACGTCACCCAGAAAACAAGGATCTCTGAAGCCCAATCAGTAAAATACCTCTTGAATCCTCTTTAGGTTTTTGCATCCTGCTCAGTGGATCAATCCATTCGTATTTGGGACATCAGAGCTCCCCCTAACTCTATGCTCTCAGTGGATCAGGCACACTCCTCAGATGTCAACGTTATCAGCTGGAACCGGAATGAACCATTTTTACTGTCCGGGGGAGATGACGGACTTCTTAAAGTGTGGGATTTAAGGCAGTTTAAGGTAAGGACTTGTCGTACACTGTTATTTGCCAAAGGATTATTTGATAGCTGACACTGAACAACATTTAGGTATATATTATCAAGTCACATTTCTATCAGTTTACTTGCATTTTAGATTAGATGAGATTAAATTTTATTTTTTTTGTTTAATTATTAGTCTGAAATGTGACCATGTATTATCTTGAATGTCACTGTAATTGTAAGTATAGACAAAGCCTAGACTTTATCTTGGTGTTTTCTTTGTACTCTTTTATTCTGTAAGTCTTACTACATTACAGGACCCTGCAGTGATTTGCTGTGCTGATGTATTGCCCCCCCCCCTTTTAGTCTGGACAGCCTGTGGCAAACTTCAAGCAGCACAGTGCCCCTGTGACGTCTGTGGAGTGGAACCCACTGGATTCCAGCGTTTTCGCTGCCGCGGGGGCTGATGACGTGGTCAGTCAGTGGGACCTGTCCGTGGAGGCATGCGGCGGGGGCCCCAGTGCAGAGGATATTGTGGGGCTGCCCCCCCAGCTGCTGTTTCTGCACCAAGGTCAAACGGAGGTCAAGGAGATCCACTGGCACCCGCAACTTCCTGGCGTCCTGCTGTCCACGGCTCTGTCGGGATTCAATGTCTTCAGAACCATCTCTGTTTAGTGGGCGGAGGCTGGCTCTTTTCCTTCCCTACTAAGCCCTCTACTGCCCCCCCAGCTTTGCCTTTGGTCACCATGTGCTGTCTGTCTCTGTTGAACAGTCCTCAGGCCTTAACTTTCTACACACGTCATTCATCTGTGCATAAAATAAATACAGCTCTCTGTACTTGTTCCTTTTTTTATATCCTTGTCTGTCTCTTTTTAAAACATGGCTTTTTGCATCTAAATAGAATAGTAATATTTTATTGCTTCCCATTGGCTTTTTATTTCTCCAGGCTTACTCTCCATGAGACACACAGACAGGTGAAAGTAGACCCCCGGTGGTTGGCTTAATGGTGATATCAGCCTGCTGTCCCTGAGATTTTAACCTGTGACCTGCTGATCACAGGTATACAGTCATAACTAAGTGAGCCAGACACCACTTGGGTGTAATAACTTACTATGGTGGTCAGGCTTTCAGCCATATTCTGTTCTTCCCAAATTTTCTATTAGTCAGTGTTCACTACACTAAAATAAACAACCAATAAGTGAACCTGGAAAATCACTGATGGATTTTAAGGCAAAAGGGCACAAAGAGATACAATCAAAATGTTTATTTGATTAACCTGCAGATCTCTACATCTACTATTAAAACACTATGCAGGCCTATGAGGACTATAAGGAATGCTAACACACAAAATTGAGTTACTAAACAAGAACAATTTATAAATACAAGCTTTTACATATATGCTTCATGATCAATCCCATACATTCAGACATCTACTCATTTTGCCTTTACGTTTTGTGCAAGATGATTTAAGAAAACATGCTGAAATCTGGAACCTTGAGGTGAGGTGTTTCGCATGTGACTTTATTCATAAAGTATGGAGCACTTCATTCAACTTGAGGAAAGTTAAAGTAAAACAGAGGCCATGACACTCCTGTTTATTATACAGATGTTGTAATGTATCACAACACACCCATGTAAAGCACCTTGGGGCGACTCTTGTGAAAGGTGCTGTATAAAAATGATGAATTAAACATTGATTGTGTAATATAAAATCACCAAGTCATTTGGTTGTTTATGTCATATTTTAATGGATAGTTCCCTAGCTAACTGATTTTTACAGAATTTTCACACTTCCTTATAAAAATAAGTAACGAATAAACTACTTTATAAAACAAATCTTCCAGCATAAGTATTTATGTGTAGGCATTATTGCCATATCAATCAAATAAGATATTTTAGTATAAAGGAAATAACATTTGGTTAATACTGTGGATTACAGTGATGAGATGCAGAGATGTCCAATGTTGCTGTGAACAGAAAACTCCAAGAACATTCAATAAAAGGAAACTCTTGATAAGGATTGATAACAGACTGTTACATAACCACTGGTAGGTATATATTTTACTTTTTGTTCAGTACTGCTGAACAACACTTAAAATTTTGATTAGATTAAATCAGATTGCTTATATGTAAACATTCATTGTCCCTTTCCCAACAACTATATATAGTTAAACTTCAAGATGTCTGAATAAAATAAAGGAGGATACAAAAATCTCATAGAGACTTTGTCCTGCTCCCTCTGTCCACCTGGAGGAATGTTCTACAAGTTTTTGTCATTCAGAAATTGGTAAGCTTGCTGGAGGTCTGCGAAAGTACTGATTAGCAAATACAATTTGGATTACGTCAATTAAACATGCATATGAAACTGTTACACCAAACAGGATACGAGTTTGAAGATTTCATTTTATGTACAGGAAAACATTACACCAGCATACTGAAAGTGAAACTAATAAAGGGAGTCACACTTGTCCACTATGCTCTTCTGCTTCCAGTTGCAGTTTGATAACAGATATTCCCAGTTTAACACTTTCCCAGTTCCCTTTTACATGACTAGTTTTAAATAACGAAAAAAAAAACTATACATGATTACTGAGGATGATTTATTAGCCACTGCTGCTGTATGATTGGTCACTGTGATCTGGACCCTGCCTCTATAAGCCAATCTCATCATCAAACTCATCCTCGAACGTGTATCCCTGCTCACTGCCAACAAGCTCCTCATCAGACTCTGTTTCAGCAAGGTGATTATCCTCTCTCCTCCTGTCCAGCGACGTGACGCCCTCATATTCAGAACTGTGAGAAGAGGCAGGGCTCGGTGGCGAGTCAGCCACGTGATTGGTGGGTTCCCCCTCCCCATCCTGCCTTCTGAAAGAGTAGCTTCCAATAAAATTCCCTTTTTTATACTCTCCGTCTGAAGGGCTCATGCACTCGAATTCATTCCTATGCTGATCCAATCCCACGCCATCAACCTCTTGATCAATTATTTCCTCCCTTTTATCGCTAAATCTCACCTTTGGTCTGAAGCTACTCCCCTTCACTTTAAGGCTGCTTTCTGCAGATATTTGCCCTTCTACATTGCCTTCAAGCAAGCTCCCCTCTTTGCCGTTTACGTCATTTCTGATGCTCACTAATGACTCCTTCTCGCTCCAGCTGAGCTCCTCGGCCCCGACACTGCTGCCTCTCCCTTCCTTCATACGGTCAGTGCTCCAAGCCGAATCCAGCATCAGTCCATCCATGACTCCGAGAACGTCTCCCAAGATGGACGGACCCAAGTCAAAATCGAGATCTAGGGACAGGATCTCGGAGGATTCTGACTGATGGAATTCGCAGGGCTGTGGGCTGGCGTCGGTGAAGACGTTCCTGTTCGTCGACGGCTCCGGACTGGTACAGGAGAGCGTGTCCGCCTCTGATTTTGCGTTGGGTGAGCTGGGACCATGGCTGGAAAGGAAAGAGGTGTCCCCAAACACATCCCCACCCCTGCCTATGTGCATGGTGTGGCGGAAGTCCCCCAGAGGAGCAGAGATCATCGTGGGGTCCAGGCGAGGCCCCCGAGTTGTCTTGTGGAGCGGCATGACAGCTGGGAAGGGGGGGGGGGATGACAATGCAGGACTAATAAGCACAGGAGAGGTAGCTGAGGATGTCAGTGAACTCTTGCGGTGTTACTGGCGATTCCACGTTACTACACACTGGAAAACTTTACATTCAAGACAGCAGCAAAATAAGTCACTGAAAACGACGGCACTGTTTCGTACACTTCACTAATACCATACTTGTTACATAATTGTTTTTAAATAAATTAGCACTTCATAAAATGTCCCGGTGAAGCCAAAGTGTGAGCAACACTTTTGTCACTTGGCACCGGCTGTGACAGAGCCGTGCTTGGACTTGCAAGTAAGCCGTATTGAGTCAATGTGTGCGCATATTTCTGAAATCTTTCCCTCGGGGGTGGGTGAACAGCTACAATTGTCCTTAAATTGATTATGAAGGCCACGCATACAAGACTGGATGTCTTACTATGGACCCCCACGCGCATATTTCAAATAATACAACAAGCTAAACGAGTTTTACGCATGTTCATTTTAACTTCATATTTGAAAGGAGAGGAATCGTTCAACGTACCGTAAAAAAAGCAGTATTTTGGCCACAACTACTTTTATTCTGTAAATAACACCAGATAGACCTACGCAAGATTAATTTGCCACTACTGCATGGTACAATGATTGTAATACAACGTAAAAATAGTCTATAATTAACACTTTCGTTTTCTTATATTTCGTTCGTTAATGTTAAACCAACTTCTGGCAAATAGTTGGGCGAAAAATGAAAGACAATAAAACATCTGTATCTAACTATATAAAATGACTCTGCTCTGTCTTTACATAAACACAGTCGTGATTATTTCTATAGGGAATAGCGAAGCCCTCGCGCTAGACAACTTTGTAGCACTCTTGTCATTTTTCCAGTAAAAAAGTGTGCGCCCTGTTCTTCGGCGTCCCCTCCCATTCCACACTGAATTCCTTTACTTTCCAATAAATGATACAGACAAGTTTCAGTTCGAAACCCCCCATTTTAAAAGAGACGTGAAGTTCCCCCATGAGAGTGCAGGAGGAAAACGTCTGCGTTCCTCCGCGAAGCTGCCTAAGGAATGCTCGCTATCGAGTTCATCAAATAAATGCAGAAAAACTAAACTTACTTTGTTTCAGTTGTGCTTGTTTCTGGTTTTTCGCCGGTCCTTTTTTCTAAACTTCACCTTTTTGATCTTCACTTTTTGTTTTTTTCTCGCCCTTTTTGTACTTCGTTCTTTTTAATATTTCGTTTTTCCCTTTGGGATGGGCAAGGAAGTGACGCGACTTTTATTTGGGAGTGTTTACAAGTGGAGAGCTTCAGGGAGAATGAGAGTATGAGGAAGACGAGCTACACGACATTTAAAAAGAACCATAAATTAATAAACTGAACCATTTCGAATCATAGTAGCGATATGTTTTTATCAAAATCATGATACCATATCGACACTTGATATTTTTTCTCGTTTTCTTCTGTGATAGATATACATTTTTCATTGTAACCCTTATTTCACTATATAGTCATAGGCCTATCTCGGGAAGGTATTTCAGTGGTATTAATATAAACATTTTATTCTTACTATATGAATACGAACACATGGCGTACGTTTAATTCATAACAAACATTGAGAAAGTACACTCGGAACTAACAAAGTCATTCCAAACTGGCCAGATTAGTCACTCAATTTCGTGATATATACGAGAGGTGTTATGTCAGGAATGTGCGGTTCATTTAAGAATAATTTCCATACGTCAGCAGCACATAGTATATCAATTATGATGTACCGGGACACACCCACACAGAGCCCAGAATCTTCTGATACAGGCGGACTTAAGTATGGGAAATTGAATATGCCAGGTCAGAGGAGATCCCACACTGCAGAAATACTGCTGGATGGAACAGCTAGGTGGCTTAGGCAATTCTCTCCACAAGGGGAGACAAAAAAACATTATCCCCAGGTCAGGAAGTTCTGGGAACGGGCTCATCGCATAACTCTTATATGAACTTAAACCTAACAACAAGTAGAATCATTCAGCGATCTAAGGGTATATTCGATTAATATACACATTCTAATAATATGCAAGTATTATTATATACGCAGAGGAGTTCGCTGCCATTTATCAGTGCTGTGCCTCGTTGTCATCATAAACTCCCCACGCTGCCGCTCACATTATGGGCTCTATCGCAGTTTGGATGCTGTCGGTTTGTGATACAGGATGTGTGTCACACGTGAGCAAAGCCGAACATCCTGGAAATACAATTGTCAATGTATTAACAGGAAGCAAAGGCTAAGCCTCAACTTTGTCCTGCGCCTCTAAGTCCAGTTACACAAACAAGAATTTTCATTCTTTTTCACAGCAGGAAACTTTAACACAAAGTTGGCATTTTGTTTATTTATTTTTTAAAAAGCACCCAACGATGTTAAATGATGACAATCACATTTCGATTTAAATAATGTCAGTTAACTGACCCCCGATCCCTGGTACTTCTGCAAAGCGACTTTTACAAAATCAAATCATATAAAAAAAACTTGTGTTTCTCTGGGGCAATTTGAGGCTCGTAGAGCAGTGTTGAATAGACACAAGTCGCTGTATCCAATAACCACTGAATATAGAAAACATTTTTTTTTACCATGGCTTAGATGAGACGTCAACCACTGAAAGGACACAGTCACCCATGTACACCTACGGGCATTTTGGTAACCTAAAAATATTTTTGGACTGTGGGGGGGACCCCATGACGACATGGGGAGGACATGCAAACTCCACGCACACATAGCCGGGGCGGAAGCTTGAAGGTTTGCCTCGGAGGTGTGAAGTAACAGGGCTAACCACTGTACCACCATGCCGCCCCAAAAACTTTTACTCGTTTTTTCCAGCTCGTGGGGGGGGGGGACTCCCGCACTGTGGGAGGGTCGATTGTATACGTTTGTATTTAGTATTTTATTTGACTATGTGAATATGTCGGGTACAGTGTAAAAAGCTGATGTAAAATAATGATTAAATATTTGTATTAAATATGCTTGACGGGTGAATAAGTGGCCTCACACGTCCAGGGCTTAGATGGCGATTCCCAGCTGCTCTGCTGTATGTCTGTGTGGAGCTTACATGCGCCCCCGTGTCCTGCGGGTTTCGTACTGAAATCCAAAGAAATGTAGTTAGACTTACTTGTTTATGTGTCCAGGGGCGTCTGAAATGGGGGTAGGGGGACAAGGGCGCCCCCCCGGCGTCAAAAATGAAGAGGCGGGTCGGTTACCCTAATAATTGGCAGACCGCCCACCCCACTTCCTTGTGAAACTGCACCCTAAAAAGTGTTAGGCTTATTTAAATTGGTGAAATCTTAATAACACAACGCACTTCTCCCACGCCGCCACCGCCGAGGTAGATTACGTCTCCCCGTCCCCATTGTCAAAATCCTTTTGTATGCCCAATGACACACTCCTTTCTGTTGTGAATCCCTGCCTCCTGGCTGTGTTTGAATCCAGATCCCCACAACCCTATTCTGGATAAGCAAATAGGAATTGGTGTTGACTTGTTTTAGATAAAATGTTTTCGATGAGGTATTTCGATTAAATATTTGGGCTTCTTATGTACTACAAAATGTACACACAGGGGGGCGCTAGACAGTCATAGAATTAAAAATGTGGATATATTTTGAGCGCAAGTACAGTGGTATCTCGGTTCTCGAACTTAAACCGTTCCGGACTCCGGATCGAATCCTAAAAAGTTTGAGTTCGGATCGAATTTCTCCTATAAGAAATCATGGAAAACCAATTAATTGGTTCCCGGCCCCCCAAAATTACACCTAAATATGTTTTTTTAAGCATTAAAACACAAAATGAACAGGATAAAACAAGAAGAGCATTTTTTTCTTAATGGCTTTCAAAACAATAAAGATCTTATCCCAAC
>JAABNY020000136.1:1966541-1980421 GCA_015164015.2 Brevimyrus niger | reverse complement strand
CTACGCCCCCCCCCCCCCCCCCTCCCCCCCACCCCCCCCCCCCCGAGTCCCCCCCGCCTCCGAGCCCCCTCCCCCCCCACCTCCCCCGCCCATTCCACCTCCCCCCACCCCCCAGTACCCCCCACCTCCCGGCCAGGCCACTTATAACCCCCCGGGCATGTCCTACCCCTCCGGAGATTCCAACCAGATGAGGAACTACGGTCATAGCCAGACTAGAGCCAGCTACACCCCGGGCTACCAGGCCCAGGCCGCCTACAGCGCTGCCCAGAGTAACACCCAGCAGCAGCAGCAGCCGCCGAGCCAGTACGCCGGGGTGGCGGGAAGAGCCGAGCCCGCCGGCAAGAAGGGCGGCAAAGGAGGCCAGCAGCTATGGCACCGCATGAAACGTAAGCTGCTCGCATGCTTTACCGCCAGGTGTCTCTGGGCCTGGCAGTCTGTGTGTCTAAACGTGGCTCACCCTCGCATCTCCAGAGGCCCCGGGAGCCGGAGGAGTCAAGTTCAATATCCCCAAGCGGCCGTACGTGATGGCCAATCAGAACTTCTCGTCCGACGAGCACGAGAGCGGGTTGGCCAACCCCATGGCAGGGACTCCTCAGACCCGGTAAGGTGGCCTTTGTTATATTGTGTTCTTTGTAAACCAGTGTGTGACTGTACCGTTTTATTCCCTCTCACACTATAATGAATGAATATGTAGTGTGACTCATTTTAGTCCAAAACATTGGTTATAATTTTTTGGCCTCAACTCAGGCTTCCGCTAGTCATACCTTGCTGCTATCCTCGTGCGATTTGCCTGGTCTAAAGCAGCCTTGCTTATTGCTGCTGCATCGCCTCCCATATTCCTCCTGAAAGTTGCACTCCTGGTTTTTGAAAGTGACAACCTGTTATTGGAGCTCCTCTGGCTGGGCTCCTCTCCTCTTGAGGTGCTCACCTCACCTCTTCTTCTCCTTCCTCTCTCCTTCCAGCCCCCAGGACTGGCCACAGGCCATGAAAGAGTATGTGCAGCGGTGTTTCACTGCCTGCGAGTCAGAGGAGGACAAAGACAGGACAGAGAAGGTCCTGAAGGAAGTGCTGCAGGGCCGCCTGCAGGACGGCACTGCCTACACCATCGACTGGAGCCGCGAGCCGCTGCCCGAGTCAGTGTCCCCTGCCTCCAGAAAACGTCGTCTTTCTGATCCTCGATGTTGGCTCTTCCTGACTGTGCGCCTCCCCGACAGGATAAAAGCCAAGCAGTCTCGTTGGGAGGCGGTCCCAGCGCAGCGTTCTGCCGAGACCTCTGTCGGCCGCGGGGGCGGGGCGGGCGTCGCCGGCCGGGGCAGAGGCGCCAGGCTGGGTCACTACCGCAACGTCTTCTCGCAGAGGAGCCCCTCGTCCAGCTCGTCCCGCTCCTCGTCCCGCTCGCCCTCCCCCGCCTCCCACGGCAGGCACAGGGACAGGGGCAGCCAGAGGCACAGGCGCAGGTCTGTTCGCCGAACGGGAACGGGAACACTCGGGGTGGGAGCATGTGAGTCACCATCGTACCCGACGCCTGCCGCTTTTCTCCCCGCAGCGACTCCGGATCCCAGTCGGACAGTAGCATGTCCAGCGACCTCCGGCCCCAGCTGTCCCGGCGCAACCAGAAGGGCGGCAGAGGTCGAGGGAATGACCGAGACAGGGCCAGAGGCGGGGGAGGAGCTAACGAAAGAGGAAGAGGGAGGGGTGGACGAGCGAACAGGGGGCGCAAGTGAGTGTGGGGCCCAGGGGGTGGGATGGGGGTCGTCTCCTGTCCGACTCGTCATGCTCAGTGTATGACTCAGCTAATGGCTGTTCTGAAGACAACAGAGAAACTTCACATGATGGGCCTTTATGGCCCCTGCGTGGGGGTCCATCTGGGGTGTGAGAAAGGTGCAGCTTAGAAGGGACACCATACGAGAGTTTGTGCTTCTCTCATTCCCGCTGGTTTTGTAAACTAGGTGCTGGCGCTCTATGTTTTGGGGTGGCAGGGCGAGCGTCTCTCTGAGGATGGGCCCTAGGCTTTGAGGGGACTGCAGGGATCCTTAGAGACCTTGTCCAGTCCTGCCCATGTGTCTGTAGGCTCACCGTTTCATTACCTGCACTTCAGGAACGCAGATGATGCCGGGGGTGTGACTGGGAAGAAGCGGAAGGGTGGGAACGCGGGCCTGGATTTCCCGGACCCCAACCGGGAGGCGAAGAAGCAGAGCCGGGCAGCGCGCTTCCACACCAAACTGCGCACTGAGCCCCTTGTGCTCAACATCAACTCCCTGGACGTGCCCAATGGCAGCCAGGAGGGGCTAAGCTGGGAGGACTGCCCCATCGTGGGTACCTGCCAGGACATCACCAAGAACTACCTGAGGCTGACGTGTGCCCCTGACCCAGCCACTGTGCGCCCAGTGCCGGTAGGCCTCACCGGCATCCCGCTAGCAGTACTGAGCAGCCCGCATGTCCCTGTATATCCATGACTCTGCTGCCATCACTCAGGTGTTGCGGAAGTCACTGATGGCGGTGAAGACCCACTGGCAGACTCACCAGGACTATCCATATGCCTGCGAGCAGATGAAGTCCATACGGCAAGACCTCACCGTGAGCGAGCTGCCCGGGGCCGGGGAAAGGCTTCGATTTTCATACCTCTAAAAGTGTCGATACCCTACGAAAGTGTTGAGTAAAAAAACACCCATTTTTAAAAAATACTTAACTATCAAGGTGAAAAGTACCTACCCATTCAAATCCAATGATCTTGCAAAACACCCCATTCTTTAAAATTCACCCTGTACAAGTTTAAAATACAGAATTTTAAATTGCAGTGCAACACAGTAAGTTGAGTTTACAAAGGATAAGAAGGTGTTTCAGAAAAAGTGGTGAAACTTTTTGAGCTTTTTGGTGAGCTTTTTTTTTTTTTTTAAAAAAAAATTATAAATTGCAGAAATAGTCAGTCAATAGTCATGCAGAAAGTTATATGGCTCAGAGAAGTATCAAAGGGAAGGTAAAATTAGCAACAACGTGAAACGCAAAAGTACAAATCACAAAAACCGTACTTTAGGACAGTAACCAGGAATTTGTGCTTCACTAATGTTCACCTCTGGTCGCGCCTGATGGAAAGCCGTGAGGAGAGCCCGCCCTCAGACAACCCCGTCGCTCCGTTTTCCCGCAGGTCCAGGGCGTGCGCACGGATTTCACGGTGGAGGTGTACGAGACGCACGCCCGCATCGCCCTGGAGAAGGTAAGGTGGCGCCTCCACGGGGAGCTGTTGCCGTCGGCCTGTGGCGTGCCTGTGGTGTGCCGACCCCGTGTGTGTGTGGCAGGGAGACCACGAGGAGTTTAACCAGTGTCAGACGCAGCTGAAGGCCCTCTACCGGGACTGCCCCTCCAGCAACGTGGGCGAGTTCACCGCCTACCGGCTTCTCTACTACATATTCACGAAGAACTCCGGAGGTGGGCCCCGCCCTTCGGCTCCCTGCACCAAATGGACTTTTCTGCTTCTGCAGTCTCCGCCTCGTAACTTAGCAGCACCGCTGTGTCCCCAGATCTGACCACGGAGCTGGTGTACCTGACCCCCGGGCTCCGCGAGGATGAGTGCGTGTCCCACGCGCTGGCGCTGCGCGCCGCCTGGGCTCTCGGCAACTATCACCGCTTCTTCCTGCTGTACCGGAAGTCCCCGCGCATGGCCGCTTACCTCATCGACAAGTTCCTGGACAGGGAGAGGAAGCTCGCTCTGCGCGCCATACTTAAGACGTGAGTGGGGAGACGTCGGCGTGCGTCTGCAGCGCCGGCCGCGATCCTCCGCGATCCTCCGCGCACTCCTCTGTTTGCTCTCTCGCCCTCTTTTCCTCCCCAGGTTCAGGCCAGCCGTGCCGCTTGAGTATGTGCAGTCCAGCCTGGGCTTCTCCTGTCCAGACTCCTGCCTGGCCTTCCTCACAGCCCTGGGTGTCTCCTTTCTGCCCTCGGATCCCAGCAAGATCGATTGCAAAGCCAGCTCCGCCTGCTTAGCGGCCTCCTGAGCGCGGGGATGGGGGGTCGGGGGGTGACGCAACTCGGGGAGGGAGCTCCGCCGTGTCCCGGTGGCTGAGGATAGGGAGCGAAGACGGTTAGCAGGAAGCTGAGGGAGACACGCAGTTTCACTGGGGAACTTAAGAAGAGGGGGGATGAGTCAGAATGATGCGTGCACAGACCTCAGGGGGGAACCTCTGCAGGGGGTGGATATCTTAGAGGGCGGATCCCTACCTAGATGAGGTTCTAGAGAGAGGGGGCAAGGTTTAGCTGCAAGAGATTATGAAACGCACAGGCCCCCCAGGCAGTGATGTCAGAACACAGCAAATATCTACTGAGCACAAGCAGTGCTGGCCCTCTCAGAGTCGTAGGCATTTATTTCAGGGCTGTCTCCCAAAGAAGTTGCATACAGGACAGAGATGGAGAGTTCAGTGGGGGGGGGGCAGGATATCTGAGCTGTAGGTAGTCTGTCCATCCCGTGGTCTTCGCAGAATTTTAAGCTAACAGTGTTTTGTGTCATTTCTCCTTCAAGCCTAACAGGGGAAGATGTATCTGAAAACCAAGAGAAAAAAAAAACAAATCGAATCATGAGCCATTAGAGGCCGTCAGTGCAGACAGCCGCCCTCAGAGCCGTCACTTCGCAAGACGGCCGCTCGCCCCCCCTCTCCCCCCAGGAGCGAGCTCAAGCCCCCACCGCGACATACTCTACCTCGCCATGAAAGAAGGTGGCCGCTTCCAAGATGCCAGTGGTTAGTATGTCCTGCTCCAGCCTGGAGATGCCTCTGCCCCCCCTCTCAAAGTCTTGACTGAGAAAGCCGAGGATGAAGAATCTCTGCTTTTAAGTCCCCCTCCCCCTCGCCCCGCCCCGCCCCCACCTTACTTGCGCCAGCTGGGCAGAGAAGCCCGACCATCTCCAGCGAGAAGCAAGCCGTGCCACTCCTGCTCGGTGGCTGAAGGCCGTCCTTTCCAGAAGGGTATCCCAGGATCTGCCATCACCGACTCCTCGGGAATGAGGCCGCTCCGCCTCCCCGCTTCACGCCCCCCGCCGTCACCCCGGCTATATGGGTGTCAGGCATCTGTGGTGTCAGGCGTGAAGTGTGGCATTCGCATGCTCCCCAGGGCTACGGCGGCGTGCACGTATGTATGGCTGGTAAGGAGGGGACACCTGCGCACGTGTGACGCTGCTCCACCCAGACGCGCCGCGTAGTCGAGCCCCAGACGAGCAGGACGTGCGTGATGCGGCCAAGGTGTCTGTGTGATGGGGCGAGAGGGTCTCTCTGCTCTTGGCTAGTCTGTTTTAACCAGTGTGCTATTAAAGCTGAACCCATCCCTCCCCCATTCACAATAACCTTTGATTTGAAAACTCGGGTCCACTTCCTCTGTGTTTAGGCTTAATGCTCCGCCTCCCAGGTCGTATTCCCGTATTTATTAAGTGCACTAATGTTGCGATGAAGGGGCTGTTTTTTGCTGGGCTGCTCTTGCTGGATTTCAGCAGCATTTTTACTCTTTAGTGACTCATGAATTCATTAACTGGTAACCGAAGCGTCAGTTTTGGGTTCTGTAAGTTAAACTCGGTCATCGATATCGACTTATGGTCTTTAATGAAATGGTATTGGGAACCTGTGTGGAGGCGCAAGGTGCCGATCTGTGGCATCTCTGTGGAGCCCAGTCGATGGCAGTCGGCTTTTAGCTGTTTGGGCCGCTGGGTGCGGTGATGGGATCCCGCAGGCTTAGGCATTGACGTGCAACCCCAACGGCCGCCCTTTTAAAAATGTCCTTTTTAGCTCTCCTCGGGGGGCCTCTTGGAGCATCATCACAGCTATTTATACCGTCCTTTCCCTCGTGTTGGCGTCGCGTTAAGGGGCCCTGTGCCAGAAGGATCAGGGCCATGCGTGTGTCTCATTACTGTAAATTAGTTCCTGTCTGTACATTTAGCATTATTTCTCTTGTACAGGTTTGAAGTATGATTTTTTATTTTTTTTCAATTTCCATTTTTACATTATGCTGCTGGTAGGTTTTTGGGTTCTCTGCTTACTATTGGGTAAGTCTGAAAGGGAGCAAATGATGATTCTGTATGTTTTCTTTCAACTGTAGGCAGTGAATTCAGAAATTGAACCCCGACTCCAAATACCTGTTTCTGTATTGTGTGTACAGCTTTAGAGTTAACTCGTTACATGCTTTTGATATCCTTGTAATGTCAATTGTGCCAAAACAAAGCTATTCATATCTTGTATAACTGCTTTTAGACCTTAGTTTTATATTCTATGCATGTGGTACATAACCCGCTGCATGTGTCAGTTTGATGTAAAGTTCTGCATTTTTTTTAAGCGGTCACTGTCCCCTGCGAATTGTGTCTCCTCTAAAGGTTTAACATACATCACCTATTAACTTTCCAACTGAACTGGGCTGGAAGTCGACGGACTTGCCTGATGCCTGGTTCTTCTAGAGGTGCAGCCATCAGTAACTCTAGTTACTTTTAACCTCCTAGTTTGTTAAAAATGCAAAAATAACTGTCATTAGCTGCAGGGTAGTGTGGGAGAGAGATGGCCCTCTTACCTTTGGTGAACATGGCTTCTGTTTTGGTACAATTGTCATAAATGTTCTGTCACTGAATATCGTATGACCCTCATAGCCAATGAATCCACAGAAGCTGACATGAATTTAGCACTTCACTGCTTCTTGCTGTGGTGCTCTGATGTTTTGGCCGCGGGCATGTTCAGTTGTCCTGGGCTTTCTGATGTGATCTGTCATGGTGTTGACAGGTCCATGCGGACGCCCCGCACGCTGTGTTTGAAAACATCCATGTCTTTCCTGCCCATTCAGTATTTTCAAGTAAAATCACCCAAAAGACTAATTATGCAGTTAAACTTTCTGTGCAAAGTGGCTTTCCCTCTCATCCTCTGATCATATATTTAAGAATGCGGGTTGTCTTTGTCTGCCACTGTACTTCACACAACGCAGCTTCCAAGTGCAGAACATTCAGGCTATTAAGCATCCCAAGAGGAAGTCTGCTCCCAAAACCCAAGTCCATGCCAATCAATAACAGAGAGCTTCTGCCGTAGTACCTATTTGGGTGAATACATGGTGTCCTTGCAGGTGTGTGTGGGTTTATCTTGTGTTTTTTTTTTTTTCCTTTTTTTTTAAATTTTATTTTGGCCGATGTTTTATGTGACTTGTATGCCCAGGTATTGTTGACATTGGGTTGTTTTATTGATTTGTGACAGTCACATCGTCGCACTGTTAAGGAGTATGGCTCAATCTACCAATTTGCAGTGTGCTAACCTCTCTGTGGTCAAAACACCAGTGTGTCCCAGAAGACGGACCACAAAGAACCCTCATGTTTTTCCCAATACATCCTCTTGGTTTTGAGGTACATTTGATCAAGCCTTGTGAGGATGTTTTGTAAGCAAATCGGTGCAGCTCTGCAGATGTGAATTCTAGGCTTGTTCATCCTAGCATTTGATTTTTGTGCAATGCAGTGGTGCATATTGTCTAGGTGAAGCTGTCTGTTGGTCTGGTAAACAAAGCAAAGGGGGGGGGGGGGGTTCATTCCGACTCAGTGCTTGAAAGGTGGAACGTCTTTCTCTGTTTCTCATGAGCAGATGTTTTCTTTCCCCTCCCTGCAGTCCTGATAGCAGGAGCAAAGCGCTTGGGATGTATGGGGAGAGAGCTTTTCAATGGCAAGAAGCCAGCTGGAGAGGAGAGAATGAAGACTGGCCCATCGTACAAGCCGGCTTCTCTTGCCTAAACTGAATTGTCAGGCTTTAATTCCGCAGAGAACCTGTTCCGAAGCCTCACTGCTGTGGAATGTGTACACATGTTAGCCAAGGGTGTTTTAATATTCTCTCTCATTGTGTTTCTACGCAAAAGACATCAAAGCATTTTACCAGCTTTGATGTTAATTTTTGAGGATGTGGTCTCAACCATTTAAAGCGTTGCGCCTTGAAGACGCTCCTTAGGTGGTTCCATGTCAAGTGGAGTTGCATCCAGTCATCTAATGGGTTATACTGTAAATCCAGAGATATTTGGGGGCCAGATCGAGTGTTATAAACTCAATGGGTGATGTGTGCTGGTTTGTGCTTTACGCATGTCAGAATTTCCCACAACCAGCAGGTCTTTAATTTTTTTTAAATTACGAGTTGAATTTTTTATTTTATTTTACTTTTGATAGGTTAAGCTATTGTTTAGAAATCTATTACAAAACAATGGCGACCCTTTCAGATCATTGTATGCATATGTTTGTTGGCAGTTAATGTAGGATTTTCTGACTCATTTCCTCAAGGTAAATGTTAAGTAAAAATCTGGTGGCATGTTTAGTTTGGCGATTAATTCCTGGAACAAAATTGTATAATTGGTTAGTGGGTTACATGTTTTGGCCTCAAATATATTTGGATGTACAGTGATGTGTGTCTTGTTTTGGCCCAGAAATGTGACACCCTTGGGTTTCTGTGTGATACATGTTTCTGCATGTGATGATTTATGGAGGTTCTGGGTTTTGTTTAATAGTTTCTGAAGCAAAGTAAATTCCTGCTGATTGTTTTGACCTTAATGCTGGTCTATCCATACTGCCTCTCTTTCTTTTGTTTCCCTAGGATGTTTCTAAGGCCCAAAATGTAATGTTACAACATCTAAAAGTCCCTGTGTCTCATGGGCAAACCTTGTTTAGCTCAGTCATTTGTAACTGCACAGAATGATCCCGTTTCACATTTAGTCACGTTTTGTTAAGGGCATAGAATCCCCTCAGTATTGATGGGGGTAAAACAAAAGTTAAATGTCTTGGCCCCTTTCCCTCCTCTTTGCTGAAAGTTTCAAGATTTGAGTTCCTTGTTTTTTGTTGGATTTGGTGACTCTACCCGGCTACACACATCCTCTTATCCCAGAATAACAAAGTGTAACAATGAACACTGCCATGTTTGTGTGTGATTATGTGATGTTCCTTTATAAACTTTTGTGTCAGTAACTAACACGGCCATTTTCCTCCATGAATGCTCCTCTCCACATCTGTTTTACAAGGATTTACAAGGTCATCTAGGCTTTTTTGTTTTTTTTTGTTTTTTTGTTTTTTGCCATTCTGGGTATGAAATGCTGTCCTATGCTGTCGTCTCCTCTATCTGCTCCACTGCATCTTAAGCCTAGATAGATGTCTGTACATTTTTTCCTCCAGTTCTCTCCCCCTCAGTTTTTTTTTTTTCTTCTTCTAAATCGTTAAATGTTGCTTCCCTGTAAATAATTAACTATCTGGCAAATGAGTGAGTGTATGTGCTCTTCATGGCGTCTGGTTGTTTGAAAATCACTTTTCCTGACCTGCCCTTTCCTCATCTCCCATTCTCTGCTTGCCTCTCCTCCCTCGTTTCCGCCGCTCTGTCCTGTCCCCTCTACCGCTAAACCGAATGTCGCGGCCACACGTTTGTTAGTAAGTATCGTTCGAACGCTGCTTTTACCACCCGGTTTCTCTTGCAGCCCGCCAGCTCCCTCTAAAGGATGTGACATGTCCTCCTGCTCTCTTGCTGATGTTGAATGAGAAGGTATACTGCTATTTTGTAAATGTCGATGTAAATATGTAATTTAATAAAACTTGGTTTTGGAAAACAATGACTGGCGAGTTACTGCATCCATTTTGGGAGCGACGTCCAACAGATCACAATTAGTTGGTATATAAATTGACAAAACTTACAACAAAGTGAAGATGAAACTTGGAATTTAATTTAAAAATATCACTGAGGACAAAAGGTGATACATAGTACAGCTTGGAAGGCAGTAATGACAGTAGTGTTGGGCTCTCCATGAAATACAGTACAGCTTTAATGGCTGGGTCACATTTTACGAGGCACAGTATAGCCACTCTCAAACTGAAAGAAGTGGGTGAATTAGTGAGTGAGCCGCTTAGAAGGATGAAAGATTAATAGGAAAGGGAATTAGAATGATACAGAAAGAGTGCAAGCTAAAGTGTATTTTTATTCGGAATTCACAAAAAATTAATATTGATTTGTTGAAACTGCATGTCTAGTTTTTAATTGTGTTATGGTGTAGGATGTGATTAGTAGGCCTACACCTGGGTTAGTTCTATAGTGTTTTGAGTATAGTCCTACCAAACAGTCCACATGTGAATGGCATTGGGGTGCTGCTTGGACTTTTATTAGCTAATAGATATCAGGTTTGAAAAATGCTGTTTTATTGAATGTGCTGTTGGTGTTTGAGGTTTTCAGTCATGGACAGTTTAATGATCACTACTGTGTCTGTCTTACATTTACCTGGTTTGCTGTAACAGATTTGCCTTCATTGGAAGGCACATCAGGATCTAACAATAGCTGGAAAGCAATTAAAATTGTACTGGTGAATCAGGGAGAAAACACCCGGTGGAGCAATTTGAATGTGCTGGGATTCCTCGCTGGGACTCCTCACTCCCCACCTGGCCAGGCACGGTGCCAAACCTTAAGCTGCTTCTTATATCGGTCTCCGTGCCAAATGGATGGACATGAACGGAAGCATCATTCATGCAAGTAAATTTAACATGTATGTTGGCATGAGCAGAGAGCATGACTGGAGCACAACTGACTGGCTATATAAAGTAGAGTGAAGACAAACGGAAGGAAAGAGGGTTACGTTACAAAACAGGAGTGTAGCTGGACATGGCAGAGATCAACGCAGGAAGGTGATGTTTAGCAGGTAAGAGCAGGCAGGACTGTGTTAAATGCTGAGGATCAGATAGGGCAGGCGGCTCAGAGACCCACAGTGTGCTTGACAAATTGCCTGGGCAGTGAATAGGAATAAGCTATTCTTTGTAATAATAATTTATAATATTGTTTAAATGGATAACTTGGACATTAATTTCATAACAGAGAACAAACAGAAACAGAACAAAAGCAGCACGGTGCCACACAGTTAAGTGCCCTTACTATGGAGTTGGGGTCCAAATTGAAATCGGTGATGAATAGAGTAGCATGTAATTAAATATGACATTATTACAGGGACTTGATTTGTTCACATAGATATGATGCAGCCTATTTGTATAAGTACTACTCACCATAACAAAAAAGTACAGGGTTCTACGGGGGACAGAATTGATTGATACGAAGAACTAGATTGGATCATTTGATTTAAGAAGCACAGAAACGCAAAACACATAAATAGAGAAAATAGAGAGGAATGAAAGTGTAAGCGATCATGTAGCTCATTGGGATAGAAAAGGTTTAGATTAGTACATTCAAAAAGCAAAGTAGAGGTAAATAAATATACTTAAGAAGCGATGGAAAGACAGTTAACACAATAAAAAACAATGCAAAGTAAACGGTATACGTTAATTCAGTAAGGCAGAAGATAAGATGAAAGCAATAGAAAAGATACATTCATACAAGAAAAAAGCAATGGAGAAGTACAGGAGAGCATATATAAATGCAGTTAGAAGACTGGTATAGATCGAAGCTGTGAAATGCAGAGTATAGATTAATATAAGGAATTAGCCTAGTAGAGATTTTAATACAGCCTGGGCACAATGGAAAGACATAGTATTGTTTCATACAGTAAAAGAAAAGAGATCAGATCAAAGAGAAAAGCAACGATTAGATTGAATAGAAAAGAATAGATTGGAATAATAAAGCAGAAAAGTTGAGAGATTAATACAGTGCAGAAGCAAGACAGAGTATAGTACAAACGACAAAAGACTAAAGTTACAGATTGGTACAGAAATTAAGTAATAGAAAGGAAGGTATAGATAAGTGAAGGATCAAAGTAACAAGAGTAGCTTGGAAGCAATGGAAATCAGTATACAGACGCTCCTCTACTTATAAACAAGATTCTTCTCAACAGCCGTTCGTAACTTGAAATGTTCATAAGTCGCTATTCAACATCGTTTTAAGGGTATACACAAATACAAAGAACTAGGATGCTGGGAGTATGCACACTACGCTGTTGCGCAGCGGGAGTAATGGCCAGAAGTCAGAATTGGCGCGTAAAAAAAATTATCTTGCAGACGGGAAAACGGGAGCCTAACGAACACAATTTGGACTTACAGTGCTCCGCATTCGTATGTCTGAAAGTTCGTAAGTTGAAAATTTGTAAGTAGAGGTGTGTCTGTATATCAAATTAATAAAGTAAAATTACAGAGTGGGAGAGAAAAGGCAATGTATAGTATCGTATACATTGTATAGTATAGTGAAGTAGAAAAGGAGAGATTAATACAGCCTGGAACAGTGAAAAACAGAATAACAATAGTAAAGTGATGAAGCAAAGTTACAGATTGGAATAGAAACGGCAATGGAAAGCAAAGTATACATTAGTATAGTGAAGTAGAAAAGTAGAGCGATTAATGCAGCTTGGAAGCAATGGAAAACAGATAGTAACTACAGTAAAGTAATAAAGGAAAGTTATACATGGATAGAAAAAGCAATGGAAAGGAAAGGATAGATTAGTATGGTGAAGTAGAAAGGTACAGAGATTATTACAGCCTGGAAGCCATGTAAAACAGAGAGAATAACTATAGTAAAGTAATAAAGCAAAGCTACAGATTGGAATAGAAAAGGCAACAGAGAGGAAAGTAGAAATTTGTATAGTGACATAGAAAAGTAGAGAGATCAATATAGCCTGCAAGCCATGTAAAACAGAGAGAATAACTATAGTAAAGTAATAAAGCAAAGCTACAGATTAGAATAGAAAAGGCAACTGAAAGCAAAGTATAGATTAGTATAGTGAAGTAGAAAAGTAGAGCTTATTACAGCCTGGTAGCCATGTAAAACAGAGAGAATAACTATAGTAAAATAGTAAGGCAAAGTTACAGATTGGAATAGAAAAGGCAAAGGAATGCAAATTATAGATTAGTATAGTGAAGTAGAAAAGTAGAGAGATTAATACAGCATGGAAGCCATATAAAACAAAGAGAATAACTATAGTAAAGTAATAAAGCAAAGCTATAGATTGGAATAGAAAAGGTAATGGAAAGTAAAGTATAGATTAGTATAGTGACATAGAAAAATAGAGAGATTATTACAGCCTGGAAGCCATGTAAAACAGAGAGAATAACTATAGTAAAGTAGTAAAGCAAAGTTAGAGATTACAATAGAAAAGGGAACAGCAAGGAAAGTATAGATTAGTATAGTGACATAGAAAAATAGAGAGATTATAGCCTGGAAGCCATGTGAAAAAGAGAGAATAACTATAGTAAAATAATAAAGCAAAGTTACAGACTGGGACAGAAAAGGCAATGGAAAATAATATGTAGACTAGTATAGTGAAGTAGAAAAGTAGAGATTAATACTGCCTGGAAGCCATGGAAAACAGAAAGAATACCTATAATTAATAAAGCAAAGCTACAGATTGGAATAGAGAAGGCAACAGAAAGTTAAGTATAGATTAGTATAGTGAAGTAGAAAAGTAGAGAGAATATTACAGCCTGGAAGCCATGTAAACAGAGAGAATAACTATAGTAAAATAATAAAGCAAAGTTAGAGATTGTAATAAAAAAAGGCAACAGAAAGGAAAGTATAGATTAGTATAGTGACATAGAAAAGTAGAGAGATTATTACAGCCTGGAAGCCATGTGAAAAAGAGAGAATAACTATAGTAAAATAGTAAAGCGAAGTTACAGACTGAATAGAAAAGGCAACAGAAAGGAAAGTAAAGATTAGCATGGTGACTTAGAAAAATAGAGAGATTAATACAGCCTGGAAGCTATTTAAAAAAGAATAACTATAGTAAAATAATAAAGCAAAGTTACAGACTGTGACAGAAAAGGCAAAGGAAAATAATATATAGACTAGTATAGTGAAGTAGAAAAGTAGAGATTAATACTGCCTGGAAGCCATGGAAAACAGAAAGAATAACTATAAGTAATAAAGCAAAGCTACAGATTGGAATAGAGAAGGCAACAGAAAGTTAAGTATAGATTAGTATAGTGAAGTAGAAAA
>JAABNY020000136.1:1944844-1957786 GCA_015164015.2 Brevimyrus niger | reverse complement strand
AGGAGGGGGGTGGGGCATAGACTTGGGGGAGGGAGGGGCCCCCACTGCCAGGCCCTGCCTCCTGACCCGGGGCACCCTGTTAGTAGAGAAAACCCAAAGAAATTAGTAGAAATGCCTGTGGATGTGAGTACAGCACTATGTTTTGCTTTTTATTTTTCAAAACTTCACTATGTTGCTATCAAGATAACAGGACAGAAACATTTTAGTGTTTTATAACATGACTCTACATATACAATGGTTTTAAACATTTTGCAGTTATAATAATCCATGGAATTTTTGATCAGAGGCATGAGTCAGACAGCAAAGAAAGGCTAATAGATACAGAATAATATAAGCCTATTCTGAGATGGACTGTAATTATCCAAGTGTTTGCCAACTTTCAAAATACAGCTGTAGTTGCAGAAGTTATATATGCATCACAGCAGTCCTGACATACTTAACATTAATAAATTTAGACAAAAAAGATGCTAAAAGAACAAAAACAACAATAATATTTAACAATCCATAATTAACAAGATACAAGGTTGTTAATTGACCAGTGTACATACAAGCAAACACAGAGAAGCACTCTCAATTATTCAGAAATGGATCTTACCCCCTCACTGCATTCCAAGGATTATGACTCACGGAGAAAGAACAGCCTCATATTTAATGTCACACAAATTCCCGCCCACAAACACAGAAGTTGCGCCCATTAGCCAATAGGAATGCAAGGCAACCCCCTTGTGGCTCAGTATGTGAGAAGGTCTGGCCAGCTGGAATCATCTGCCCATATCAATCATGCTGCTCAGAAGACCCCCTACCATTTTTATAAAGCTGCTTTTTGGTAATTTTGTGTAAAAATGAAAATACTCGTTCACAAATATAAAATATTCATAAATACAAACAGGGACATTAATACTATACCCTACTCACAAAATCCTGATCTTCCAAAACCTATATTTTAAATATCAACTGACTGAAGACCTCTTTCATTGCAAACTACAGTATTTATCCTGAAATTTTAAGAACAAAAATGGAAGTTCCACCTGTGATATATACTATATATTCTATGATATTTTTTATATCCATTCATTTTTTTGTACACACTTCTCCTATGCAGGTATGCAGGTATATATAATTATTGAGAGTATCTTTACCCATTTCTCTATGCACTCTGGTTAATTACTTAATTAATTACATTCACCTGCAGAAAACTATTTTTAAAACATTGCCCATTGTAAGGCTTCGCAATGCATGGCCCTTCCACTGAGCTCTGGAATATGTACAAATTGACCGGCTAATCTTCAGACTTGTGAAGACTCCACGTGGCCAGTCTCACACTCCAATTTATCAGCCTGCGGACTCTTTTAGCAACTGGTGAGATAAGCTACATTAACCGAGGGCGTCTGCAGTGGGAGAAGCTGAAGCATGAATTGGTTACACATTCCCACAAGCACAGGTGGCCCCTCTTATCCTGGAAAGTCCTTTGGTTGGACACTAAGTTTGGATGGCCCTTGACAGGTGCTTGGGAGGGGGGATCATCTGCTGTGGGAAATTCATTCACAGCTGTGCCTTTGACCGGAGCGAGCAGGAATAGCCAGTGTCACGGGACGGGATGGAGGCCAGCACAGATCTCAATGTTAAAGTCGCAAGGACGCAGTCAGAATGAATTGGCCCAAGTTACAATGATGTCAGTAAAGGTTAAAGTCACAACAGAATCATTGCTGATATTCTTCACATTACAGCCAGCATTACCCCAGTGATAATATCATTTACTATTCCTGTCAGTGTTTAAATAGTACACACAGTGTTATCTGAAAGCCAAAAATAAGGACATTCCTAAAAGTGAACCCGAAATGCTATCACTGTATTTCGATAAATGATGTTAAATATAGTGCCTAAATCAGACGGCTAATCTGCATTTCTGGAGCTTGTTCTGTTTTTATTTGTGGTGCGTGAGCCGCGTTTTAAAAAGCTTCATTTGTGAGAACCGTGACCTGTTACGGCTGCTTAATGCTTGTCTGAAAAGTCTCCTATCCACTGAGTATCATCACGCTTCAAAATCACTCTCTACTGAACGGTTCCCTTTCTGTGCTCCCTGTCTTGAGCCCCTGGTACAGGGACTCTGCCTCCTGGCCCACTGCAATCCTGCATGGAATAAGTGCTTATGTTAGGCAGGCTTTTTGATTCTCATATTCTGGCAATGTCCCATGATTTGCAACCAATGTACTTCTTTCTTGAAAATTCACAAGTTAACAGCATTAAAGGAGCCCTGACACATTTAGTAAAGCAAGACTGTGAAGTTAAGGCTCATTACCCTCCATCCCATCTATGTCACCCCCCCCCCCCCCACTGTTGCACCATTTGCTGCTGAGTCCACAACCCCCCAGCCCCCTTCAGCTGTCACTGATTCAGGTCAAAGGTCGCAGCTCCAGTGCCAGCTGTCGGCTAGGCCATCGGCGAGCAATAATGCGGAGTTCAGCAAACATACCCTGACACATGGCTCTCACTTACACCTACATGGGAGGAAAGTGAGCAGATGGGTATAATCATCATTTTCACTTCACGTTTTGCACTTCATGTATGGCCATTGATAATCTTTCACCATGCTAGCCTCTTTATCGCCCCCTATCTCCTATCAAACCAGAGCACACAGCCACTTGTGTTAATCTGCTCTTTAAGTAGGAGGCTAAAAATACGTCGGACACGACAGGAAAAGATTGCGGCAGAGAAATTCCAGAGACACACAATATCCAGCATGATATCTACTTGAAAAATGTCAGAGCAGTATTCACTATGGGATGAAATCCCAACTGACCTGTCTTTGGTCACATAGTGTCTTTTGGCCAAGATTTTACTTTTCGGTTAAAACTATAGACATATTTCATTTATTTAGTAGTTATCTATTGTTGTGCATCCAAATGAGTCTAGCAGATAATTTGTACATATTTCAGAGTTTGTAAGAAATGACAAATATTGCTTTCATTTAGAATGGTGTTTTAAATTGGAGCTCTCTACAATAATAAAAGTTCCCCACAGGATTAAATAGTGATTATATAAAAATTGCCCTATTTACACTGTTGGATGTGGTTATATGGACATATGTGGATGTATGGTTGTTAATTCTGATTAATTAACTACGTTGGTTATTAAGGTGGGTTGGGGTCGGGAGTCAGCTGTAAGTCTCAGGGGGAAAACAGGATTTAACAAATGTTACAGTGACGAAAAATACAGAGAACAAGACCGATCAGACGATGGACATGCATGCAGAGGGAGAGACTGAATTACCTGAACAATGCTGGGGTAGCAGGAAGCGGTTTGAGGGTAAACAGGCAGTCCATAAGGCTGGAGAATCACAGTAGGAGAGGAGAGCATGATGCAGAGAGATGGAGGAAGGGAGGAGAACGGATGGGAAAGGATGGATGGAGGGGAACCGGTGGAACTGAGAGGACAAGATGAGAGCAGGGAGGGAAAAAAAAGTGTACAAACAAAAGGAAAAATAAAAACAGTATCCTAGGAAAAAGAAAGGCAGTCCAGAAGGTAGAAAGAGGACTTAAAAAGGTTGGAAAAGGCACCCGCAGCTTGTTAAGGAAAAAATGTGTTTTGAGGCCACGAGACAAAGAGGGCTGGACAGCTTGCCCGGGTAGAAGACGCGGAGATGGAGTGAGTAGGAAAACATGAACTTCTGCGTGTCTGTCTCTCAGCCAGGCAGCTTGATAGACAGGCACAAATGCAAAGAGTCCAGTTACAGTGCTGCAGAAATAGATTTACCCTCCCCACACCTCAAACCCCCTCCCCATTTTGTCTTGCGTGTCCACATCCATTTACAACTTAACACCAAACTCTCTGCATTGACATGGACTGAAACAACAGGTACAGCTCTCTGAACAATACAAAATAGCGTTTGCTTAAAGTGATGTGTTTATGCAGCACCATTTGCTGCATGCAGGTCTGTCATCAGCTGAGCTCCATGTTATTGTGCCTGTTGGTAACTTCCGGAATTAAAGCCATTGTCAGAGATGCACCGTTGACACTCATGCATGCTTCATACAAACATGTTTCTCAGAGCACAGGTATAGTATAGAGATTGATTTACATGTACATTTCCAGATGTGTGCAGAATCACAATAGAATGAATAAAATGATTTTCATAATGTTTTGCCGGGCTGTACTGTACCCTGTTGTACTATATACTGGTTCCATGGTGTAATGCTTAGCTCTCCGGGCTTTGAACCCAGTGATACGTGGCTAAGTCTCACTGGAATATTTTTTCTGTTTTTCCAAGCTGCTCTCGCCATCACATGGTACCTTCCCTTTCTGCTTCTCCTGTAAGTGTGTGGTCTTGCATGATAAAAGCTTTGTTTTTTACACACTCAATCTAGTCCCCCCAACCAGTGACCTGTCATCCCTTAGATGTTCCCTTGAATATACTGCATGTTGTTTTACACTTGTCTTTGACTGAATTACCCCCTTTACAGTTTCTTGTTATGGTTCTGGCATATTATACAGCTCTTATTCCATTTGCACTTTTTACTGGCCATTCAATTGCAGGTGTACCGGCTATAGTCTACCTGTACTTATGTCTAACTTGCAGTATTACTAGTTAAGTACAATCTGCCTCCCTTGTAAGTGACTTCAGAACGGTGTCTGCTGAAAATATACATTTCTGCAAATTAATTAGCTAATCAATCAATCAATTTACTAACTAACTGACTAACTAATATATTAATTAATTAACCACCAAAAAACAAATAAATATGTATTTTTCAAAAAACAACTACTGATGACGACTTCAATAAACCGAAATATGAAAGTACACCAGTAGGGGGAGACAAAGAAAGCTTTGTTTGCTGTCCCATCCAGGGTCATCTCTGCTTTGGTAGTTATGCTGCCTGAAGCTAATCCACAGCCCCATATTTGGGAAGTCTGCCCCCCCAATGCAACCATGCACAGAATAAGTGTTTATGTTAGGCAGGCTTTTTGATTCTTATATTCTGGCAATGTCCCATGATTTGCAACCAATGTATTATATAAAATTTACCATTCTTGCTGAACAGTTCCTCGAAATATGCATTGAAATTGCTGCAAAACTGGTTTTAGACCAGATAAGCATTATTAGATTATTGATCCCGGTGGGAAACTCTTGAAATACATGCTCCATACAGATGGGATTGTAGCATCTGAAAACAAGCATCATATTTTTCTTCAGGGTGTACCAAAAGGTTTTCTTGGGAAGTACAATAATGAGATGCTCATATGTTAGTAAGTGTGGAGTATGTTCATATGGGACGGTGGGTTTGGATCTTGCGCCCATCATCAGAAGGTTGCCTCAAGTCCTGGGATTGCCTGCATGATGTCACCATAAAGCAGGGTCTTTTGAGCCTTTAATTACTCCAGGGAATGGCTGACCCACTGTATGTTACTTTGGATAAAAGTATTTCCTAAATGAATAAAGGTACTGAACCCTATACTTTCTCCTTATTATAATATTACTAATACAGGCAATTAATTAAAATGAATGAACACATTCACTAACGACCGGTGAACATTTTTGCGGAATAAAGGTTTAAATCTACTAAAAAACTACAAATTCCAAATTATCTTGCATCCGGGCAATTAAAGAGGGATGGAACACTAAGGCTCACGGTAAATGCAGTTCGTCGGTGATCTATAAAAGCTCATGACTCGCCACCATGCGGTCTCTTTACTGGACGAGTCTGAGAGTGTCAGGTGCTGCTTTTTTTTTTTTTTTTTGCTTGCTAGTGAAACATTTAAATGTTTTCTTCTGCCCTTTTCATTTTTAAGTGCATGTTAATTATTTTAGTGCCTATTTTAGAAACCGCGTCGGTGTAATGAACACTATCAAGTGGAAAACTTTGTTTAAGATTAAGATATTTAAGTAGCAACGTGGTTGCTTGCTAATGCTAACGCTCGAGTGAATCCGATTTAATGCCTGATATTTGTATCAACTGAATTGATTTTAGGTTAGTGCTTTATGATGTACAATATTAGTCCAGACCGCATTACTCTATAATAATATACGTATAGTAAAATCACATTTTCTGTCGTCATAGCGTCGCCATCTTGCTTAGTTTTAGTGAATCGTCTGCACTATTTGTAGAGCCAAGGCCAGTGGTACGATTTAGCCTATTCACTTTGCCGAGTAAAGTTGGCTTTATACTGGATTGATTCAGATTAGTATACTTCTGACGTTACCGAAATGCTTAAGATCTTGAACGTATGTTTAAAATATCTACTAACTGTACTTAACGCCGCTCATTTCAGCGCCCCGGGCCTGTTTTAAATGCAAACTCTGTGGAGGGTAATTCAGGTCCAGAAGATAAAATCCAGAACAAGATTTTGAGTTTCTTGTTCTCTGATTATTTAAATTTGACTAGTTGGTTGAAACAGAATCTTGGTCTGCATTTTAAACTTTCTGGACTTGAATTATGTATGTGCATTTTGAAATGTATCTAATGGTGAATCTTCTATTTTCCAGGCACCTTGTGACCGACCATGCCAGTTGCCAGAAGCTGGGTCTGTAGTAAGACCTACGTCACCCCCCGCCGCCCCTTTGAGAAGTCCCGGCTTGACCAGGAGCTGAAACTCATCGGTATAGATCTGCATTTGCAGTCGGGTTGGTGATTACTGACTCTGGATCTGTACAATGTGACTAATTCTGAACACTTTTTCAGGGGAGTATGGCCTTAGAAACAAGAGAGAGGTCTGGCGTGTGAAGTTCACTCTGGCCAAAATCCGCAAGGCTGCTAGAGAACTGCTCACCCTGGATGAAAAGGATCCCAAGCGACTATTTGAAGGTAATTATAATGATTTTTAATTTATTAGTGCAAGAAATGTTTCATGTCTCATACCAAGTATTCATGATTGAATGCATATTCAGGCTTGCATTTCTATGTACTGCACATTGGTATGGAGTAGCTTGTGTTCTATTTGATATCATTGCTTTTGCTACTGGGTTAATTCCAGCTTGGTTTTGGTGTTTTTGACTTTTTTCATCTAATTAGATTAGAGTAGTGAGGTTCAGCTACTTCTCATTGGTTAAATGTAGTTCTGTTTCCCATCAAGGTAATGCTCTCCTGAGGCGTCTGGTTCGGATAGGTGTGCTGGATGAGGGCAAGATGAAGCTCGATTATATCCTCGGCCTGAAAGTTGAGGACTTCTTGGAGCGGAGGCTGCAGACCCAGGTCTTCAAGCTGGGCCTGGCTAAGAGCATCCATCATGCCAGAGTGCTCATCCGTCAAAGGCACATCCGGTGAGTGAGTCGGGGTAACAAACGGCCTGTAAGACTTATGAAATGACTTGGGAAAGACCTGAGGATATTTAAGCTTTCCTTCCCTCTTCTTCACCGTGGCTCCAGCCGTTTTGGTTCCACCTGAGTGCTTTAAATTCAGCAAGGTCAATTCGGTGACAAACCGTATACCTTGTAAGGGACTGGTTGATCCAATCCTGTCAGTCGGGATGAAGTGTTTACTTCCCGTTGAAGATTTGACAGGTAATGTAGATCACATGGACCTGACATCTTGGCATATGTACGGGCTCTGTAATTCTACTGGTTGGAACTTGAATGATTTTCTCAGGCCGATGATTTAATTTTTTAATCAGACTGTCGGTGGTGTCAAGAATTCCTCGTGAATGAGGCCTGAGCTGCACATTTTGCAATGTGGCTGTGTCGGATTTGGTTGGAATACTTCTGTAAGCTTAGCCTTGTTGTTTTTCCTCCAGTGTCCGCAAACAGGTGGTGAATATCCCATCTTTTGTTGTGCGCCTGGATAGCCAGAAGCACATTGACTTCTCACTGAGGTCTCCTTATGGTGGTGGAAGACCTGGCCGTGTGAAGAGGAAGAACGCCAAGAAGGGCCAGGGCGGTGCTGGAGGCGCCGATGATGAAGAGGAAGATTAAGCCTGAGGAAATTGTCTGCCGTACTCCTGTAAACTTTTCAATAAAAATCTGGAAACCTGAGCCGTCCTTGCCTTTTTATTTTCCTGAGGTCTGAACCACATTTATGCTATTAAATGGGATGTTTAACACAAATTTGAGTTTTTGCTCCCCTGGTGGTAATGTGTCGATTTCGTGTATTGCTCAACCAGCCTGTCATGCAGATGGGTGATTGTCCAATTGACATCTGATTATATAAACATTTCAAGTGTGGTTCTGTCGTACCTAGAAGGCATTAGTGTAACTGATGTTTGTTTTGGAGAAATTTGTCCTGTGGTGTCTGGTTTACCTTAGATTCTAACAGCACTGTAAAGGTCAAAGCTGGCCTACCATTTATTTGTATTCTTTATTTAGCACTGTAGTGTAATTAGTTTTACGACCGCATTTCAACTACGCGGCTCAGAAACGGGTGCGTACTCTACCCCAAATTGAATTTCACGCCTGTAGCATTGTGTGAAGATGAACTGCGAAGTCGCATTGCGAAGCTCACAAACCTTGGTTAAAAATAAATCGATGGCCAGTAACTGCTGCTGGTGACCGGAAGCGGCATTTTGGTGACGTAAATATGCAGCGACGCAATTCTTCAGACACCTGACAGGTTTAGTTTATTGTCTTTTCGTTTCCGAGTGCAATTACGAAACGTCTTGTGTGCAAAACCTAATAAATACTGTGCACTTGTGTCACAGAGGGTTTCCGCAGTAATGGTCTTTCAAGCTTTGGCGGTTAATCGGGCTGTGAGTTTTAACGAAGCGGAAATTAGCTGTCTTCCGTGTTAAAGGTGGATCAACTGAAGCCGGAACTCGGAGTTTATATTTAGCCAGAAGGGTGTAGAATAGGAGGTCTTCAGTATAATATAGGTTTTTAACTACATGCGTATTTAGAAAGTTAAGTTCCCGATATGATGACCGATATGGAAGCAAGCCTGTCCGTGTCACTCGATTTGTCCTCGGTGGTCGAGGAAGCCTTGCGTTCTGCAGTCTGCTCGGTGCTCTCGGAGATCCAGAGGCTGATCGGCAAAGATGTGGCCGAGCTGCGAGCGGCCGTGGCCAGGAAGGACTGCGAGAACGAGGAGCTGCGAGCCCAGCTGGAGTCGGCCAGGCGGGAGCTGCAGGAGCAGGCGAGGTTCAGGCAGAGGTACCGCCGGCACGACGGCGTGGCGAAACCCTGTGACCTGGATGAAAGTAATCGCTCATGCACGTCGCGGCCGGACACGCATCGTGTCACACATGGGGGTGCAACTCATTTGTACCTCGGTCATGGCTCGTTGGCGTTCAGTCATAACTGGGACCAAGTTACACGGCATGACTTTACAGAACGGTTGGAAAACCTTAAACAGGATCTGACTCTAGAAGCAGACTGCAGTGTAGACACGGCCGAATCAGGTAGTACATTCTCAGGTCTAACTAAATATATTCCGTATATAACAATGACGTTTAAAATTTAACTAGTAAACAGGTATCTCTTCTCCAACTTTAAACGTCATGGAAGTGTCAATATCAATGACAATCATTTATAGCAGTAATGTATAATATAGTTTTAAGCATATTACATCCAGCCAAGCTTTTCTGTGAGATTCTGTAAATAATAAGTGATACACATGTATTTGGAAATGTGAAATTCAGGGGTATGGGTTTATTTATCATTGCGGAACTTAATGAATTTATGTCCCCAAAATCCAACACAGAGCCTGATTTGATCTCTGGCCCTGAATCTCTGGTGACTAACCCCACACTGAGGAAGAATGAGGACAGCGACCTGGACAATGCCAGCGCTGCTATGGATCTCAGAGTCATTGAGGTGAAGGAGGAGGTTGCACCCAGCCAGCAGCTGTCTGCTGTGGTAGAATCTGCTGGCTCCACAAGGCCGAAGCCTTACATTTGTGGTGATTGCGGAAAAAGTTACCTCTGGCTAAAGAACTTGAAGAAGCACCAGAAGATCCACACAGGTGAGGCGCCATTCAGCTGCAAGATCTGCTGCAGGCTATTCTCCTCGCAGCAGGTGTTAGAAGAGCACCAGCGTGTGCACACGGGCGAGCGGCCGCACCGATGCACCTCCTGCCCAAAGACCTTCAACCACCTGTCCAACCTCAAGAAGCACCAGCTGATCCACACCGGGGAGAAGCCGCACCATTGTAGCCTCTGCGGCAAGCGCTTTAGACAGATCCAGCACCTCAAGGAGCACCGCAAGACCCATGAGGACAGCAAGCCTTTCCGCTGCTGGGAGTGCGGCTGGGGCTTCAACCATGGCTCCAACTTCAAGCGGCACCTGCTCGTCCATACCCGACAGAAAATGCGCCACGGCCTGGCCACCTGAGCCGTCCGGAGGTTTTGTTGCCATTGTTGTTCCCATTGTTCTTTAAGTGGTTCCAGGTAAAGTCACCTTCATCTTCTCTGGAACACACCCATTGTCTGAAATCATTTAATATTAAAGAGCATCCTCAGAGCTGATAATGTGCTAAAATTAGTGCTTTATTTTTAGAGTAAATGTTTAATGCTAGAGGGCATCAGTTAGACAGCTAGTGGCGAGACCTAAAAGAGGAAGTAAAAGCATTTATATATAATTTATCGCTAACAGTAATATAAATATGTTAATGACTGATATACTTTGTTTAATTTGATAAGATTCTTCATAAACTTGAAAAAGAAAATGGATTTATGTTTGATACTGAATTTTATTTTATGCATGCTTCATATTTAATCAAAATAATACAATCTACTTCCTGGTCTGCAATGAACATGTTGCATAAAATTGCAGAAAATATTTTAAAAGAGATTGCTTACCTGGTGCAGTCTTACTTGTGATACCACATTTTTAAAACTCAATTTTCAAGAATACAGTCAAGATATATTTATGATATAAACTTTGCAGTACATTTGTGATGTGGGGAAAAACAAACTGTCATTTGAGTTTACTCCTAGATTTATATGAGTATATTTGTGAAAAAAAAAATGCTGAAATAT
Organism: Brevimyrus niger; assembly: GCA_015164015.2. NCBI lineage: Eukaryota > Metazoa > Chordata > Actinopteri > Osteoglossiformes > Mormyridae > Brevimyrus > Brevimyrus niger. The sequence continues at coordinate 1,946,887 of JAABNY020000136.1, read as the reverse complement.
TTTTATAGAAAAATGTGCTTCATTCATTTAAAATGTTTTTAACTTATTGTAACTTAATTGAATATTGACATGATTTTGTGTGTGGGGTAGAACTGTAGTCCAAAGACATAACATCTAAGTCAGTGGTCTCCATCATTTTGTCTTTTATTCTTCTTCCTCTTTTTTTTTTTTTTTTTTTACAGTGAGAGCTATTTTTACAAATGAGTAATGAGTATATTTTGCTGATGGGGAGCGATAGGGGTGGCTTATGCATGAAGATAATGGTCTAGTTGTTGCATTCGACTAGACATGTCTCTGAGATCGACAATCACCCGGTTTACGACCACTAATTTAAGCAAATTCTCCATAATTTATGACCAAGCGTGTTTTGAGTGCTGATTGCTTGTTGATGGTGAAACCTGTCATACATCTCACTGTCTGGGTTTCCAGCCGGGCTTGGCTTTAAAAAGAGAGGCGAGTGCAGTTTGCATGCGAGAGTCTGTGCTGGTAAAGCGCTGTCCAGACACCAGGCGGGCTGCACATGTTACCCCCCCCAGGGACTCTGGCCCCAGAGCTCCGACAGAGAAACGGGGCTGCACTTCTAAGGAACAATTCCTGGGCCTGTAATTTTAAAAATGTTTTTTTTGGATTGATGCATTTACACATTTTATGTTTGATCTTTGCATTTTGACACATTTTTATTTGCAATCTTTGAGGTCTTTTGTTGTAGGCAGACAGCATTTTAAGAAAGGCTACTTCAAGGCAGTTAATAAAAGCTGAGCTATCATGATAACATAACATGTTTGTCTTTATGATGATCCTGCGGGTGGAAGCTGACCTGAATGGGTGTTCTGAGTTTGCAAAAGGGGAAGAACAGATTGGTATCTGGCTACTTTATTAGGTACACCTGTTCAGCTGCTCATTGGAGGAAATATCTGATCAGCCAATCATATGTCAGCAACACAGTGTAGAGAATCATGCAAATACAGGTCAAGAGTTTCAGTTAGTGTTCACATCAAACACCAGAGTGGGAAGGAAAGGTGATGTGAGTGAGTGTGGCATGGTTGTTGGTGCCAGATGGGCTGGTGTGAGTATTTTAGAAACTGTAGATCTACCTGGATTTTCGCACACAATACAACCATCTTTAAGATTTACAGAGGATGGGCTGAAAAATAAAAACATCCAGTGAGTGGCAATTCTCTAGGTGAAAATTGCATGTTGATGGCAAGAGTCAGAGAAGAATAGCCTGACTGGTTCAAGCTGATAGAAAGGCAAAGGTAATGTAACTCAAATGACCACTTGTTAAAACCAAGGTATGCAGAACAGCAACTTTGAATGCACAACAGGTTAAATCCAGAAGCAGATGGGCTACAGCAGCAGAAGACCACACCGGATGCCACTCCTTTCAGCTACGAACAGGAAACTGAGGCTACAGTGGGCATACGTGGACAAATGAAGATTGGAAAAACGTTGCCTGGTCAGATGAGTCTTGATTTCCGCCGTGACATTCAGATGTAGGGTCAGAATTTGGCATAAATAACATGAAAGCTTGGGTCTATCCTGCCTAGGATCAACAATTCAGCCTTGCCACACTTTGGGCCCCTTAATACCAATGAAGCACCATTTAAATGCCACAGCCTACCTGAGTATCGTTGCTGACCATCTCCATCACTTTTTGACCACAGTGTACCCCGCTTCTAAAGGCTACTTCCATAAGGATAATGCCCCATGTCGTAAAACACTATAAATATTATCTTCGACTGGTTCCTTGAACATGGCAATGAGTTCACTGTACTCAAATGGCCTCTACAGTCACCAGATCTCAAACCAATTAAGCTGCTACGGGATGTGGTGAAAAGGGAGATTCGCATCATGAAAGGGCAGCATAAATATCTGCGTCCACTGCCTGATGCTATCATGGCAACATGGACCAAAGTTTCTGAGGAATGTTTCACCTTGTTGAATCCAAGCCATGAAGAGTCGGGGCAGTTCTGAAAACAAAAGGGGGTTTAACCTGGTACTAGCAAAGCATACCTAATAAAGTGGCCAGCAAGTACATAGAAA
>JAABNY020000136.1:1899812-1930663 GCA_015164015.2 Brevimyrus niger | reverse complement strand
AATTTACAGCCCTGCACCCAAGGCCTGTAGGTCCACAACAGCGCTGCATGCAACTGTGTTCATTTCTAGGCCTCTTCCTCCACAGCAGAACCGTAACATGCACTATATTCAATTTAACTGTGAATCCACTGGGGTGTAATGTGCCCCCACCCTGTGCCACCTAGGACTGACTCCAGGGCCTCCATGACCTTGACCAGCATTGACCACCAGTGGATAGGGGAATGGATGGTTAGATGACATTTTTTCTTTTTTTTTTTTATAGATTACACTTTTCCAAAATTGCCGCCCGGCAGATCGAACCTTCCGTTCCAACAGCTCCAACTTCTTCTTTCTCCTGGTGCTCCTTCTGGGCTGGAGTCTCGCCACGGTGGCACTGATCTACGCTGCGGTGATGTGGGTACCAGCCGAAGACTGACCCTGACCCCTCTTTGACTTTTAAATTTCGAGTATCTGGGACCTTGAGAGCAGGAATTTCATTATTAAACAAGCCTTTTGTGTAGGGTGTGGTTTTTTATGCTTTCTTTAATATAATAAAGGAAATACTGTCACCTCATCTAAAAATGACAGGGGGGAAATTTGCACTGGATTGTTTTACCATTTATTGGAAAATGAAAAATGCCCCTGCGATGGATGGATGGATGAATGGATGGATGGATGGATGGATGGATGGATGGATGGATTAACAAAAATGAACTGCATCAGATGGGTGACTGAAGCCTGATTATTGTGTTTCTCTTCAGGATTCATCCTTCCATGGGCTGTGGTCCATTCCGCTTTCTCTCCATGATGTGGAGTGTTGTTCCTAATTCCTTGCAGTTACTCTCAAACTCCAGCAGAGATTTTTTGTACTTCGTGGGCTCACAGGCATTCTGCATCCCCCTCTTTGTTTCACTCTGGTGAGTAGTAAATAATAATAATAATCAATCTTTTATTGTCTCCATGGGGAAATTCTTTTTAGACCTCTCTCAACTTGCTTTTTGTAGAGTAGTGATCTCCTGCTTCCCCTCCTCTCTTTACCTGGTCAGTCATCTTCACAGATCTGTCTACTAAATTCTCGTGGTTACGTCTGTCAGATTGCATCTGTTATTGACACATGGAACCCATCAATATCTTTGTTAACCAAAAATACTTATTGAGAAGGACTAGATTTCCTAAGAATTGTTCTTCTGCTCTTAATAGTGTAGTCTTGTGCTACGTAGCTGCCCTGGCCTCAGTTTATGGAAAGACTGTGTCCCTGCTTCGATCACAGCTTAAAATGGTAAGTCTTCAGTCCTTCAAGACTTTGTCATGACAGTACAAATAACATAACATTAGTACAAAAACATACAAGTACAAAAACATTTCTGATTGCACTTTTGCCCTTAAATGGTCATTTGGAGAAGTCGATTAAGAAATTAACTGTTAATACTGACAACTACCAAATGCAATATATATAGTTTTCTAATGTTGCTATTTTTAACTGTGCAAAAAATCGAGCTATTATAGTCAACGTATTTTTGAAAGAGTTCCTTACATGTATTAACATAAACTGGTTGAGTAAAACCACTGACCACTTACCAGGAAAAGCAGATGGAAAATGGACGGATGGATGGACAAACATTCTTTTATACTCTAACCTTTCCATGGTGCCTTACAGACATGGAATAATGTTAAAAATGGGAGTGTAATACCAAAGGCATACAAAAAGCTAATACTGTATTTTAACCAGCATATAAATCTAAAAAAACACACCTATGTGTGGTTGGTGATTTATTTTGACTGCAGGAGGGACGTGATAAGCAGTTCTTGGTGAAGAGGATAAAGGAACTCAATAGCACTAGCAAAGGAAGAAACTGTGAGGCCTGGAATCCAACAAGTAGAGACTCATTTGGAATGAAATGAGAGGAACATTTCATGGAGATACCCTTCAAGACACAATAATTAACGCCAAATTTTATTCTTCTAACAGACCATTAGGTTTACCCCATGTAATGGTTCAGTAAGTGTTTTCTTTTTAAAATATATGAACTATTGATCTATTATCGAATGTTTTATTGTTAGATGTGTCATAATTTGAAACAATAGTCATGTCCATGGTATGCTGGACATTGGTTTGTGGATCACTGTCATTTATCATGGCCAAAGAAAAGCTCGGATTACTTCAGAAATGTTTGAACGTCAAAAATATGAATATTTGAATTTAGCAGCTGCTGGATCCTTGTCTTTCACAGAAGTTTTCTTCTTGTACCAGTTCCAGAAGCCCAAGTCAGTTGATAGATATTTAGATCTCTCTTCCAGTGTCTCGGGTTTGACTAGAACAAGGGCATTGGATAGAGTTTGATATTGGGGGAGACAACACTCCATAAATAAAATGCAAAGGTCTTTTTATTGGTGGGGGGGGAGGCAACTGAAGGCAAATGAAATGTTGAGGGATACATGACCCTCCCCATTACTACACCCCTGAATTGCAGTCCAAGTGTCTTGCTGAGGGGTCTAGCAGCAGCATCACTCTACCAAACAGGGGATTTGGACTGACTGGTGGAGCACGAGGTAGGGAAGTAGGGGAATCTATCAAATAGCACACTGATAACTTTGTACAGTACTAATGCAATTAATAACATCAGTCACACTACAAAATGCTACCAAATAAACCACTATTTATTCATAATACTGTGATTATAATATTTATTTTTCTGGGTTGTGTGAAATCATTAAGAATAATAAAGCCAGTCTGCATACCACGAAGCTGAACTGCTGTAGTCTTGACTCTTGGTTGACAGTGTTGGGAAATTGATGCTCAAGTGTCAGATTAACACAAATGGATGTGAAAAGGTTTTACTCATCAGGTGACCAGTAAATAAAAAGAGGAAAGAAGAGGAGAAACATGCAAAAGATAAATGTATACAACTATTTAATCTCTTTATGAGTATAATGTTATGCATGTAATGAAATAGGCCAGTGTAACACTAGGCATGTTTCTTAGGCAATAGGGTGACAGTGTAATAATTCTATTCTCATATTTTTTAATAAATGTACATACTACAATTTGCTTCTATCTGTCTCTCTTACTTCTTTTTCATGTTTATTAATCTTATTCGGTGTATATTTTTATATTGACATAGTTTTACATTTCATCAATTATTTGTATCGTTCCGAATAGGGGGGCTCGCGATGGTCGCCATTCAAGCTAGAACCGCCAGTGATTAAAGCCCCAGAAGCCCCAGAAGTACGCAGACGGCTCCGTACACAATTTTGCGCATCGATCCTCGATCGCTTAGCGAGCAAACTACCAATTGAGGAAAATTTAACAAAACATCTTTCGTTTTAATTGTTCATGAACTCAGAAATTAAAATCTTTTCCGATTTATAAGCCTATTCATAATAACTTATAAAGATAAATCCATTATATCTGTTTTAAATGACGTATGAACAACGTGTGAATCGTTTTATTTCCTAGTTAACATGGCAAGCAAATGCAGAATATCATGATAAAAACAGTTTTACATTGAACGTATGTGAATATCAATAATACAGAAATGTAACACTACTGAACAAGTGCATACCGTACACATGCGCAAAATTTCTTCAGAAACATTTTTAAAGATTATAAAGCCAATTTAAAAAGCAATATGAAACTGTACAATAAAATTATACAATTATCCAAAACTATATTATAGTTTATAAATGTCAATGCACATCTATTTATTCTGGAAGCGTCTGCGACCCAGATGTATAGATATAGATAATGCATGGGTGGCATTCATGCATACATGGCAAACATATATGGCAAACAATCAGTATTCAGACCAAATGATTAATGAAATGTAGCGTTCTGGCCAATCACATTGCGGTTTGAGGGTGGGACTTAATTTCAGACCAATAGCGTCTTTTTTTATCCGGAAGCTGCAAGGAAAATAACTTCGTTTTCTTTTCAAAATGTCGCTCTGAGCCCAATCTGTTTTTGTGGATGTAGAGCTTTGATGGCAAACTATTATCCACATAATTACATTAATAATCGAAGATGAATATCTTACCGAAGAAAAGCTGGCATGTCCGAAATAAAGATAACATTGCTCGTGTGCGCCGAGATGAAGCGAAGGCGGCCGAGGACGAGAAGGAGGTCCGGAGGCGGATAGAGAGAGCGGAGCAAGAGGTAAATCCTACGGCGAGTGGCACGCTGCTTTTATCGGTGTAGCTCGGCTTGAGTTTTATCGATGCAGCCCGGTGCGCAGATGTTGTTACAATATTGGTTGGGGACCAGATCGGCCCCAATCCCGCAAGACACACACGGTACTCCGACGGTATTTTTAGGGAAATGCCGTCTGTAGTGAAATCTACGCCCTCGCATGCACCCACAAATCAATCAATCAATCTATCTATCCATCCAGAGTACAGGAACGTAATAATCATCAAGTTTATTCTAGGAAGCACAAAGCAGGAGGCCTGGTCAGGATCCCGACACACTCACAAGGGGTAATTTAGAGACACCGGTACACATGAATTGCATGTTTAGGCCTGGATAAAGGCACTGGTGTACCCAGAGAAAGTGACATGATGAAACCTACTTCTGCTGTCTTTCCTTATTCACAATAATGTATTTTTAATGTTATACAAGCAGAAATTAATTGGTGGCAGGTCACGAATGCTTAAATATCGAGTGCCTTTTTATGGGAACATATCAGCCATGATGTGCAAATAAGTGAGTAATTATCAGGAATTGTCTGTCTTATCTTCCTCACCAGGCACGAACGGACTATTTAAGACGGAAATCCCGGGCAGCTCTGTGCAAGGGAGAAGAACTCAAAGCAGTGGGGGGCACGCCGGAGCGGGGTGGTGAGGAGGAGCATCTGAACCTCTTCCCTGTCGAGGAAGCTGGGCAGAAGAAAGGCAATGAGGAGTATCTGAGGGAAAAGAAGGAAGAGAAGGTGAGCAGCTCCATTTTTTTTGGTTAATATAGTGAATGTTTCACAATCTCTTGTTTGCCATACATGCCTAGCCACAGGCAGTGGTAACACTTTCCAGCCTCAGCTCAGAGAACAGGCCATTGCTGGGTTGGCTGGGATCCTTACAGCCTAGTTCATACTTCTTTTTTTCTGTATATGTGCTTTCAGGCTGGGGACAGTCATGTGGCAGCTTGTGTTTATGCTACCTTTTATAATACTGGCTGTGGATGTGGATGGTTGCAGTCGGTGCATGCTAACAGCAGCGATACTCCACCAGACCAGCAGAGGGCAGATGTATTGCAACAAACACAGATACAAGCAGCGTAGTGAAACGGGTGCATTTTTCTGTACAGTTTTAAAGTTGTTAGCCAAGGCTTGGGCGGCATTATTGTAATAAGGCACACCACAGGATTTTTGTAAGTATTATATGCTGTAAATTACTGTACATTTTAGTATAATGTCAAGACTATGTAAAATCAGATATGTGGCTACCTCCTACCATCCTCATACAGCTGCTCACCAAGCCCTATCTTGTCTTTCTGAACTGTTTCTCTTCTACCAGCCTCCCTGTACTCTTCTGTCTCTCTCCTCATCCTCCCATCCAAACTCCATGGTTATGACACGCATTTTCCCGTTTAGCTAACACTGGCAATTAACCAGGCTAGAATTGGATTTCATGAATAGTCAGATTATTTGTTGGATTTACGGTAGTTCGGGCTAATTATAAGTGAACGAAGATGAAGACCATTTAAACTGAAGTACCTTAAATCTGACAAGTTGCTTTTTGATATGGGTCCATGGTATTGCACTTCTGTGGCAGATGGAATGCATCCCACTCGTGTTTAAGATGTTCAATAAACATGTTAAGTGCATATATATTCCTTTTTTCCTTGAGTCTGTTTGCTCATGCAAAATGAAATGTGATTAATATAGATTAAAAAAAATATGATATTTAATCATGATTATTCGAAATTAATCTACAGCAACCCTGTGATTTAATCTGATTAAAAAAATGTATCGTTTGATAGCACATTTATTATTATTATTATTATTATTTTATTATTATTATTATTGACAGGTTGAGCAGTGCATGTCTGCTTGTACATCTGGCTGAGTGCAGCTCGCTCTGCAGAGCCTTGTGGTCCTGCTGTATGCTCCTAAACCAGGTGGTGATGATCCCTGTCAGGATGCTTTCGATGGAAACTTTGTAGAAGTTCTTTAGTATTTGAAGGGGCAGCATGAAATTGCAGAAACACCAAAGGTGATGCAGGCATTGGTGACCCTTCCTCACTAAGGAATCAGTGTGCAGATACCCAGTCAGGTCTTTAGTTTTGTGAACATTGACACATTTGAAGCTGTCTGCCTTGTCTCCCAACACATCCTTTATTCTCATTTGCTGGTAGATCCTCTGCTGTTTCCTCACAAAGTCCACAATCGGCTCCTTTGTATTATTAGGAGCAGACTGTTTTCCTGGCACCAAAATAAGCTCTTCGCCTCCCCAAGTTTGGCCTGCTCCTTGTTATTGGTGACCAGGCCTACCACAGCTGTCTCGTCTGCAAACTTGACAGTGACGTTGGAGTCGAATTTGCACAGCAGTGTTCTCAGTTCCAGTCCTGGAGGGTCGGTCCGCAACACAGTCTGCAGATTCTCCCGCTCAAGCAAACCTGCTAATCCTGGCAATTAGCTTGTTAGCTGGATAAGGTGTGTCTCAGCAGGGAAATCTGCAAACTGTTGCAGACCAGCCCTCCAGGACTGGAATCGGGGAACCCTGATATACAGAATGTACAGGTAGGTGTGCTGTGTAGTGTTAATGAAAGATGTGAAACCTTGGTTTTTGTGTATGAAAACGACAGAAAAACTGCAAGATGGAGAGTGAAATTACAATGAGCTTAAGACAAGTTGGCTTTGTATTCTTCTTTTGAAAGTTAAGTGATGCTGATAAATTTGAAGCCTGGAACACTCGAAAAATATAGGTGCTAACAGGGCTGGTCAGTGCTATAGGCAACAGGCGGCTGCCTGAGCACCAGCTTCTGAGTGGCTGACTGGCCAGCCAATGTTTTGCCTGAGAGGGGGTGCGGTGATGCTCGCCTAGTACACCACATTGACTAGGCCCTGGGTTCAGATTTGTACTTCCTGTAACCTGCCACTCCTTCAAATGATAATCGTTGGACAAATACAGTGTAAGGTTTTGAAAATTTAATTGAACTAAAATACAGCAACTATGTGAGCTAAAATAAACATGTACAGTCCAAGTCAAAATTATTAAGGTGCTGATCGTGGACTACATGAGAGGGGGGTGGAGGGTACTCCCCCCATCTAAATCAAGGTAACAGAAGTGGAGAAGGTCAGCTGCTTCAGATTCTTAGGAAGTAACATCAGCGAGGATCTGAGCTGGTCACGCCCCATAAGGGGTCATGAAGTCAGCAAGACAGTGGCTCACCTTCCTTCAATGGCTGGGTTGAATACTCACCAACTTTTACCGACGTGCCACAGAGCGTTCTGTCTGGCAGCATCATTGCTGCTGTGATACCCATGATGGTGGTCAGAATTTTTAGCCTCTGTGTGAATATGCTAAAATCCCTAAGCATATATACACACCATGCAGCTCAGCACTTGGTAACCCTGCCCTGTTGCTTTACGTCGTCTCCTGCTTTTGTGTCCGAGTTTGTTGTTCTTAAACACTTTTACTTTGCAGTAATACCACTTATAGTTGATTGTGGAATATCTAGCTGGGAAGACATTTCACAAACTGACTTATTGCAAAGGTTGCATCCTGTGACAGTATTATGCATGAATTCACTGAGCTCTTCAGAACGACCCATTATTTCACATGTTTGTAAACCTGACTGCATGGCCTGGTGCTTGATTTTATACACCTGGTGCAGTGGGTCTGAATGAAACACCTGAATTCAGTGATTAACCGGTGTGTTCCAATACTTTTGTCCTTATAATGCAAGTCTGGACCTACATAAAGAAGGTAGTGGATGCTCATCTTAAAGGGGGGGGGGGATATTGCCTTTTCCAACAGTTTTACAGTGTCTAGAACAGCTGTACTTTGCATCATTGCATTGTACAAGGAGACATTTTGTTAGAAATTAACTTGAATGTGGTTGCAAGTGCAATATATCAAAAATTTTGGAAAGGAGAGTTATCCAAGACATCAACAAGAATGCCCGGATCTCTGCAAGGATAACTCTCTTTGAGGTCAACTCCACTGCTCACACAGCCACAAATGAAAGCCAGACTGAAGTTTTCCTGCGACCATTTGAAACATGGGGATGAGCCCTTGGTCTGAAGAGACAGAACTGGAGCCGTTCGGGCACATGGATGTTGCTTTTGTTGGTTGAAGGAAGGGAGAGGCCTTCAGCTGGAAAAACTGCTAGAATTGGGGAACCTTGGTGTACAGTGAGGGCAGCAGAGATCTCATGACAGGGCTCTCGGAGACTCCGAGTTGAGGATGGGGGTCGCTAAGGTATTGTGGCCCACTTGTACTTCCTGGGATCTGTTCGACAAGAAGTTGTAAACCCATGTAAATTTTGTTGTAATGAAATACTTAGTTAAATTTTAGAGACAACAGTTCTGTGCTATAACGACATTGCCCCTGACACATGCTGTCTTTTGGTGCATCAGGAACGGGAGGAGCGTGCCATTGGCCTGCTGGTGTCCCTTGGCCCCGCCCCTGGCACAGAAGCCACACCCTGGTACCTGAAAGACGAGGGCAGTGAAAGCAAGGAAGGTGCTGACAAGAGCGCCGGATGTACGGAGCAGGAGAAATGCAAGAAAGACAAGCGGCTAAAGGACAGCCTGGACCCCTTAAAGGAGATGAAGAAAGCCCTGGCTGTTAAAGGTAAAAAGGAAAAGAAAGAGAAGAGCAAAAGGAAGGACAAGGCAGAACGAATGGAGAAAAGTGGGGAGAGGTGAGCAGAAGCAGCCAATCAGAATCATGCATGTTATGTTTGAATGCTAATGACAGTCAGATTTAGTTTATTTTCAGAAAACCACTGATAATGAATAAAACAACAATGTGGAGAACCACAGCAGCTAAAGGAACACATTAGAGCCAGTTGTCGTCATATAAATATATATTTATGACCGAAAGAGGACTTCTGTAACCTGACTTAGCTGTTTTGACACACATTATAAATGAGCACAGAAGTTGCTGATGAATATAAAGGATTTCCTCAGTGTCTTTTTTTTTTTTTGCTTTTGCACGAGACAAAATCCCTGAGCAAGTGTCCCAAATCTGGGTGGCTCCCAGATTAAATTAAACGCCTGTAGAATTAAACACAGATCAGACCTGATATCTTCTCTGAGGTGGATGAAGTCGCCCAGTTAACTCCTTGGCATATCAGATCTCCATTCCAGGTGATTTATGGGATTGCTCACAGAGAGTGCAGATTGTTTTTGAAGTCAGAGCTCTTCAAGTTGGAATTTAATAAAGCAACAGTTTTTTTTTGTCTTGTTAACATGGTTGTTTACCCTGTTTCAGTCCTCTGCGATAAGCGCTTGGCAGTAATATGCCAGGGTATATATTTATATAGATCTTTTAAATGTGATAGTAATGCACAGAATGGTTGCTGAGGAGGGGGTCCTTGCCGCATGAGACAGCGTGTGGTTAACTGGGATTGGACATTGTGCTCATATCCCAGGTTCAGCAAAGTGATGTCACTTCCAGGACCCTGAGCAAGAACTCCCTTTGACTCCAGGGACCATATGACCCCGATTTCTCAATTGTTTATGGCTATGGTTACATGCATCTGCTAGATAAATAAGAATATAAAGGTACCAGCAACTCACAAGCATCTGGCATTTCTCCTGGATGGCTAACTAAGCTGGCAAACCAGACAGCCGGGCGATTTTCCACCTCTTCTCAATGGAAGTGCATCATTCTTGTGATGTAACCCAGATCTCAGGCTGATTCCACCAGCCATTCGACGTGCCCTTTGTGACACTGTAATATTCACCTATTCCATCTTGTGTGCTCTTGTTCTGTCTGTATTCAATGCTATTTCTAAAGGCCTATTGTCCGAAATGAAATATTTTCAGGTTGGGGGTGCCGAGTAAAACTGAGCAGTTGCAAAGTTTTGTGGGTAGTTGAGGGCTGGTTGAAAACCTCCACCCAAACGGGCAAATGTTGGACCGCTCAATGGATGCTGGTTCCCTGTAGGGTAAATTGCTAATAAGTGACTGTCCACTTTCCGGGCAGCTCCATGGAGAGATTACGCGCGGAGCGGCTGCAGAGGGAGGCCGACGAGAGGCGGCGGACCCAGGCTTTGCTGGAACAGAGGAGCCGTGGAGGAGAGGCGCAGGGGCAGAGGGAGCTGCAGGAGAGGGACAGGCCCTACAACAGCGCCTATTTCCCAGAGCTGGCCCGGAAGAGGCAGCGGCGAGAGAACTACGGCGGCCATCTCTGAGGCGCGGAGGACAAGACTTTGGGAGAATGGAGAAATCTTTTATGGTCAAGGAGAAAGACGCTCAGAGTTAATTTGGAAAGACTGTCAGTAGGAGAGTGTGTGTGTGTGTGTGTGTGTGTGTGTGGGGGGGGTGGATTGTTTCATCTAATAATTTCTACAGCATTCAAATAGCAGTGTTTACAAGAACAGATTCTGCATGATAGTTTGTCTGCAATAAATGTTTTATGTTTAACAAAGACTCAGTGGCTTTGTGGAATTCACCACCTGCATGTGTAGGGGTGCATGGCATTCAGAAGATGCATCCTTGCGTGTCACACACACTATGCCAGAGTCTGGTAATGCAGCCCTTACATCTTAGAGGCTGGTGCCGAAAGAAAAAAACCCGTCGCGTTATTAAAGAGCCGGTATCTGCTAAACGTTACTAACCAGCAGCACAGTATATATGCAGGTGGTAAATCGATGCAAAGCTATAATCCAGCAGGAAAGTAAAATGTGAAATGTGTGTGTGTCATAAATCACAGTGACAGTCTTGAAATGTCACCATGCATAGCAATACTTTATATTTCAAGTATATCAACGTTATATGAGATTGCTGTGTGATGTTTAATGTAAATTTCATATTCGTTAAATATGCAATATATTTTCATAGACAGTAGGTACTTAATGAAGTACTGGGTAGGACACATTTTTGCTTCCAGCCCCACTTTAAGAGTAAATGAGTTGTTCTGCATACCTGCTACTGTAATGAGCTGTTATTTTTGTAACTCTGGTCTTCCTGTTAGCTTTAACGAGTTTCTGGCCTTTCTCCTCTGGCGACTCATCAGCAAAGGGTTTTTGGCCACAGAAATGACATTAATGAAATACCCCCCCCCCGTAAACTCTAGACAGTTGTGAATGAAAATGCCAGAGACACTCTGTTGAAAACCACTCAGATCAGGTGTGTAATCCCCAGACAGTAAGTGGACCTCTTGATCCTTACTGAGTCTTGTATGTTTCCAGTTGCAGCCCAGCGATTGGTTCTTGAGAGGCGGAGCAGGCAGTTTGCATTAAGGATCAGCTGTACCTAATAGTGTCCATTGAGTCCAAAAACCGGTGGCCAAATTTCAGGTGCATGAGTCTCAAAAAAACCTGCAAAATTATTTGCGTCATGCCCTTAAAAGAGGAACAGTGGTCAAAACTGGCCACGTTTGCTATACAAACATGACCAAAGATACCGAATCAGCAACTCTGTCAAAGCAGGGCCGCCATTCAGAAACCTCTTGCATTCAAGGCTAATGACCATAGATGCATCAGCTGTAGGATCACAAACCTTGACTCCAGAGCAATGCAGCAAATTTAAATGGCCTGATGAGTCTCTGTTGACTTTTCCCTGCATCCAGATGGATTTCACAGGCAACAGAACATTTGACCCACAATGTCCATACTATGGAGGTCAGCAGGTGCCATCATGGCCTGTGATGGAATGTGTGGCCATTTTACCGGAGCAGATACAGCCTACTGTGCAAACACTGTCCCTTTGTGATGTTCCCACATATACACTGCTGATCCAATTCTAGAGTGGTTTCATGAGCGCCAAGATGAAGTGGAACTGCTTCCGCGGCCTCCCCAGTCTCCAGATCCTTCATGGGATGTTTCACTGTGAAGCTATGAAGCTGATTTCCACCACCTTCGTCCCTCAGAACCGGAGGCATTTCGCCCTGAAGAATGGTCTAATGCCCCGCTACACACATTTTAGGACATTGATGACGGCATTCCAAGAAGGACTGAAGCAATTCTTAAGGTTAAACGATAATTATATTCCTTATTATGTCCTTGATGTAAATATGTTTTAGTTGTTTCCACATTTCATCCACACTCTCTATATCTGTGTAAAATTTTGTGAGATTTACAGAACAGTAAGTTGAAGATTTAAGATTCTGTATTTGTCACATACACAGTTATACACGTATAACATGAAGTGAAATGTACCATAGACCAATGTGCCAAGACATAGATAAATTACCAAAACATACGTAGAAATGTGTTTCACATGTTCACTGACCCCATGCACAGAAACGCTCAGACAGGCGGGCGGACGGACGGACAGACACGTAGAAAAGAATCGTAATAAGAGCAGCCTGGCCGCGTCTTGCGTAGCATTCGCGTAAAGCAGAAAGATACACGGTGATGTTCGGTGAAGCGATACGGTGTAAAGAAACGCCGCCGGAGATGGTTTATTTTTAAATGCGATTGTCGTCTTGGGTCAGGTTTATATGTTAAATGAGAGAACCTGGTAAACCTTCCGACCGCCGCTGAGGGTCCGGGCTACACAATAGACCATATCTCGCAGCGTGTTTAATTGCGGATTAAAGAAAAGCAGGCGGAGGAGGGGACAGAAAAAACAGAACAACAAGGGGACGCTTGATCATTACCCAGGCTAGACAAGGAGTGGAGGGCGACATAGGTGACATCGCGACTGTCGCTCGGATGATCGTGCAGTGGATCCTGCGACTATGCGACGACAGTGCTGGGTGATAGTATTAACGGGGATGATGTCGTACTTCAACCCGGAGAGAGCCCTGGGAGCCCCGCAGAGAGAAGGTGAGCTGTGTCGCTGAGATGGAGTGCGTTTATTTGGGGGGAGAAAGAAGGGGGGTAGCCTTATGGAGGTAGGAGGATGGGAATGAAGGAATCGCAATACTACGCTGGTACTGAGATAATAAAACACTCAAGACTGAAACAAATCTAACCTTGATGGGAATATATTTTGCCCTTTGTAACGGGCGGCCTATTTAAATGAATTGCCTAGGTGCTAAAAATTACAATGATAGCGGGAAGGAGTAAACAAATACGATAATGCAGAATAACAATGGCTGAATATAGTCAACAAATCTCATCATAGGGGCTTTCCTTAAAAAACGCTTATCTTCGATTGATACACGTTTTGAATGTATTCTCTTAAAAAAATCTGAATGACACGATTCCTTAGCCCCAAACAACATCAGCTACCTCCGTCAGCAATAACCTAAATATATGCCTAGGATAAGGTATGAAGATCAGATCACGTTAATGGGTAGGCAATGTATGAAAACAAAAAATATATAACACATGTTGTAAAATAGGAACATCACGTTTAACAATATACCAGTCTAGCTTCCGCCGTGATTATAACAATTTTTATATGTATATAAATCAGTAAGTGTCAACATTGTGATCCCCCGTGTTTAAGTGCGCGTGATTCTTATTGCTGAATACTGTTTCGTTTAGCGGCTGATGGGGGCTCCGACAGGCCTGTGTTTATGATCCTGATCCTGTTCATGCGCGTGTCTGTGGACAGGATGCGACGGGGAGAGGGACAGCGCAGCATACTAACAGAGAGCAATAATAAACCCGCCTCACAGCCGAATGCTCCTAATGACCGGGCATTTGTTTACGCCTTAAGAGAATATAAGATACACGCATTTTACATAACAACGGTGCGGTTTAAGGGTTTTCTTTTTTTCTTTATTTAATTTTTTTTAGCTACGTGAGATCTAACAAAAGATCCGCTTCATTCTAATACGTATGAACAATAATGTTGTTTTAGGGTATAACTGAGTTTGTGGTTATTCAAAATATATAATTTATTTGATGTTTAATGTATATTTGATATTTTTTTATATATATATATAAATATATATATATAAAACAAATGCTTGAGAGAAAATTAATCCTCTATAAGAATTTGTTTTCCACTCCATCATTAATTATGAGAAAAGAACATTATGACTCACACATATGGCAAAAAACAAAGCAAAAAAAGATAACAATGGTAAATATCAAAATATAAATTACAATTCATCAAAAGGGCTTATATGTGCATAATGTGCTGGGCTTCACTTCATTTATCCCACTCAATAAAACTAATTTGCCTGTTCAATAACAGCCAAGTCAATGTAAGTGTTCAATAGTTATTACATGTTTTAAGTGTTTGTTTCTTCTTGGAGCAAGAAGTTTATCTTTAGTTTCATTAAACATTCGGCTCTTTGAAGTGATTAAAGGAAGCATCGTAAAGAAATTTCTTCCTATGATTTTGGGCAAAAGACGACTTTTTACATTGTGGCTGTACTTATATGTCATTACATAGTCTGAAATTTCAAATTGAACACAAACACACGTTTAATTATAAATTAACATAAATTAAAATGTATGTTATAAATTAGAAAAAAAATACGTTCCAAGTTTTGCTGAAGAATAAAACAGCAAATAAATAGTCAAGTGAAACATCTACAGTTTCTGAAATGAAATGAAATAAATAACACGTAACACTTGACAAGTCAAGACAAGTCTGATCTCTAGACGTTGGGTAGGTTTCAAGATTCCTCATTCAGTACTGATCTAAACAATAAAAAATATTAAATTAAAGCCAGTGGCGGCTGTCACATATGCCAATGAAAGTAAATAAAATATATAAAACAAATCACTTGGCTCCCTTAATACTTTTGGGTTGTGATTTTTCAGTCAGCAGACTGGTAACCAGTTAGGCTTATCACAGAGTCTTATAACCACCACCCCTCCCCCTTCTCTTTTTCACAGATGGTTCGCTCCACAAAAATCGACCAATTTGAGGTACAATATTAAAAATGCCCACCCCTTCCTTCTCACCTAGTACCTCCCCAGTATAAACAATAATAAAACCTCCAACCCTTTCTCTTAGCAGTTCCTCCGAAATATGCACTCCTTCTTCCCTTATTTTTCTACCTTACCTTTTTAACTGTTTTTCACAAGGAATATCACCTTTGATATTTCGATCTCTTCCCTTTCCCTATCAAAATACAGCCTTTTCTTTATTGAAACGGTGCTTTCCTCTGTGAGTTTCCAGATGGGTTCATAGAGTTTTCCCTTTGGAAACTATGCTTCCATGTGCCTCTACAATCCTAACTCCCTTGTAACATCTGTTTTCTGAGCAATCGCTTCGATGATAATACATGTTCCCTCCAAATGTCTGCGCTGTCCTCTGTCCTGCTGTTTACCCGAACTGAGAGATGGGAAATCCCGACCTCTCTCTGCTTGGTCTGACGGGTTATACTGACACTCTTCCACGTTTCCTTCCTCTCTTTCAGTCTCTCTGTCCAGGGGTGCCGCTCTCTTTCCTCCACCCTACGTCATCATTCTTATTTCTTGCTCTGGACTGGTTTCCTTCGTTCTATTACTCCTGGCCTGCCTTTGCTGCAAACGCGTGGGCGTGGGATTCAATGTAAGTTTCCCGCTGAGTTACGTGCTGCGTGTCTCGCTCGCCGCGTTTCACTGCGCATTACGTCTTTGAAGGAGCACGTGGCACGTCTGCTTCAGCGTGTCTTTCGTTTATGGCGTGACGGGAATGGAGTTGAGGTTGCAAACTTACCCCGCTTCTGCTCCCGCCTCTTCCTTCTGCAGGAGTTTGATAATGCTGAGGGTGAGGAGTCCTCAGCGGCCTCTAGCCCCCCCCCTGAAGACAGCCTCTCCTCCTGCCCCTCCCTCCCTGAGGTGTACACTCTGCCCCTGCGGGACAGGCCTCTATGCCCAGGTATACCCCATATCTCATGTCTTTTATTGATTGAGTTGCCGGTATCTTCACGTATGTCACTTATGCTCGTGGGGCTTCCAGTTTCTTTTGAGTTACACTGGTATGATCAGCAGTGGTGTTGGTCTGACACGGTTCCCTTTTCCATTGTACTCAGACTCTGACTCCCAGCGCTTTCGAAGACACACTCTTAATTATCTCCAGGAGATCGGCAGTGGCTGGTTTGGAAAGGTGACAGACGCCCGGTCCATTGCCGTGCCAAAAACATGCACAACACCTCGCGGCTGATCAAAAAATGTTCTGGTCCATTTAGCAAAGTTTTGCTTTGTTTGTCACTCAGAATGATTAGTTCTGCTGGAGACCTCATTCCTTAATGGTTTGTCTAAGGTGATCCTGGCCGAGGTCCTATGTGACTGCAGCTCCTCCCAAGCTGTCGTGAAGGAGCTGAGAGTCAGCGCCAGCCCACTGGAGCAGAGGAAGTTCCTGGCTGAATCAGAGCCATACAGGTAAAGTTGACGTAACTCACTCACAGCTTTCTATTGGATATATATGGGTAACATTGAGCTGAATCTCAGATTTGCTGGCCCGGCGTGGCTTTTAAGTGCGGTTTTGTTGACGTTAAGATATGCTCAATGCGAAGCTGTCTTAACATGACATTTTGCCTGTGTAAATCCTAAGCGATGCTGAAACAGGGAGGCTCCGCTTCTTGACAGCAGTGCTGCTGACCTATTTACTCTGCACGCCGAAAATTATAATTACACTTGCAGTGTCTGACAAGCCCCCTCCCGCCGAGTCGGTTGCCTTCGCTGAGCTATGCAGTTCAGTGCTGTGAGCCGTGGGTCTCTTTTTCCCCCCACAGAAGCCTCCAGCATCCCAACGTTCTCCAGTGTCTGGGCCAATGCAGCGAGACCATCCCCTTCCTGCTGGTCATGGAGTTCTGTCAGCTGGTAAGGACCCAACTGTACAGAACGCTCTGTGGTGTATGGACAGCAAAAAAAAAAAAAAGACGTACCATTTATTTACACACTTGTTTTAGGATTTAGCACTCAAATCCTACACATGGATGGCGATAAAGGTATCAGTTTCTCTTTGGTTTGTTTTAGGGTGATTTAAAGAGATATTTACGAGCTCAGAGGAAGTCAGATGGTATGACTCCTGACCTTCTGACAAGGGACCTGCTGACACTTCAGCGGATGGCATTTGAAATCACATCTGGTCTGTTGCACCTTCATGAAAACAACTACATCCACAGGTACATTCCTGCAAGAAAATGTTGGCTTAGTATCCCCTCTTCTCTGCTGGTAAGCCGTGGTGGATGACTGGTACGAGGATAAGTTTAACCGAGGTCTTCTCATACCCTGCAGTGATTTAGCTCTGAGGAACTGTCTTCTAACCTCAGACCTGACTGTCAGGATTGGAGACTATGGTCTGTCTCATAACCATTATAAGGTACGACGAATGTGTGATTCGTGATTATCGATCTGCCCTTCAGTTCCCAGTACCTGCTCTTACCGTATATATTTGCTGAAATGCTCAAACACATTTGTCTGCATTTCCTTTCTCAATGCCATGTTTTCAGGAGGATTACTACTTAACACCGGACAAGCTGTGGATTCCGTTGCGATGGATTGCTCCTGAGCTGTTAGAATTTCGGGGAGGGCTAATCGTTACTGACCAGACTAAAACCAGCAATGTGTGGTGAGGACATTATCTTATTGAATAATGAAATTTATGCATAAATACATACATACATACCTAAATATACACTACCAGTCAAAAGTTTTTGCACGCCAGAGGTTTATACCACTTTTCAATTTATTTCATAAACTGCATATTTTTTATTCTTGTTAAGCATTGGAAAATTGAGTGAACAACCATAAAAAAGAATATGAAGGAAACTTGTTTTATGTGATTATAACGTGGAAAGAGTAAGTAGGTGCATGTCTGACATCCTATTATCTAGATCTAGGCTGTCCTTTAACTTTAAATGCATGGAATGAAACAGCAGTATTTAATGTCCCTTGTAGAAAGAATGCCTCACATTTTCTCTGCTGTTATAACTGCTATGGGGGTTATTTTGATGTATCAAAGCTATGACATGTTCTTGCTAATAAAATGACTCAAAAGAATTTTTAGTAAATGTTAAGTGAGTAAAATGTAGAAAATCTAAGTGTGCAAAAACTTTTGACTAGTATGCATGTATATCTGCACATTAGCTTTTTTAGCCTAAATAACTCTTGATTCTGATCACTTAACCCTCTGGAGTCTGAGCCCTCTCACCCACTTACACCCTACCCTAGGAGAGGGCTACTGTCACTCTTTAACTCCGACTTTGCTTTCCTGCCCAGTCTCTTGCTCTCTGTCATCACGTATCCTGCGCTAATGGCCGTTTTCAGCGTAGCATCAGCAGATGTCATGGCTAGAAGAAATGACACCCAGCAGAGGTCCTGCTCTCAGCCACTTTCGGTCTCTTTCGTTCTGCCGCTCTGTTTATACAGGTCACTCGGAGTAGTGATTTGGGAGCTGTTTGAATTTGGCTCCCAGCCTCACAGACACCTGAGCGATGAGGAAGTGCTGACATTTGTGATCCGCGAGAAGAAGATCACCTTGGCTCAGCCACGGCTGAAACTCTCTCACGCCGATTACTGGTGTGTCTCGCCTGTGAATCAGTTTTATTCTACATTCGTTTCGTTGTATTTATCACCCGTGCTTTTACTCTCTTTTTACATGATCATATTTTCACTTCCTTAACCAGGTATGAGGTCATGCAGTCCTGCTGGCTTCCCCCATCGCAGCGCCCCTCGGTGGCAGACATCTTCCTTCTCCTTTCATCCCTGCTCGCAGCAGAAAGAGGGATGACTCGCAGGAGTGTGGGAGAAGATGAAGACGAAGAGGAGGACGCGGAACTTGGGGGGAGGGGATGGAACGGAGAGAGTGAAGAATCCTTTGAGAGGCGGTGGGACTCCCTTCGTCCGCCGGCATTCCAGGCAGCGGCACACGAGCGACAGAGAGAAAGAGAGGAGGAGTGCTGCAGAGGCACAAACGGCAACTCATTTCCGCTGTTAGACCCTGTGGGAAACACGATTACTCCATCTACTTCTGAACTGGACGACATACTCACAGTCACAGAGACGAGTAAGGGATTAAACTTTGAGTATTTCTGGGAGAAGGCGCATGGAAGACGAGGATACAAAGCCCTCCCGCCTCCGCAACACATGCAAACTGCTAATGCTACACACAGACATTCCCTGGACACTCCCACTGTGGTCCCCGTGATCAGCGCTCGCAGTCCTTCTCTAGCCAGCGAGTACTACATTCGTTTGGAGGAACATACTCCGCAGGACAAATCCCCCACCCTTAAAGGAAAGGCACATTCCCTACCTGCTTCAAAAGGCCATGTCTCTATGAGTCCTGGGGATCTGGAACTCGTGGAAATTCGAAGTGGCACCGCAGGAAAAGTGAAAGAGGCATTTAGCCCAGAAGATGACTTCAGCAGAGGGGAAACACTTATTCAGACTGTGAGATCAAGTGAGGTTAAAGTTCTGCTGCCCAACACCGGTTTGGTGGAGCTCAGTAGAGAGGGTTGTAGTAGGGTTACAGACTTTGCTGTTGTGGACATTGGGAATAGAGAGGATGAACCCGAAGCACATGCAAAAGAAACATTCTCCAGATCTCTAGGAGTCCCAGCTCCTTCTCTTCTCAACAAACCTCGTTCTGTATCAACTTCATCTGCAAATCACCTTCAGACACGCCCGCTTCCAGCCCCTCCCCTTGGGTACCACAGAGTATATGGATCAGCCCACTTTTCTAGTTCCTTTCCTACCGGAAAGACAGAAATTATCGCTGAACCATCACTGATGGGAACAAGCTCTTCTTCAAAAACCAACTTCGATCACCTAGTATTCCATCGGCTCCACGAAGCTCTCCCACCTTCCCCCTCCCTTTCTCCTTCCATACCCACTTCCTCTGGTCCCATGTGTCCACCACCTCATTCCCAGCCTCCTCCCCTCCCACCTCATTACAAAGCTCCAAGAGGTCTTTGCAAGAACTACCCAGAAGTTCCTGGAGAAACGTATTTTTGCCAAATAAACAAAGACCCAGTACCCTGTGATTTCCCTGACAGAAGACCCTTCTTGAGGCGCTCCCATTCGCTGGGTAATTCCAAGGAAGACTCGTATCCTCAATCAACAGACAAAGAAACCCTTTACCAAGACTCATTTTATCCTAAAATCACACGCTCTCGGTCCATGATTCCAGAAATTGAGAGTGAAGACTCCTCTAGCCCTGTGTACTCAGATGAGGATGATTCTCCATTTTCTTCCCCCAACAAACTGCATTGTGGGACCTCTTTTCAGCATTTCAGACTGTCAGATGACACGGATCCTGCCACCAAAGAACTCTTTTCTAGAGGAATGAGGAGAACACAGTCACGCCTTGACACCATTCTCCCGGCTATCTGGAAGGAAGATGCGGAGCTGCAGAAGGAGGGAGCATCCACAACCAAAAAGTCCCCAATGCACTTGTTCCTGACTGAGATCTCCAATGTTAATGAATCTAAAGATGGGAAATTGGAGGAGGGTTCATGGGACTTGGAAGGTGGACTAAAGAGTGAACTTCAGCCTGAGGGTGATGCAGCAGATGATTTCGTCCTACTTGCGGAAGGGACACGTCACCCCCAGTCGCTGATGACAGAGTCAGCCTCTGTGGGACAAATTAAGCGTCCTGAAGAGACACAAATGGGCAAAGATTATGTTGTCAGAAAGGGATCAATTCAAAGGGAATTATTCCTTACTGAAATTGACACTGGGAAGATTGATACAGATAGAAGCACAGCTGTTGAAGCAGACGCATTCCAGGATGTGCAGCCTGACTGGGATTCAAAATGCTGCTCTGCCAGACATTCTTCTAATCTTCCTACCTATACAGAAGTAGACGAAGCTTTCCCCAGAGAGATGAAAAGGTCTTGTTCCTTGATCTCGGAAATAAACCCAGACAGAGAAGTCTCTGAGCCCCATATCAAGGAAATGAACAGAGAAGCTGTTCTGGGGGTCATTCAGTCAGCTGAGACATTTTTGACAGAGATTATGACAAAAAAAGATGGATCAGTATGTGCTTCTGCAGAAAAAGACTTTTCTCCAGAAACCTGCGATCCTCTTTCTCCCGAATATGAATCAATATGTATAGTTCCTGGTTCATCACAGACCATCATTTATCAGTCAGAAAAGGCAG
Source organism: Brevimyrus niger (assembly GCA_015164015.2). Taxonomy (NCBI): domain Eukaryota; kingdom Metazoa; phylum Chordata; class Actinopteri; order Osteoglossiformes; family Mormyridae; genus Brevimyrus; species Brevimyrus niger. The sequence continues at coordinate 1,909,577 of JAABNY020000136.1, read as the reverse complement.
CAAGTGCTGCAGATCAGCGCTCTGCTAATGCAACTGAAGCTATTTATGCACAAGTGACAAAGCGTTCAAAGAGGCCTGAGATTAAAGTTACAATGCGGCCCGAAATCCCAGTACTGCAAATAGGATCTGACAAAGTGACAGCAGAAACCCAGCAACTGGAACAAAGAAGTTGCAGCCCTGAAGGAACTGCCAACATTTTTCCTTCTGGGATTTCACAAGTTGCTGGTACGTCCAACTTAGCATCTCACCATAAAACTCAATCACCATGCAATTCTGATTCCCGTGCTCAAACGGACAGTTTTGTCTTCTCAGAAATAATGCCAAAGAACGGCCTTCTGCTTGAACAGATGACTCCTGGAATGAAAGAATATTTAGCGCCTGGCAAAACCAGCTCTTCAAGGTCAGAAGAGAATGAGACGACTGCCAAGGGGAAATCCAGACAAACTGACCAAGTACAGCAAGTATCTGTAGACTCTCCTGATAGCTCTTCCACTCTGGGGCGAGAATTAAAATCCCAGCAGATAGTGGACTTTCTGGGAGCATCAGAATCAGTCAAGTCTCAAAAAAGACTCTGTGAAGATCCCACAAATGCAGAGGTTGTAAACATTGAGGATTCCAGTCACTGTCTTTCCACATCAGAGACTGACTGTGACAGAAACATCCACGCAGAAAAGGAGAGTGGTGGAGATCAAGTTGAAGTGTGCGTAACTGGACTTCACAAGAAAACTATAAGAGTGGAAGACGATATTTTGCACAGCCTAACAGATACACTACAGCTGCATTTGAGTAATTGCAAACAGACAGTAAAAAGTCACAATTCCCCATTCAATGTGGACGCTTCAGTTACCAGCTTGAAATCAAATGATCCTGACATTTTAAATGAAGCAAAGTTTCTTTCACGAGACTCAAATGAACCTGATTTGGGTAGAACTGTGGATGTGTTCTCAGTAGGCACAAATATATTGGACAATTTGAAACCTGTCTTACAAATAGGAAATGCTGTCGGTGTATCAGTTGATGGCAGTTATCCAGAAGCAGAATGTGAGCTCATGGGTGAACATCATCGTTCATTGCCACACGTGGCTTCGTTGCCCTTAGTCTGGGACCCAACGTCTGACCCCTCCGTTTCTGTAAATACTCCGACAGATTCTGCCATGTCGCCGCTGACGTCAAGCTCTTTGGATTGCCTGACACCAGGCGATCCTTGGGGTGGGGGAGGCGCTGGAGGCTGGAGAGCACTGGGAACCGAGACTCCTCACAGGGACTCCGCCTATTTCTCTGACAGTGACTGGGAAGCAGACGGTGTGGGTAGAAGAGGTGGAGATGGGATTATTCTGTCCCGACCTAGCAGTAGTAGAGGTGGAGACAGGGGGACACTGATGGATATAGAAGAGAAGACAGAGGCAGAAGAAGAAGTTGAACTGCGGCGGAGCGGCTCTAAAGCTGCGCTGAGTGAGACTGAGAGGGAGGCGGATAGAATTTATAATCAAAAGACTGGGATGGAGAGAGAGATGCAGAGGGAGAAACAAAGTGGCTTGGTGCAGATAATGGCGATTTCCGAAAGTGCTGAACAGATGAAATGTGCCCATGATGGCAGTAATATATCTCGTCTAAAGGAATTTACGGGTCTTGACATTAATTTTACAGAGGAAATAAGTGACAAACCAAGCTGGACGAAGACGAGTGATCTGGGAGTCCTTAACTGTCATGCATCACCATCTAAAGTGTGTGCTAGTGAAGAGAATGTTGAATTCATAGCTAAATTCTTCTCGACATTAGACAGTGAATCACTGAAAACTTTCCCATGCGGAGATGGACCTGATCCAGTTTCTCATGGAGACGCTAAGGAGATAAGCTCTAAAGCTCCAGTAAATAAAGATTTTATATCAGTATCTGATACAATTGCTGAAAGGGAAAGTTTCAAAGGAAGCAGTGATGCTCGGTTGTACCCACAGATGTGGGGAAATGAGCCAGAATCAAAACAGGATGCCCTAGATTCTCACTCATATTTGAAATTTGGAGAGAAAACAGACAAGAAAGATTCATTGACCGAATATACTGTTGATGGAGAGTCTAGATTAAGTAAGTTCTACAGTGTTCCTGCTAATGCCATAGTACCAAAGGACGAAGTGCTAGACTCCGGCTATAGGGAGTATGCAGACAAAACAAATGCACATTTGAGTCAGTGTTACTGGGAAGAAGGAAGTGTTGAACCCCCAGGAAGATTAAACTGTGAGTTAGAAATTGGGCACACAGATGCCAATGAGCTTGGCCTGAGGAATCTTTGTTACTCTGAAGATAGTGATGATGAAAGAGCAAAAGCAAAATCAGATACTGAAAAACAGTTAGCAGTTGGGGAACTGATCTTCACAGCTAAGGAAAACCTGAGAGATAACAGGCAGGGTGATACAGGGCTGAAGGAACCAGCAAACAGGGTTCCGGAAAGCATCTATTTCCTTAGAGATGTTAATACAGAGTCTAAGGGGTTGGATCTAAAAACCAAGGAACTGTGGGATGCCGTGGAGGATCATGAAGAGAGCAGCGGAGTGACTGTTACAGGGGAGTTGGATTGCTATCGATTCCAACAAGGAAACCTACATCTATGGCCAGTGGAAAATGACCAGTGGGCCTTAGCAGAGACGCAAAACTCAGAGGCTGAATTAGGCAGTGAACTCCTTCCAGGGGTTAGCAAGGAGGCTTGGGTTAGCAGAAATAAAGAAATTAGGGGACATAATTTCTGGGAGGTAGAGAAGAACGATCAGTTTGCCAAGAGTGAGCCTCACCCTGCCAGTCTGGAGAATGAGGAGGCAGTCAAAGATGAGCGGCAAGGATGGAGAAACTGTCAAATGCAGTGCCTACCGAAAAAAAATGTAGAGGACCTTACAGGTCAAAAACAACCTGGTAACTCGATAGTAGATATACAACAAGAAGAAAATTTTGAAAATCCAGAAATAAATTCTGGACAACAGGATATCGCAGATGAATGTCTTATTTTAGAAGTGGAAAATCTGGAAAACCCAGAACAAGAGACACTGCTAGACCTGAAGAGAGACTGTAGTGTACGTATGGATATAAACAGGGATTTGGAAGCAGGAAATGCCGACGTGAACTCATCCTTACAAAAGAATCAGGGGCTGGACCTTACAGAGGAGAATTATAACTTTAACAGCTGTTTACTGGTTAAAGATAAAAAGCAAGACGTAGACACTGTTGGGTTACAGAATAGTCTTGGGCTTCCTGATTCATTCATGACACACAAAGGAACAAAAAACAGGCAATGCTCTCAAATAACTCATTACCAAGTAAACAGGGATCAAACAGAAGATGCCAGCAAGAACTGTGAGGCTGTAATGACAAGAGAAAATGCACTGGATATGTGTAGTAAAGATAAACTTTTGGACTCGGAAGATGAACTTCTCCATATGCCAGATACAAGCTCATCCATTTTTACTGGGAGTTTACTTCAGCAAAATGTCTCACATTTGGGAGATAATGGTCTTAAAATGGACAAAAGTGCTCCTGGCCTAATTTTACAGGATTTGTTGCTTGTGAAACCTGTAGAGGACAAATCCACTGTAAAGTTTGGTGACAGCAAAACTCCAAAGGTTCACCATCCGAGTTATCCACAAAGTCTGGAGCTAGGATCCTCCTTGGCCTGCAATCAGTCAGACTTTCCAGCAAGCATAACAAAATCCCAGGCTAAGCTGCAAAAGAATATGTCCCAGATGTTAGATAAAATGTGTGTTCCTGATTGCATGATCATCCAGAATCTGACAGAGACTCCTCACCCGCAAACTCAAATGACTTCCCAGTCGACAACTGTCCCAGAAAACCAGACAGAGATAAAAAAAACCATGAGTATGGAATGTACTATAGAAGATGAGAAGGGTCCACAGCCTTTTAGCTCTAGTGTTGATTTTTCCAGTGCTGCAAAAAAACAATATTCCAGAATGTCTGAAGAAACTGGTATTAATCAATCAAACCAGTTAACTGTTCAAAATGTAGACCAAAATTCAAGCAATTCAGTTCTGGTTGACAAATTAGTGACAAGCACAAGTATGGAAACAGGCTACCAGACTGACATGAAACTCAGCCATCCTTCAGGTTTGAACCTTGAAGAGTCTACACCTCCTCAGCAGTCCACTTCTAGTTCTCTCAAAAGAATATCCACACATCTGGAGCCCTCAGCAAAGCATTTAGACCAAGGTCGTCAACCTACATTACCTGAGATTTTCTCCCTCCCGTTCTGCAGTACAGATCAAAATAGCAAAATCTCTCCATCCCCAAAGATCTCCCCCCAAGCGTTTTCCCAGTGCTCACTCAGTTCAATCCCTGAGTTATTGATCTCCGAGTGGAAAAACTTGGATGAAGAGCCTTTGGAAGACTTTGAGAAACTGGAGCAGCTTTGTTGTATATCAGGTGATGAAGAAAGCCTTGGTGACCTCTTCCTGGGGAACTTAGAACTATTGGAGTCCCTCAAAAAGACCCCAGAGAAAAAATCCAAGGACTTCGTAGACAAAGATGATGACGAAAAGATGATTAATTCTTTAAAAGAAGACCGCTTGAAACTAAGAAGAGAAGTTGATGTAGACACTGGAAGTTTAACGCCTACATCAGAAAGGCCTGAGCAGTCTCTAAGGTCCAGTTTGTATCAACCTGAATCAAGCCAGATTGTTTCAGATTCTCTGTCTATGTCTGAGTCTTCTTTTGGACATAAAAAATGTAATCCAGTCGGTCCATCACTGGTTTCACCAAGTATCACAGTTGAAAACACCAAGGGACCAAGTCAATTGTCAAAGATGCCAACCAAGAATGGTTTAATGATGCAGGTATAAATCATTACATTTTGTTGATTACAACATTAAGCCAATGTTCAATAAAATATCCTCTGAATTCCTTGGATATAGTTACATGGAGCATTCATATGAAAGTATATATTGTTGCATGAATAGCATCATGGCAGTCCAACATGTTAGCATGTTTTGCCATATGTGCCTCTTGACAGGGGAAAAATAGTAACCCTGTCCACTCCCCCCCCCCATCTGTTTTCCATTTCCATGTGCTTTAGGTGTGTGAGGAGAGGCTGCAGTTCTCCCTCAGCGAGAATGTCAAAAGAAACATATTATGTGGACCAACAGTGAGTGAGGCAGTCATTCTTCGTCCCTGGGGAGAACCCAGAGATGAAACTGACACCAAAATGAGAGAAAAAGACAGCGAAGATGGTGACCAGTAAGATGTTTGGATTTATGGTGTTCAGTGTGACAAAAGTTGCAAAAGTTTGTTCATCTTGTTGTTCTGCATCAGATCTATTTGGAACATAAGCAAATAATTTTAATAGGTTGTTTGAATTCTTGTATTTATCCCTGTTATTAACTGTTTTATTGCATTCACAGAAATACAAGTAAATGCAAAAACAGACTTGTGCACTTTTTTCAGTTATACATTTTAATATCTTTTTCTCTTATCAATAGTAAGCCCCAACTATCAGGCCAGCCTGGGATCTTGACTGATTCATCAGTGGCCACCAGTGGGTCCTTCACTGTGATTGGGCAGGAGGTCACCCCACCTTTGGCTGTGTCAAATCAAGCAATGAAAGGTACCATCAAGGCACTTATATCGAAACTGAGTTTATGTATATATCTAGATGCTCAATAGCTAGTAGTTTTATGATCTGCCGATTTTTTTTTTCCTTTTAAGAGCACCTTAAAGCTAGATACTAGTTTGTCCATATGTAAACCAAGTTACTGGATCAAACATCCAAATTTATTGACATTTTTAATTACTAGTTTGGTCCTACACAGGACTGCTAGGATTAGCTGTCCCTATGTTTTCTAATGGACTCTTACAGTTATATTCCTTTGTTACAGTTTTAATTGTTCCACATTTTGAAAGCTAGGGGTGGAAAAATCCTACAACACAATGTGGTTGTAATGTCCTTAGTGACCTTAAAATAATAATAAAAAAATATGTAATAGTTTTTCTGTAAACAATTTTCACTTTATTTTTCACCTTCCTCCCCAGCCAAACTGGCTCGCCTATCTCTCTCCTTGCCCCCCCTTGCACTCTCACTCCCCCTCCCCGCGAACAGGGTGGGATTTTGGGAAACGGGAATGAGCAGAGAGAAAAGTGGGCGGAGACGGGGTGCATCAACTGGAAGTGACCCTGATGATGAGGAGGACGAGGACCCAGATGAGGCCGGGAGGGTGATTGTTGTCACAGAGACAGATGTTGACAGGAGAGCGGGATTGAGGAGCTTGCTGAAGTCACCACGAGAACCAATGGATAAAGAGAGAGAGCGAGCAAGAAACGTTTCCTTCTTCGATGATGTCACCATCTATCTGTTTGATCAGGTTGGTATTTTGCACCATCTGATTAAAATTCACACAGTGCCAGACTGTTTGCCGTGGATGGTCTCGATTATGCATTGTTCAGTCTGTTCTGAAATTAATTGCTTGCATAACCGTTCAGACTGTCTTGTTCTGTTATTATGACAGGAAACTCCAACCAATGAGCTGAGCACAGGCTCTGAGTCCAACAGTCCTTCAATGTCTCATGTGTCAGGTGGTGCCCAGATCTCTGAGGTGTCAGGTAAGCAATACGGATAGCAGTACAGTAAGTAGTACATTTTCTCTTATGCAATTTAGTTATATATATTCTCACAAGCAATCTGCAGACTTACATAGTCCTTGCATTTGTCTGAGTTCGGCAAATTAATTCAGAACTAGTTTTCCAATGGGTAGGCAAAGGAATTCATAATAGCTAAGTTAATCAAAAGCAAGAATGATTTAAAAGTGAGTTCAAAGCTACTGCTAGGAAGAATGTGAATCTTTGACCCATTTATTTTTAGCTTGATTCTAAATGTTCATTCTTGTGTTTCAAAAGAGCCTGAGTTTATTTTTAACTCAGAACGCAGATAAATAGGAAGTGAGAACTTGTCCTTATAATAAGTTAAATTACAATGAGTTATAATTTTAGCTTAATACAGCAAAAACTTTTTAGCTTAATGCTGCCCTGTACTTACCTGTATTCTTCCGTCCAAATCTGTATCTCAGCTGTATTTAAAATGTAATGTCATCCCTCCCATCATGCATTGCTTCCTGGTTAGGAGCAAGTGCTCTGGAGTCCAGAGAAAGTGCTGACCTGTCAATCAGCGGCAGGGTGCCAGCAGCTCATCCTATGACATCGTCCCGCTTCACTGTCAGCCCCGCCCATGATCCTCACCTAGTCTGATGTGTTTTTATATTTTTCCTCAGCTGAGTTCTTGACTGACGTATTGGACAATGTCTAAAGGTCTTTCTCTTGTCAACACCTGATAACATAATTCCAGTCGAGAAATAAAAAGGTTTTGCCAACTTAGAAATTTGTAATGAGCCAGATTTGCTCAAAATGACCTTGGTGCTTTGTCCTCAGTGCAAAGTATCATGTGAAATGGATAACTGCCATTTTGTGGGAGTCTTTTTCTGTGGCCACTCACCTTTTTATTCTAAACTGTCTTTGCCCTGTACTCCCCTTCAGGAGGCACTTTGCTTCGTATGTACAGGCTTAAATTGAAGTTATATATTGTTTAAAAAAAAAAGGAAAAAAAAAGTTAATCAAATGCGTGTAAGTACACCTGGGGGTGAACCCCAGACAACCATTTTGAGTGAAATCATTCAGCATTTGTATTTTTAATAAATGTTGTGAATTTATCACATGTATACAAAGTCATTTTTACGTTGCGTTAATTTTTTTAATTACTGTTAGGAAGCATGATTCTCTTTGCAGTTTTATTTACACGTTGTTCCACTACGTCAAGTTTGCATCACATTTCTTTAGTCATTTATATGTTTGTATTGTTGTGATATTGTCATGATAGAAGTTCTTACTCATTTGTTATAAAAAAAAACTACTTGGGACTTTATGCACCTACTATTGAACATATTTCTTGGTATATTTCTCTTTCCAACAAATAATAGAGCAAAATATTTTTGCAAGCCCATTAAATGCCAGAATATTTGGTCTTATTTTATCTTTCTGTATTCCTCTTTGTATTTTCTACTTATATGTTGCTTTTTATTTGCTGTTTGTTTTATAAAGATAAGTTACCTTTGTCTTAGTTATATTTGCAGGAAGGAATGTAGCTCAAAAAATACGATTCTGACTAAAAATGTCTATTGGTAGTTCTATTTATTTGTTATTATTACATATTACTATCCAGTCAGCAGCCCATGTTGGATGAGTACATTTAGTTGTTTCATGATTATCCAATTTAAGCTTCTACTGTTTAATTCAGGGGCTTCATGATCTACTGTACAAAAAATGTGAAGGGAAAAAAAAACATGGAAAAAACTGTGAAACATTTGTTGGATGCGAATAAATTGTACTGTCTTCTACTCACTATTGTAGAGTTGTATTTCCATGTGAAAGAGTGTAACGTCCACGCCCCCGGTGGGGCGGAGCTCCGCAGACGGTTCCAATTAGGCAAACGATCACCAAACCATAAGAAGGACGGAGCCCCGTCCCACAACGCGAAGTATTGAGCCAAATGCCTGTTTTGTGCCATACCGAGCGGTTACTTGTCTCCCGTCTTCCCTTTGGTCCTCTGTTTGCTTACCTGCCCTCTCTCCAGCGCCTTTCGTCTTCCTCTCCTCTCCCCAGCCAAGTTCCCGGTCCTGATCCCGTCTCTCCTCGCCCGTCCATCTCCTACCCCCTGATCCTTCCTGGCAACCCACCCCTGTCCACGCGTCTAGGATTGACTACCCGGCTTCCGACCCTCTCGCCCGTACCACGACTACGACTCCAGCCTCATCCCCGTAATCCAGACGCCTTGCCCTGTGGCTTTGCCAATAAAGCTCGGTTGTCTCGCATATCTGGGTCCCCTCTTCTGTACGTGATCGTCACAGTGTGTTATTTATGTATATACAAATTTAGCAAGTAAAAGAAAGAAATCTATTTTTCAATTATGAGTCTGATTAAAATTACAAAAAAGTACTAAAGCTTATTTGAAAGCCATATTTTTGAGAAATCTGACTCGGTGGTAAATAGAATTCTATCATTTGTAATGGCTATATGTGCATAGACAGAGATATGAATACACTATATTAAATTATGTTTTAAATATCTCCAAAAAGAAGTGAATGTACCTGAAAGAGGAAATGATTAAAGGAAATGATGGTTTTATTGAGGCCATAACTTATACATTTTTGAGTAATAAAATGTTTTTGTAGTATTTTACTAGAAATGGTCGCTTTTTAGCTTTATTGAAAGGCAGAAGAATGACTGCTAGATTGCTTTTCCATTAAACATGTGAGCATGTGTGACACATTCCGCTCATTAGCAAGCCAATATAAGTGGGATTGTGGATCGGGGGAGCTGACGTTCAGGGCCCCCCCATGCCTGCGTTCCCACCTGCCTCCCCCTGCTACTCATACTGCCATAGCCATATCTGCCGGAGCTTACATACCACACTCACCTAACTGTTAGCACTGCCTCTAGCCTCCCCTACTTTGGTCAATTGCAAATTTTATTTCCCCTACTCCTCCTGGGCTGTGCTGCCCCAAATTATCAAGATTCTGCCTACCCTCCTGCCTGCGACGTCACACTATCTGTGGCGTCCTTCTGGCCTGCCGCCCTTTTGCCTTTGACCTCTCTCCTTCTTTCCCTGCTGCACTACCACTGTTCATCCTGCCATGTGAAGCAGCACTGGAACCTGCCTGACCCCCCCCCCGCCCCCGCCCCGCCCCCCCCCCCCCCCCGCCCCCCCTCCGGCACCCTCCTTCATTTTTG
>JAABNY020000136.1:1883814-1894333 GCA_015164015.2 Brevimyrus niger | reverse complement strand
GGGACGTGGCCAGGTGACAATGGCTCATTCATACACATGAAAGTTGCTGCATATTCAATGAAAGGAGCCAGAAATAGTAACATGGGTTCACTTTTTCTTATTTATAACTGAATGTTACAACTACACCATTTAGTCATCTTCATGTAGCCAAGACTTTGCTGATCAGATATCTGGGATCATAACAAGCTGACACCATTGCTTACTGTGTACTTTTATAATGTGTCTGCAATTGTTCCAAACTACATTTTGCAACGTCTATACTTTGATGTCAAATTACAAACTAAACATGAATCTGACATATTTATACAATACACTAAGAAAGTTTAATGCCAAGAAATTATTCATTTACCATGAATTAAGTTTGATATTGAATGAATTGTGTGAGCGTACCCCAGTCAGTGAAAGTGTGTCTCCTACCCCTAGACTCCAGAGGGTTAAGCTGGAATACCTCAAATCTGATAATTATTTAGCTAACATCTCGCTTCATTGTGCAGGTTTCCAGTCTGTTAGAATTGCTTATGCAAAAATTCACAAGACGTCTTGCTGTTGCATGTGCTCTGTTGTAGTGAAGGGAGCCTGAAGCTGGCTGACACTTTGCTGATCGTGGGGCTCCTCCTCCTCCTCCTTTTTTTTTTTTTTGCTGGTTTTTATCAGGTTGGCTGTGAACTGAAGGAGGAGATTGAGAGGAAGTTCGACAAATGGCAGGAGCCACCCCCCGTGAAGCAGGTGAAGCCCCTGCCCGCCCCCCTGGATGGACAGCGGAAGAAGCGAGGGGGCAGGAGGTATGTGTGCAGCCCCAGTTCTGCTCACTTTGTGAGGTTCGCGGTTTAATGTCCGTCTGTCATCCTCTGCTCACCGCTTGCTGTCAGGTACCGTAAGATGAAGGAGCGTCTGGGACTGACGGAGATCAGGAAACACGCCAACAGGATGACCTTCGCCGAGGTTGGTGGCTTAGCCTGCCAGTCCCCGTCCCCGTGTACCTCACACTCATAGAGGCAGAATCATGGGAGAATACCAAGGCTTCTCTTGCTGTGTGTAGAAACATGGCAGGTTTTCATGTAGAGTTCATGTGTTTAAATGTAGGGCTTGCAAAAGGGCTTCTAAGACATGCGGAATGTGGTGTTAGTTCATATCCAGTTCTTTCTGTAAGAATGATTTATTTTCAAACAGACAGTATGTAGATGCTGACTTGGTAGGTTGTTGGGTTGATGCTGCATTCACCCCTGCCGTCTTAATAGATCGAGGATGACGCCTACCAGGAGGATCTGGGCTTCAGCCTCGGCCAGCTCGGCAAGTCGGGGAGTGGACGTGTCCGACAGGCTCAGGTTAACGAGGCCACCAAGGCCAGGATATCGAAGTCTCTGCAGGTACTGTGGTGTGATGCCTCCTTCCGTCACCCTCATGCGTTTGCCTTGGGTCTCTCATACGCTGCTTGGCTGCGACTGAACCGGCTGATCTTCCTGCATCCATGATGCTGTTGATGCGTATAATTATAGGCTTTGACGTTGTTGAGAATCTGCGCGCATCGGTCACATGTGAATGCTGTATCTCTCCCTACAGAGGACTTTACAGAAACAGAGCATGGTGTATGGGGGCAAGTCCACCGTCAGAGATCGCTCCTCCGGGACCAGCTCCAGCGTGGCCTTCACCCCCCTGCAGGTGGAGCAGTGCTTATCATAACCCCACTAACAATACAGAATGATGGTCCCCCTTATACAGACTGGAATGCTCTGTGAGTCTATAAATCTTTCTTTGTCTTCCACTAGGGACTGGAGATCGTCAATCCCCAAGCAGCAGAGAAGAAGGTGGCTGAGGCCAACCAGAAATACTTCTCCAACATGGCGGAGTTCCTCAAAGTCAAGAGGGAGGGTGAGGGTAAAATGTGAGTCCTGAGCTTGAGCAGCCATGGAGGGCTTTGATGTACATAGACCCCCCCCCCCCATGGAGTCCTAGTTCAAATATGTAATGTGCGACTTAACAAGTTTTATGCAGCTTCTGTTTGGTTGGCGTTACATGTCATTTTGTTTTAATAAAGTAACCATCCTATGGAACAGCTGTTGGTCAGGGTCTCATGGGCACAAGGTAGGGAGCAACCCAGGATGGGGCACAAACTCATTGAAGGGCACACTCACACCTATGGGCAATTTGGTAACTGAGTTAACATCAGCATGTTTTTGGATGGTGGAGGGGAATCTGGAGTAACTAGAGGAGACTTCACAACAACACATGGAGCCCTGGCAGCAACTTGAATCCTAGTCCCAGAAATGAGGCAACTGTGGTTACCACTGAACCACTGTACTGCATAAAAAAATTCCATACTGAATTTAAGTTTGGTTATATATCATACAAAATTCTGATTTTCAGGATGAAAGTTAAATTTATAATTGAAGTGGTGGGAGTAAAAACACCTGTAACATTCATAGGTAATAGGTTTGAAATATCAAGTGTGTGATATTTTCCAGTATTTTGACATTTCAAAACATACCACCAGTAATCATGCACCGGCAAACGTAAAAATCAGGGTTTAGTATTTACATCCAGCAAAATCTCACACACTGGGCAGTAAAAATTAAATTTCTGAAAACATTTATTACAGTATTAAATCCACTCCTCCTTTTGTGGCTCTGACCAATGGCAAGGAGGCTTCAGCGTTGAGAGACAGCCCCATTGTGCTGGCTCTTCTCCCCAGCAACCTGAAATGATCCACACACTATATCCTTTCTGAAGTCTTGCAAGAGATTGCACTTCAAAGGATGGTTTAAACAAGAAAGGTCATTCAATGAGCTCATTAAAGCCTGAAATCTGGAAAAGGCCAATGAGGACTTGAACAGCTGCGGCAGAGATCGACTCACACCAGCAGCATCCCTCTGCTTACTATCCTATTCAGACAGATCACTTGCTTTTTGCAGGCAGGACTACCTTGGGTGGCTAGAGGAACCTGCCAAACTCAGCTGGTGTTACAGGCAGTAACTGACTGGGCACACAAACAGCCACCAGGTGGCTTGACTGGCTCCCCCTGCTGGGGACAAAATGATTAGCCTGGCAGTACACTAGAGCTTTATAGCTGACAAGCGCATGTGAGCAGGCGGAATAGTACAGGCCTGGTAAGATTGGTCCTACATCTTCACACCCATTGCATAGCAGGTTTATACCCATGTCAGCAGGTACAGACAGGAACACACATCCGGGGGGAGGGGCCTCAAAGCCATCACCAGCAGGCGCACACATGGTACGAAGGGCCGCAGATAGCAACGGTGTCACCGATAACCTGGTCCCGTATTTTTCCACTTCTTGACCTGGCCATTTCGCAGCATTTAAATGACACCGAACAAAATACCATCTTCCGCCATTTAGGTCATAAAGAATTTCAATTACATTACAGGAAGGGGGAGGCACGTGCATTAAGAGGTGTCTCTCTGGGGGGAAACTCTGCCTCCGGTTGGCATGCCGGGGTCACTCGAGGAATGTCAGCCGGGCCGCAAGCCGCCCCCATCCCCCAAACCCCCCCGCCGGCAGCCTCACTGCAGGTCGCGGTCTTCCAGGTAGCGATACTCGAAGGTGAAGCCCTCCTTCTTCCTCTGGCCCCATTTCTCGTAGTCGAAATAAATGTAGGTCCCCTGGAAAGCAGAAGCCGTCAGAAGGCAGCTTAGCTGCAGCCGGACATGGCAGCCTACCGAGCCTCCGGGAGGGCCGTACCTGCTCAAACTCATCTGTGATGGTCTTGGGTTCCTCGTGCCTCTGGAACCACATCATGTATTTGGTGTGGAACCTCCACGACTGCTTCTTCAAGGCCTTGGCTGCCAGGTACTGCGCCTTGGTGCCCTACGCGGGGAAAGGAGCAGCCATGAACCCGACCGCTACGCTGCACGTCTGGGGGACGGACGGGAGCCGTCGGCTCTGCCTACCTCAAGGTAGTAGAAGATGAAGAAGAGCGTCTCGGTGGAGAGTCTCTGGTAGAACTCCACAGAGTCCGAGTGGGGCGGAGGCACCAGCTGGTGGAAGGGCAGGGTGGGGCACGCATTCCTCATCAGGTACTGCCTGCAGGAACACACAAGTCAAGCCACGGCACATCCACAGCCACCCGGGGTGCCCCCTATCTGACGGACGGGGTACCTGATTCTCTCCGAGTCGGAGGGGTGAGGCATGTGCGCCCAGGCCGACTCCTGCATGGCCTGCTGGTAGAGCTGCTCCTTGGAGAGCGGCACAGGGCCCAGGGGACACACGCCCAGCGAAGGAGGGATGCTGACTTCAGACAGGGAGGGCTGGGGGGCAGCTGGCAGGCCGGGGGCAGCCGCAGAGCCGGTGAAGAGGTCTACGGCAAGCAGGAGCCGGCACACAGTCACATTTAGGAGGTACAGGGGAGCCACTAGCATTAGCCAAGACTCTCCATCAGCCTGCACCGCAGCGAAGGACGGCCTCCGTTAGCCCTGTGCTCACCTCGATCAGGGAGAAGCAGTCCGGGCACTTCTGCCTCCATTGCTGCGCCCATCGCCGCTCGCTCTGCCATAGACTTCAGGGAACTCAGGGGTTCCGGAGCCTTGTGGGGCCGAACACAGGAGAGTCAACAAATTCGCCTCGTCTTCGCCTCCCAGCCAACTTATCATATCCCTCTATGTTTAGAATAGCGCCCCCTAGAGCCCCAGCCTTCCTCCCACTTAACTAACCGTAGTGAACTAACGGAGTAGTGAAAGAATATGCTGCAGGTAAGTCATTAAATATGTACTTCAACGACGAAAATGACTCAGAAATGATATTTCATCAGAAAACACAGACTGACAAACCCGGGACGTCACCCTGGCACCACGTTCCTGCACGCCGACCCGCTTGTGCCATTTCGACAGCTACCTACCTGACACTGCTTTCTCTTCCGCGTGTTTGCCGAGGCCGCGATCGGTCCTGGCTGCTCTCCGGCCCCCGCATCCATCAGGATCTGACGGAGATCTGTAGCAAGCTGAGCGACAAGAGAGAATGGAGGATATATATGATGTGCGTGATTTAAACTGAAACACCCGCAGGGTCAACAGGACACTCAGGGTGTCCAGCTCGTGTGTAAGACTTTGCAAACAACACATCTGGGTGGATTTCAAAGGTCACATGACACTGCAGTCAGGCATGTTAGTGTTACTGAAGCTTAACCCTCTGGAGTCTAGGGGTAGGCGGCATGTGCATACGTTTTGTTTCGTGCTCATGTCTACGGATCAGAGCAGCCGCACTGTCTGTCTCACAGTCTCTGACTCACGGCAGCGGCGCGTCTAGAACGTTGGAACGTTGGCACCTTTTTTTCACGCATGCAGTTTACGGTTCTCAACAAAAACAGAGTTAAAAGGTCTGCTGATAGTCATACTGACATCATACCAGTAAAATTACATAACTGACACTTTTCACTATAGGTTCATTATCTAGGCTACATATCAGACAAAAAAATACATTAATACTAATTATTTTAACCATTTTCCCCAATTGCATGTTTAAGGATAAAGTAGAGGCTACATGAGTACTGCAGTCAGAGCAGATACCCAGCGTACACTATAACTGTATTATGTCGATAAGTTTACAGAACATTTAGTGAAGCACAGTAGTTTTCATGTGCTCTCTCTCTCTCTCTCTCTCTCTCTCTCTGAATGAGCGTAAAGAAAAATAACATGACCGCTTGCTGTTGAAACTGGTCAATTTATGGGTTTTTCTAACTTTTCTTAATCAAACATTCTATTTTGATGGCCATTATCAAAGGCAAGCTCAGTGTAAAAAGACGGGCCTTTTGGTAGCTACGCGGGCAGTGTGGACCACCATGAGGACATGCACTGCACGCATGCAGTGTGACTTGACGGTAAACAGGTAACGACCACTAGGGAGAGACTGACAGGGGAAAACTCAAAACTACATCCACACACAATATTCCATTTATAAACATTCAGCATAAACAATGACTGCAAGGTTTCTATCTGAGATTTAACACTATTAGAAAGCTGCATTTAACTGCACATTTTAATTAATACACTTGGGGGCAATTCCCAAATAAGGAGAGGAGGGATTATCTGAATGTAGAATATCAAAGTTAGCTGGCATCTCAGCACTGGATGGACATCACACAAGTACAGGTTAAGCCACATTAGAAACATCAAAATGACCTGGAGGGATTGGTATTTACTCAGCACCTCAGTCCCCCCAACCCCCTCCAGCCACCCCCACCCACTTTGAAAGCACGACTCTTACCTTGATGCCCTCTGAACTTGATGGGTAGGAGTGAGGCCCGTTGAGCAGGCTGCCCCCTGCTGGCTTACTCTCGCCATAGGACGGTGAGGGGGAGCTGGGGGACAGACTCATGGAGCGCAAAAGACTGGAGCCACCGTCCTTACTGAGGGAAGGAAGGTGAGCAAGTTCAGAGAAGGCCAGAAAGCGCGCATAAATCAGGAGTGCAAACAGAACACTCACGGCTGATTGGCTGTGGAGCTCAAGGAGGAGGGCTGGCTATCTGGTGATTGGCTGGTACTGTTGAGGGCGGAGTCAGGCAAACTGTCAGCAACAACAGCGCTGTAACCTAGAATAGAAGCAACATACAAACACTATAGCTATTGACTATATGTAAAAATATCATGCACACTCATCTTGGTTTGCACAACACAAAGGCTAATCAGTTTGCAACCATCAGAAATGCAAGCACTCACTTGTGCCGCCGTTCTGTTTCTGGCCACTAGGTGGCCTGGCAGGAATGCCACTTCCTGTCCCGCTTGCCCCGGCGCTCCCTACGCCGCCACCTATCACCCCCACGGAACTTCCCGGAGCCACATTGATGGGGGTCATGGACACCTGCGCCGAGGCCGTGATGGCAGCCTGAGTACCAAGGCCCAGAATCCCATTGCTGGCACCAGCGAGTCCAGGAGCTGAACCGAGGAGGGCCACAGAAGTGCCGCTGCCATTGTTACTGCCGCCGCCGGCCCCTCCGGGAGAGGCTGCACTGCCCAAGCTCCCTCCGGCCGACCCCGCCCCTCCTGACGCTGCCGCCTGAGCATAGGCCGCGGGGGAGGAGCCGGACAGGAGAGCAGCCGCAGTGCCGAGAGGCGCCGGCTTCCCAGCGAGGCCTAAACCAGACGCCTGGCTCGTACCATTTGGCCCCGGTACTGTACTTTTGGCCAGACCCAAACCCTGACCCATTCCCACAGCCAACGTGGGAGCGGATCCCGGAAGTGCCTGGGGCTGGGAGCTGTGGCCTCCTGAGCCGGGGGCAGTGGAGCTGGGAGGCGAGGCAACGGAAGATGTGGGCAGGAGAATGTGGCCTGAGGTGCTCGGGCTGCTGACCGGGGCTCCGGGGATACAGGCTTTGGCTTGAGACAACGTCTGCAGCTGCTGCTGAATGACGGCGCTGAAGGTGCCAGAGCTGTGGCCGAGCCCCCCCATGCTGCCCCCTGTCCCGCTGCCCCCCGAGGACGTGGCCAGCGAGATCAGCGAAGCCGTCCCCGAAGAGGACGAAGAAGCCGACAGGGACGATAAGGAGGGATTTCCATTCTTCACGGGTGACTGGAAAGGATGAGAGCCAGTTACAGCATGTAGTGGGACTACCAACCACATCATTTAAGACGGCGGCGACGACAAAAAGCAGACTAAGCGATTCTTTCCAGGTGTTTTGATACCTTATGCTTCCAGGGAGTTCAGGCTTTATTGAGACAGATCAGTTGCGTACCTGGCTGACGTCACTATCTGTAGAGCGTCCCCTTTTCTTATCATCTTCTGAGTTATCCTGAAACACACACTCCCACATGTAAGCCCTGGCGCCATTTTCATAGATACTAAGCATGTTAGCATTAGCAACATCCAACACTCTCATATACTCCTATACTGCCAACGTTTTTACAAAAGTCATTGGGCCCGTTTCCTCAAGTCAGCTACGCCCATTATGAGTTTAAAATCTCTTAACTAATAAGACAACTAAGCTACCAGAAGAGTTTATAAGTGGACTAAACAGGTCTAGAATCATGAAATGGCAACCCAATTGTGACAGCAAAGAGGTGACAACAAGAAAAGCAATAGACCTAGGAGTTCCTTACCACAGCGCAAGCAGCTGGGGATGGAGGGATTGGTGAGGAGGAGGTGGTGGAGGTAGGGGTGCTGCTGGAGTGCAAGAAGATCTCGTCCTCCATGTGAGAGTGCCCAGGTGGAGAAGTGGCCACCACAGATGCAGCTATTGGCCAAAGGAGCATTAGTTCAGCCACTGATTTTGAAGATCATTTGCAGATCACTTTCACTTTTGAAGACAGAGGACGTCAGCTATATCCCATCTCCAAGAAATGTGTAAGGAACTAGGGTACATAGTAATCCAGCATAGCCAAGACTGAGCATCATCGAGGAACTTCAGTAGGACTTACAGATGTCCTCAAGGTCAAGGTCATCATAGAGGAATTCATTTTCCTCAAAGTCGGGGTCCTGCGAAGAGTCGAGATAGTACTCCACATCATCCTTGATCTTGCGGATGGCGTCCACTTGCACGGAGTCGTTGTCCAGCATGCGCAGGATGGTCTCCAGCATGCGGATGTGGTACCTGTGCTTTTCGATGAAGCGCTTCAACTCCTCGATGCGGTCCTGTTTCTGTTGAGAGGGGAAGAGAGGATGCCACTGTTCGGGTATAACACCGGAAAAAGGCGGCCACTTCCTCTGAGGAGACCCAAGGAAGAAACACCTACTTCTTTATCACCCTTCTTCTTACGAGTCTGGACAGACAGAGACTCCACTTCACTCTCAAACTGATCCACCTGCATATTTAGGGTGTCTATCGTGTTCTGGTAGATAGACGGAGGACAAGGAGACCATCACTGTTATTCCTTTTGACAACAAATGACGGCAAATTCACTATGTCTCACTGGGTGCCTACCGTTAGCCACTGGCCAACCTCCTCCTTCTCTTTCTGAGCAGGATCCACCTTCTGGGCCAGGCCTAAGCCCTCCTTGGAGTAGGCCTTCGTCTTTGTCTCGCGCTCCACGACCTTGAACCGCTCCATTTGCTTCAAACAGAGAGAATGTGAGGTGGGGCCCATCTGCCAAACACGTCAACGTCAGACACGAGATTCGAGATTCCACCCCACCCTACCGTCTCGATAAGTTTGCGGTTCTCCACCAGCTGCCTTTTGTCTTTGATCTCACTGGAGGCCACCCAAGTCTTTATCTGGTCTCGGAGCCGCTGAAAAATAGAGTGGTCCGCGATGACGGACAGTACATGGAGGCACCCCACCAAACAGCATCTTACAGTTTGAAGCCTACCCCAGGCAGTACAAGGCGCAAGGCTGGAGGACACCCTGAATGGGAGTCCATCACACAGCATACACACACAATGGGCAATTTAGAAATACCAACCAGCCTGTCTGCATATCTCTGGAAGACAGGAGAAGTCCAGGTGACATTGTGGAGATCATGCTAACTTCACATACAGAAAGAGACATGGGACTCAAAACCCCCAACTCCGGAGATGTGAGGCAACAGTGCGTAAATAGAACCAAATACAGTTTAACAGTGACTGGTACAAATGCACACCCCAGGCAAGCGTACAACTAATCAGTTGGTTCATACCTGTAATTTTTTTATCTCTTTCTTGAGGTCCACTTCATACTTTTCCTTCTGGTTAGCATTGGCCGCATTGTGAAGCTAGGAAACACCAATACCGCTCAATTCCAGAGATGCTCACTGACCACCACACCACACACTAAACAATAACGCAAAATATGCTTACCTTCTGCCAGATGTCTTCAAACTGTTCTACACCTTCTGCTACCTTTTTCAAACATCGATCTATTTCACCTGGGTGGAGACAGATATGTTTTAATAGGTGCCCAGCCAAGGCAGCCCCATAAAATCAACCATTACGTCATTCTCAGCACTCATTTTGATGAAAGGGCCCGTTAAATCCCGTTTAACTAAATTCATTCCAATAAGCATGCATGATGTGTTTAAAGAATGATACAAAAACACCACGTGGAGCCTAAGCATCAAGTTTCGATAAATAAACACATTACCTTGTAGCTTTCTCTTGTCTGCCATGACGTTGTTACTATGATACTGTCTGCATGCCGTCTGTGACTTTGATAGGAGGAAGACTTCTGGTAAGACCCAGGGTGTCGACCTTCTGCAACAAAAAATTAGTCACCAAACGACAGAGAACCAGAAAAAACTACTACGCCTTACTATGTGCCTGAATACACAGGCATCAATCCCAATTGGTGACCCACAATGACAAATTCATCTCCGATTTAAAGATCGACTGATGTCCTGCTTTAGAAGCGCTTCCTGGACATAGCCACTGACAAACTCATTTGCATCTGAGAGACGATACTAATAAATATGAGACACGACCCCAATCGTCGCAAACCTACCCAAAAAGCGAGTAAAGTAACAATAAGAAAAACAGGCACCGCGCTGCAGACAGCAGCAGTCTGCTCAACAGACGGGCTCAATCTGGCCATATCACCCGGCTTAAGAGGCCAGCGTCCCATATACGCTGTTTAATAGGAGAGTATAACTACCAGAAGGCTGCCTTT
>JAABNY020000136.1:1836617-1857748 GCA_015164015.2 Brevimyrus niger | reverse complement strand
GACCAAAACAGCTTGGAAACTCATTTCTCACAAATGTCTATTTGATTACAATGATGCTTTGCCAAGGTTTTGCTATACACGTCAGCTTTGTAGAGAATGATATTACTTGAGGTCTGTATACCAGAAATGCCCCTGTGCCAGGTCAGTACTCTAACTAATTAATCCCAGAATCCAATCAATTTGTCTAGCTTGGAAGGAGGAAGTACTGTCACTCTCATCTGCTCCCTCATTGGCTGTTGCCATGACAGCTCAGCCTTCAGGCAAATATATCATCATTATACCTGAAAGGAGGGTTTAAAGCTTCATACATAAAAATATATATTCAAATTTTATATAAACTTCATCACATGTTGCTGATAGGTTAATGGCAAGTTATATAACTTCATTGTTGATGATATAACCTAAAAACTCAGACATCTAGGCCATCTGATGTCAGAAGAATGCACCCTTTCTAACAGTGTTCTACTGATGTGAGTCATTGTTGATTTTGTTGTCTCACAATGCTGAAATTGGATATAGATTCTTCTACATCTACAACTATGGTTATCTAAATAATGAAATCAATATGAACACAACAGAAGCCCAATCTTCTGCAGAGTGCAAATGTTGCTGAAACCAGGGCATGGTGTAGGAGAACTGTGACAGGTGTCCCACGCCAAGGACACGCGCATTCACCAATCAGAATGACCCTCCACCCCAGAAAATCTTTACCAACTTACACGGGGCTGAAGGAACATTCATTTGAGGCTAACATCATATCGCAGTTTAATCTCATTATGAGACGTAAGGGTTTGCAGGTACATCAGTGGTTTCCTGACAGAACGCCTTATTCATGAAGTTTAATAATCAAAACATGGTTCTCTCTATTCATGAAATATTACTGAATCTATGACAGGAGACTATTCTTCAAAAAATAAACCTGTATTTTTTTAACCATTCAGCCACCCGTCTGCATTGCTGAGATTACTAAAATAAATGTTCTGCTATTGATACTATTTCCTTAATTTCAGGGGGGTCCTCGCTTCACTTGTTGACAGAGTCACCTGCAGTCTCTGCCAAAGTAAACTCCACAGTGCCTGTTTCCCTTCACGAGACATCTCAAACACAACCAGGAAGAAAGACGTCCGGGGAATGCTGACTGCACCGTTATCTGCTCCATTCTGACACTGGAAAAAACCAGAAGTACCGGCAGATTCTTCACAAACAGGAACACTGACGATCTGCTTCTAGCGTCTGGGGCACTCTGAAATATTCGCATCAAAAGATTTTTTTATGCTTAGCCCAGGCTTCATTATTACATTCTCCATTCTGTTTGGACATACAATGGGTCCTCTTTACTGAAAGACAAATGGGTATCTTAAAAGCTACAATGCGACCTGCTTTTTTTGTGGGATTGTTAGCCAGACAAATTTTACTCTCTGTTCAAAAACACCTAATTTTCCTCATTTTATCTGTTCTTATATCATTTGGAGCAAGCAGCAGTTTGCCTGGGCCAGAGTATGAGTATAGTTCCCACCCAAAATTTGTCTGCACCCCAATCCCTGTTGATGCTGACCCTGGCTGCCTCCCTACCGGTGGAGTAATGGGGGGAGCTGCAGCAGGGCTCAACGAGAATGGACACCATGGGCCCTTAGGGGTGGGGGCCAACGGCAATGGATGGTGGGGCATGACCGAGGAGGCAAAGACGACCATTTTACACCTGCGTGAGAGCCTGGTTCGGCAGAAGGAGACGATCCTGGACCAGCGGGAGTCCATACGTGAACTTACAGCCAAACTAACCCTTTGTGAGGGATTTGTGAGGGGGGGAGGAAGCCACCATGATTCCCAGAGCCCCCACGCACCCCTCCACCTTCACCCACACCACCCCTATGAAAGCAGCCACCACGGCAGTCACACGTCTGAGCCACACTACTCCGTCGCAGGCCATCACGCCGAAGTCCACCACAGGAGCAAGGCGGCATCGGGGGGAGCTGAGAAGCTTGGGGGAGAGCTGGCCTCCTCACCCGAGCAGACAGGGAGGATGCTGCAAGCGCTGAAGGACAGGCTGGAGAGCCTGCAGGTATGAGAGCTGGTCCAGGACAAGCGAAAGACAGCAAGCGATGCAGAGGGAGAGAGTGAGCGCTAATTATGCCAGCCCCTGTGAAGAGCTCAGGATGTACTTTGGGTGAAGACTAGCTATCAAAACGATCAGGGGCTAAGTGAAGTTCACCTGGGGCTTGACTTTTTCTATTTGAAGGAAAGTTAGCATCAGGGCTAAAATACCCGGGGCTAAACTAAAAATACTCGGGGCTATAGCCATGGGTGAAGATGGCACCTGAAACACAGATCCTTCTGAACTTTGACAAACTCAAGTACCCCTACAGGATAATAACTTCAAACCACACAGTAACATAAAGAAGTACTGTTTTCAGGCCTGGTGTAGTACGCCTGTTATTTAGTGCAGGCTGGTGGGGGGGTATTTGTAATTAGATTATCAGATGCCTATTTAAGTGCCATGGTGACAGCAGAATGCGCCACCAAACAGATCAGACACATTTTCATTTATCTGGAGTCACTAATTCCATCAGAACCCAAATCGGCACAGGAAAGATGAGCAGCCCTCTCAGCTTCCTCAGCCTATAGGCCTCTGATGGGATTTCTGAGCAGCTGGCAGGTGTCAGGGCACTGGGGGGTTCTAATTGATGTCAGCATTAATTAGCAAGATCTCCGCTGATGAGCTGCTAATGGAGGAACACTCTAAGGGCAAACGAAGCCGGATTTACCAAAAGCTGGAGAGGAAGCTGGCAGATGTGGGGCCGTACATCTTGCAACAGCCGTTTCTCTCCAACTAGCTTCACGGCGACGCAGTTGTGTTGCATCACAGCAAGCTGATACAAGCACTCTGCTGTTATTCACCTGACCTCTGTCCTTGCAACTGAAAGTTTCATCAGCTCCCACGAGTTTGAAGGGTCACATAAAAAGACCAGAATAAGATTTGTATCTCTGCTGATCTACATTATGTTTCTATGAAGTAAAACCATAGGTAGAAAATAGATAAACCATAACAAAGATCTTCAAACCTGAATACATCACGTACCAATATCAAGACTTAAGAACCCACTTCAGTCACTAAATACATTTTAAGGGGGTTAGTGACGTAGTTAGCTGCTAACACCTGGATTACCTGAGGACATGGAAAGTTCTCAGGCAAACTGTATCCCCTCCATTAAACTCATTTCCCTCTGCCAGCAGGCCAGGAACACATCCAGCTCATACTCTAATTCCCTGAAAGACCTCCTGCAGCGCAAGATACACATTCTGGAGCAACAGATGCACCACCATTCAGTTCCCCATGGCAATGAGAACCACCACAAGGATGGAGACAATGGTCACCATGACAACAACCACCACGAGGATCACCGTGACGACGGGCACCATGACGATCACCACGACACTGACCATCACGATGACCGCAATGACCATGAGGCAGACGAACACGGACAAGGCCATCGCCCTCGGATGGCCTACCGCTCGGGGGGGATCAGAGCTGCAGGCCACGGGCTGCATCCCAACAAGCTCGATACTGTGCTGAGTCACCTGCACCAGAGAAGTTCAGAATCAGGTATCTCACAGGCTTCAGAAAACAGCACGAACGGTTTTACATTTTCATAAACTCTAATAAGACATCCTACCATCAGGCTGACTTCCTGGGTAATACTAATAATACCTTATTTATGTCCAGCTTCCCGAAAGACGACGAAAAATCCAGACGGCTTTCAAATAGGCTTCCCCATGCGCACCAACTACATGTACGGACGAATCAAGCGCACCCTCCTCCATGAAATCTTTGCCCTGACTCTCTGCTTGTGGCTTAAGGGCGGTGCAGCACCAGGCCTGGGCACCCCTTTCTCCTACTCTGTGCCAGGACAGGCCAACGAATTGGTCCTGATAGAATGGGGCAACAACCCTATGGAGCTTCTGGTTAATGACAAGGTAAGGAAGCATGTCAATTCCCAGAATGGCTCAGTAAGCTTTGTTTAAGGCCTGAAATGGATCCTGGCACTTCAGGAAGCCAAATTCAATTAAAAAAATACAACTTTGACCCTCCTTTCTTCCTGATGTAAAACAGAAATCTAACTGTAAAACCACATCATTATATGGAATTCCTCAGTGGGCCCCACATTGATATAGACATTGTTAACCAATCAGTGAGAAGAATGTCTCTGAACTGGTAGCTGTGGGACACCAATTAGCATCGATCTCACCATATGTTGCACTCATGTAGCTGCATGGCACTCAATCCTCTAAGGGTTTAAGGAAACAGAAAGCCTCTTACGGGCCTAAGGTCATGTGGGGAGAGTAGATGTGCACATTCCATTTCCAGCTGTAGGCTTCATTCTCTCTTAAACCACACAGCACATAATTCCATGTAGTACCTGTGAGAGGTCCAGTCTGAAATGACATGTGACATGGCCGCCATCGCCGCCCCAGGCCGTGACGCTGCCGCTCTCTCTGAGCGATGGGAAGTGGCACCATGTCTGCGTTTCCTGGTCCACACGGGACGGCGTGTGGGAGGCTTACCAGGACGGAGTGAAGAGAGGCTCAGGGGAAAACCTGTCAGCCTGGCACCCCATCAAGCCCGGAGGGGTCTTCATCCTGGGACAGGAGCAGGTGACCACGGGGAATGTTCCTTTAGCTAACCACCTGCCATATGCTTCCCACAGCAGTCAGTCTGTCCCCTCACTGCAATAAATCTTAGAACTGGTTTCAAAGGCATTTTATGCAAAACGCCAATCTGTTGAAATGTGACCCCATTTTTAAAAAAATACCAAACACAAGTACAGTTATGGTAAGCAATCTGTCCCTAAATATTCTTTCTTTGGGTTAGATAACACAGCATTTCACTCGTTTACTCTGTTTTTTTTTATATCATCCTATATAATCTTAGTTTATTCTGCCTTAATGTCGTTGAGAATGTGTCTGCGCAGTCACTCCTAGAAGCTCAGTTCCTCCCCAGTCAGGTCGATTGTAGAACACAGATATGCTGCAGGCCAATTGCAGTGCTCTGCCTGTCTGTCTTCCTGCAGGACACCCTCGGGGGACGATTCGATGCCACCCAGGCATTTGTGGGCGAGATCTCTGACCTCCAGCTCTGGTCCCGTGTGCTCAAATCCCACGAGATATATGACAGAGCTGCCTGCGGAAGCCGCCTGGCAGGTGATGTCATCACCTGGGCGGAGTCAGTGGTTGAGCTGCATGGAGGAGTCACCAAGTACCCCTTTGACCCCTGCCACTAGGGGCACCCTGTTCCACATCCAGAGAGGGTTACACTAGAAAGAATTTATATGCAGTCGGAAGAGTTACCAGCCACATGGTGCAGACATCCTAAGTTTCATTAACCCAGACACTCAGAGCAACAACTCAACTGCCAGGACATCCCCTCACTGCAAGAAGATGACCTGAATACCTCTATCTTATGAATATTGACTTAAGCAGATTGACACAGGATGGTTCTCCTTTCTGCATTGAGCTAATATACATAGCATAGCATAAAATCTCCAGATGTTTTGAAACACATATAAGGATATAAAGATTATTTTAAACAGTTCTTAAATATAGTGAAAGGACAGGAGAGAGTGAGACAGAATTGTAGAATGATAAATTAATATTAGAAAATGATGCATGACAGGAGTGTTAGAACAGTGTTGTGCTTGCTTTTGAACATAACTGTAGGGAGCTAAGTGATTGGTGGTTCATTTGATGACTTTAAGAACCATATACAGTAAAAAGATAACTGGTATGTTCTTCCAGTGATGCTTCATTTGAAAAGATACAGCTATACCAAAGATAGGAGGAACGCTGTTTAGGTAAAACATGCTGTTGAGGCATCTTGTGAGAAATATGTTGTTTTTCTTGTATTTTTACTTCAGTCAGGATTTGTTGCTTCTTTTTCAGACAGATAGCGTGAAGCTGTAGATGGGCTTTTCTGCTGCATGCAGGAAATCCCCCCCCCCCCCCCACATCCTGCTGATTGTGGTACAGTCTAGGGGGAGTATAGAGGCCTTTATGTGAGATGCATCATTAACAATTCATTATGTAAATACTGAGTTTTTGATTTACAAAAAATACAGACCTCACATACACACTACCTTAATAGATCAGCAACTGCAAAATAGCTCAAGCATTGTGGGTAGTTTTGTAGATTATTCCATTTCCTGATTTTTTAAAATGGAAAATAAATGCATTTTTAGGAATATTAGTATGTTTATGTCTGAACATACCTGACCTTTCTAGTGCATTTACTTAAAATAAAAAAATAAAAATAATAATAATAATAATAATAAACATTTTCCCCAAATCTGGTTTTCCCATTGTATTGTACAAATACAGTGGGCTCTAGAACTGTTGGTACCATTGACAGCAAATGCACTAAAAATACAATTCCATACAATTGCTAAAAAGATGCTAAAATGATGTAGTGGTTTATTAATGTTGCAATGGGACCAAGTAAGATCAAACATTTATTTAATAAATAAATTCACTAAAAATAAGGTTTCATAATTATTGGTGCCCCCTGCTTAGGAAATGGGGCAACCACTGTTGGGGAGAATAACATCATGGAATCTTTTCCTGCCCCCATTTGAAGGGATATTGGATCATCCCTCCATGTAGATCCGTCTTTGGTCTGCACCAATCAGCGGCCTTCTTCGGTTCAGCCCGCAGGTTTACAATTAGATTGAGGTCTGGTGACTAAGATGGTCATTTGTAGAACCTTGATTCTGTCCCCGACCAATATCTGTGTGGATTCTGAGGAGTGCTTTGGATCACTGTCTTTTTGGAAAGTAATCCATTTGTCTTAAGCAGTACTCCAAGATCTCCAGGATTAAAACAGCCTCAAAGCATCACTAATTCACCACCATACTTCACCATGGCCATGAGGTGCACGCCTTGCATGTATTTCAATGCCAATGCTGTATCTCACCAAAATCTTCAGATATTGGTCTCATATGTCCACAGCCTCTTCATATAATCATAATTGAAATGTCCTTTGGCAATTTCCAGTGCTTGCCTGTGCATCTTTCCATCAGTAAAGGATTTGATGGGGCTTTCTCCAGGTACTCCGGATGCCTCCAGTCCAGAAACATACTGAGGCTAAATGGAGTTACCCAGTTGTGAATGGTGTGTGAGTGTACCCTGTGATGGGTTGGCGCCCCATCCTGGGTTGTTCCCTACCTTGTGCCAGTAGCTCTGTGATTGGCTCAGGACTCCCCTGTGACCCTGAACAGAATAAGCAGTTTCAAAAAATAGATGGATGACCTGATGATGCTCAGAGGTATGTTTCATCTTCTGTGGATCTTCTTGTAGCCATTATCAGATTCATGAGGGACATCTATCTCCACTGAATAGCCAGTTCTTTTTTTTCCCCCCATGGTGTTGAATTAGGGTGCCTGAAAGGCTCCTGTGCTTGACTAATTAGTTAAATTCTTCTTGTGCTTTGATTGGTTTGTTTCCTTGATTGTAAGACTCATCCAGTTGTTTCATATTAATATTAGTGACACATGCATGATTACAGGAGGCTGACCAATAAGCGCACAGCAAGAACTCAGCGCTTAAGTGAAATCCAGGTCTTTTTAATTGAAGTGGCTGTTTACAAATCCTCTCCAGGTTCACAGTGTCCCCCCTGACATGGATTTGGTGGTCATCCTATGCTGGATGATAAAGGAATTTTTATACCCCAGTGAAACAAGGAGTTACGTATTGACACAATAGAGTTCCTTAAAACTTAGATTAACGTAAATAAAGTGAGTTTCATTTCTGGTAGTTTGGTAGATTTTATTTATAGTAATCCTTAGTTGTGCTATTAGCTGTGAAACCCTAATTTTCATTTAAATTAATTTTGGTTGGTTCCAATGAAACATTATTAAATTATGATATGATATCACATCTTGGAATTTTACATTTAAAAAACAGTATGACTTTTATTTTTTTAATTTAGGAGTGTCCTGACCTTTATTATGTAATTCTCTTGTAAATATGAATGCTCATGGTGTGTTATTTGTGTAGTAGTACCTGTAAATATTACTGTTTTGTTACCTTCTGAATGAGTATAAATCAACAGCACGTACTGTATCAGAATATCTAATGAAATCTATGTATATACAAATGTATATAGAAATTTCTAAATAAAGATCTGAAGAAGTCTGGCCTTCCGTCCAGAGAGCCACATGCTCCCTGGGTGAGGATCCGAGCTCCCCATCACCCTGTACCAGATAGCTGCTTGGAAAAAAGGATGAATGGATGGATTTGAAAAATGACAAAACCATCCAGACTGCCCATTTCCCCCTCAGCACCAGCTTAGTACCTTAAAGGTGCAATGTCTAAATAACACTAAACTGATTTTGTTACAATGCATGGCGTTACAGTGTCTAACATCACACAAACTACACGCTGGAGCAGATTTGCATGTTTAGCTGCTTCTGACCAACTTCTGGAAAGCTATTTAAATATTGTGTTAATTTAATGCACTTAAAGAATGCTCTAAGACATTCCCTGGGATTCTAGAATGCCCCAAAACTTGTGCCATAAAACACTTCGACCAGTCTTACTAGGAGAACAGGGGTGTACAGAGCACAGCTAGTTAGCTTTGACCTCCAGTTCAAAATCATCTAGAACTGTGACTTTTACCAATACTGGAGATCACAGCTCCTTAAATGAGCCCGTGTTCACTGGCATGCAGTACCAGCACCTCTTTGATTTCCTCATCAGAGTACTGGCACCTCTCAGTATCTGCTGGCACTGAATGACCCACACCTGTTTTTTTCCACTTCAAGCACTGAGTACAATTTAAAAAAAACATGCTAATAAGAGAATAACAGAAATACTGCAAAACAAAGTTATGATAGAATTCTTGCACTCAATACATGTACAGAGTACAAAAACACTGTCATAATCCACACCAATAACACACACCATACACAGCTGTTTGGTCAGTCCAACGAGTCCTTATTTTTCCAGTTAAGGCTGAGAAAAAAAGCTGTGAGAAAATGAGTAGCTGATTAGCATTAGAGTGCAGTGCACAGAGCTCACACTAAAGAGCTATTCTCCATTCTTAGCAGATGTTCAAACAGAGGTGTTGACCCTCCTGTATGAGCCAAACAGAGTTATTTGACTTCCCGTACGTTCCTACAGAATGAGCGTTACCTATTCCTGGGAACGAGCCAGCTTCATTACATCAGTGAAAACTTCACTCAGGAAGCTCTCCAACAACCAGGGGGGCTATAAAGGAAACACTCCAGGAGTAAATATGTGCGGAAGCGATGAGAGAAGGATGACTTACCTAACACAACTAGGGAAATACTATGTGCCTGTTTTTCTGTATGATATGTAGGGGGGGGGGTCTATATTCTTATCAGTAGTGTCAAAGGGCCATGGATACCCTGGCAGATTCAAGGGACTCAGCACTTTACAGAGGCCCTTGAATATGTAAAATTATTAAATTAAATAATGTAAGAGGGCGGGAACCTAGGGGACCCAGAATGTCTAAGTAGTCCCCTGATTCTTATACATAGTAATAAAGTAAGAAAGACAGTGTTGTCATCTCATTTGGGAGCAGTAAAATGTTAAAATCAGTATTTAAGCTGCATCTCATAATTACTGGGCCAAACAACAGCACATAAAAGAATTTCACAATTTTGAAAATGGGTCATTTTGTGCCAGGTAATTGACTGCTTCTGGATAATTAATTTTTTGGCTTCACTTGTGTTTTTTTTTTTAATTACCACTGGGACACGTAAGATGGGGCCGACATCACAGATTTTTGAAATGCTCATCAGCAGAAGGATATGACAATGCCAGGCAAAAGAAAATGAGGAAAAAGATCTCCACTGCATTTATAAATCCTTTGAATCATTCAGCTGAGAGCCCGTTCATCTGTTTATTTTTTGAAACCTTAGTTCTATTCAGGGTCTTGGGGGGACCAGAGCCTATGGGTCATTTGGCGAGGAACAACCCAAGATGAGGCACCAACCCATTACAGGGGACACTCATACACACACCTACAGGCAACTGGGTAACTCCAATAAACCTCAGTATGGTTTTGGACTGTAAAAGGAGAGTACCCAGAGGAAACCCCACAATGAAACAGGAAGAACATGTAACCTGTACACATATGAGCCACAGCAGAGGCTTGAACTCTGGTCCCAAAGGTGTGAAGCAACTGTGCTAACCACTGCACCAGCTGAAAACCTTTTTTCAAATTTCAGGTCACACAGGGACGCAGCCAGTGGTACCTCGGTTCTCAAACTCACTAGAACTCGAATTTCTTGAAAGTCAAACAAATCAGTTTGACCTAGAACTCAATCTGAATGTCAGAAGTTGAACCGTGAACGCTGACCTAAAATAAATTGTACGCCAAGAAATGAGTCATACTACAATGCTATTCTTACTTGAATGCTTTCTTTACAGACTGGACGATTAACCAAATAAAGCAGCTCAACATTACAGTAACTAACAATAAATAAACCACTAACTTACGTGTACTATTAGAGCATTGATGTAATTTATTTAAACTTTATTTTGTCAGGTAAATAAACTGAAAACCGGTTCTCACTGCTTTACGTGATAATCAGGAGAAATAGCAGATTAGGCATCGGAACCGAGTGGGATACAAACGTCATGCGTGTAATTAAACTCTACAGCCAATAAGGGCAAAGGTGTGTCGTCACGGAGGCAGTTCCAGTTTGTACAGCCGGATGAGAGGTCGCAATGCATCTAACCGTAATGCATTGCGTCAGAATCAGAATGCGTTGCTTTAAGCCAGCACTGTAAGCAAGTCGAACGCACCCAATGACCAGACTGGGGAAACAAACTGAAACGTGGACTTAATACTGAGGACTAATAACAACAACCAGAAACAGCTGATCACATGGGGATCCCACACAATCCTGGACCCAAATTAAGGCCGTTACTGGTGCCGACTGCAGCCCCATAACCATCAGACGGCATCCGAGACTGAAGGGCTTCAAAAACAAAAAAATGTCTTAAAAGGCCTCGTCTCCTTGAACGCCACAGAACTGCCCGTTTGGACTTTGCAAGTGAGCACCAAACATGAAACATTCAAAGGTGGAAGAAAGTTTTATTCTGTAATGTTTTATTCTTCATGGTCTTGATGGTTTCCAACGTTACTGGCATGACAAGTAGATCCCACCTGAGATGTTTTCTACATGCCACAGTGGAGGGGGGCGCCATAATGGTCTGGGCTGCTTTTTCCTCCAGTGGAACAATGGAGTTTCAGGAGGTGCAGGGGCGTCAAACGGCCGCTGGCTATGGCCAGATGTTGCAGAGAGCATCCCTCATGACTGAGGGCCCTCATCTGTGTGGTAACGACTGGGTTTTTCAACAGGACAACGCTACGGTACACAATGCCAGCAGGACATGGGATTTCTTCCCGCAGAATAACATAACTCTTTTGGCCTATCCTGCGCGTTCCCCTGATCTAAATCCAATTCAGAACCATTGGGGATGGATGGCAAGGGAAGTTTACAAAAATAGACAACAGTTCCAGACAGTAGATGCCCTTCATGTGGCCGCATTCACCACTTGGAGAAATGTTCCCACTCACCTCATGGAAGCGCTTGCATCAAGCATGCCACAATTTTTGAAGTGATCAACCATAACGATGGAGCTACTCAGTACTGAGTTCATGTTTGGAAGTTTGATTTCTGCTTTGAGGGGGTTTATGGGTTTTTTGGAGATGTGGTCCTAAACTATTGATCGGATGTAAAACAGCCTGTTTCAGTTTTGAATAAATTGCATGCTCAAAAAATGTTGTCTCACTCCCATTTCTTCTTGTTGCATGTTGAATCAATACTTGGAACCTTGTTAAGACCCAACCATGCAAAATATGTTTTTTGCCATTTTCCAAGTGGTCTTAAACTTTTGATCGGGACTGTCCCTCAAGAGTTTCCAAGTTCTCATTGCAATTTCCAAAGATTATTAAACGGTGACATCTACTGGTCATTTCTGAAATTGCAGCCTCCCGGCTGCATTTAATCCACTGCTATCAGTGGCATCTTTTTCTTTTTTGTATGAAATGTCTATTGAACGTTTGTCAACAGTGACAGAACCGGTGATACAGATAATGTCATATGCATGCACTGTGAGGAGAAAAAAAAAAAAGCCACGCCAAATTACTTTACATTTTTTATTTTTTCTTACCTACTGCTGTTCATTGTTGATTCCTTATGCTACATTTAGCTCAGATTATTATCTGAAAAGTAAAAAATAAGGAAGAAGGCAGAGAGTAGAGTTGCAGATATATGGGCTGTGAATGAACGTTATGATTTGACTTTGTTACCTCATTTTAAATATCCAGGTTTGTGCATAACTTGCTGGCGGCTCCCCAATCTCCCACACGTGTCCCGAGTCTCTCTTGCGCACCTGACTAAGCGACAGCATGCAGGCCCAAACCCAGTACATCTTCATGCCTGCACCTCCTACGAAACATCATCCACATGTATATTATTTTTTCCAATACCGTGTCAGCTGGATGTTTTGTGAACAGTCTAGAAATGGCACAAAAGCACAGGAACCTGGGTGCCACGCTGAAAAAACCCTGAGTGCAGAAGAGATTGAATCGGAGGACTTTCGGGAGCATCGTGGATCTTTCTCATCCAGGTTAAAGGCGCTATGAGCCCATGGGAGTGTCTCTATACGGTGCTCAAACAGCCGAAAGAGCGGGTGCAACGCGCCACTGGAAAAAGCAGGTAAAACATCCAAAGACAGGTGACCCATAATTATCCAAGAAACTATCACCACCCTGCTCTAAATCAACAGTTAAAAAAGCTGAGATACTGCTTTCCCACTTAATCTGTCATTACGATTAACTTGTCTTTTGTTAAATATATTCTTAACCTATAGCTAGCATAAGAGATCCCCTCAAAAAGGCTGCAGCGTTTGCACTAATAAGCGCCGAAGGCTTGCATTCCAGAAACTGCTGGGGAAGATTACAGAGCTCTAAGTGACGGCGGCAAGTGCATAACCAAGAGCGGAGGCCATCGGAGGATGTTAGGGATTAGGAAATGAGGGAGCTCCACGTGCCGGCGCAAGAATGAAGAGAAAAGGAAGAACAAGAGCGATCCGTTGGCACTCAATAAACATCTAAACAGCTCTCGCGTTCTTTCCATTGGAAGTCGTTTCGAATCTTGTTTACATATGCAGACCAACAACAAAAAAATGGGAAAAAAAAAAATCAATAAGTTAAACGTTTCCATAACTGCTAAAATAAAAACAATGTATTTACAACAACAAAAAAAACACGTAATACTGAGCTGCCATGCACATTTCTTCTGCACTCCGGATAGATCAATCTGCCCTTAAACATGCTCCGAGATCCAGACCAAAAAGCCCACGGTTCCAACGTGCAGCCAAATGGGCAAACGTAGTGTAGACGTGATCTTCGAGCCAAAAAACCTAAGCACACGGCAGAGTTATACATTCACAACCAAGTGGCTCTAGTGTATGTAAACAAACTAATATACGACAAAGTCTCCCTTTTCCAGTCTGCTGAGTAAACAACAAAATCTTGACTTGCTATATTACTGAGGCGTTTTTCACTTTAGTTCAGATACGGATAAACTGTGTCACGCCAAGCCTGTTTGTATGTCGGGGAAAAAGAAAAAAAACAAAGGTCGAACATAGCATTGATTTTTCTTCTTCCCCATGATGATTTAGTGTTATTCCTACAGCAAGGCTGTAGACATTAGGCATGAGGGCTTATAAGCTGAGGAATTTAAGTGGGTGCTTTATAGTGTCCTTACGGGAGCAGTGTTGTACAGTAGCTGTCCACGAGGGCAACGGTGCCGATCGCCCGAGAACTAACGCAGATCAATTAAACCAGGGGTCCCAAAATCCCTTGATGTTGAGAACCAAAACGAGCAATTGTAGTGTAGAGAGCAAAGGGATGGACGGCATGAGATTTCAGGGGAAGAGGCGAGAAGGACAAGTCCTTTGTCCCACTCTGCGAGGAGGGACGGGCGTGCGTGAAACCATGGGCCGGATTTACGGCTGCTCTTCGGTCTTCTTTAAAGAGATCCGCTTCTTCCTCGCTGCCAGCATCTCGTAGAAAGGGTCCACGCTCACAGCAGCACTGTGGAGAGAGAGCCCTCGAGGTCACCCAGGCTGGTTTACTACGCGCAGGAGGCTGTTCTGACTGAGGCCTGCATTTCCCTACACATGCTCAGGGTCCCCCGCCTCTGTATCAAATACCCTCACAAGCAGATTTATTTGCATGAACGTTCTAATCAAACTATGGGAATATAACATCAGCCTCAACGAGCCTCATCTTCAGCCGCCAGTCGCACACATGGCCGTGCTTCTGTCGGCCGTGCAGCCCACTCACGTGATGCTGTGTATCCACTCGTCCTTCTCCTCGGGGGTCGGCGCCGAGATGCGGTACACCATGTGATTTCCTTCCACCACACGGCCGTCCGCCTCCGTCTTGCAGGCCTTGATCAGCTGTCCGCGGTTGTTGGGGATATAGAGTTCGAAGCAATTCTGCACACACACACACGGAGGGGAACTGAGCACTCTACACTACTGCCCACCTATTTACCTGGAGCGGAGGAATCAACACTCCACATTTCCATTTACTCATATCATTTCTGTCTATCTAAACTTTAGAAATTTCCTATATACAGCACAAAGGTGTAGTCTAAGAACCATTTCATGCCTCCCGCATACCTCATCCTCAATCTCTCCCGCCAAACTTCCATCTAATCTCTTCACTTGCTTTAAAATTTATAGTACTGAATTCATTTTTGTTTTACAATTTTTTGTAAAGATCATCAACATGATACATGTCCATGGAATAACCTCTTCTGAAAAGTAAATCAGTTGTTCATACTAATTATACTGATCTCGTTTCAAAATATTATTATTATTATTATTATTATTATAATAATAATGACAATATGCACTGCTTAGCACTGTTGCCTCACACTTCTGGGACCTGGGTTCGAGTCTCCGTTTGCATCACATGTGTGTGGAGCTTGCATGTTCTCCCCGTGTCGTCGTGAGGTTTCCTCCGGTTTCCACCCGCAGTCCAAAGACATGCTGAGGCTGATTGGAGTTACTAAATTGCCCATAGGTGTGCATGTGTGAGTGAATGGTATGCGACTGTGCCCTGTAATGGGCTTGCCCCCCCTCCTGGGTTGTTTTCTGCCTCATGCCCATTGCTTCTGGGATAGGCTCCGCGACCCAGTGGGATAAGTGGGTTGGAAAGTGGATGGATGGATAATAATAATAGTGTTCTTAAGAGCTATGTGTATGTTCTGGTGCATTTCTGACAAACTGCCGCTCGACTGAGCAACCCCTTTTGCGATTCTTGACCCCCCCCAAGGCCAGGCAAAGGAGGAAGGCAGACTCACAGGTTTCCTGGGATCCTCCACCTCACGGATGCTCAGGTTCTCCAGTGGAATGATCCCCCTGGGTTCCTTATCCTGGAGAACACAGCACCCAGCAAGGGCATGACCAACTCCAGCCCCGTCTCTATCACAGTACCACCCTCACTACCCCAACACTTTCCCTACAGACCTGCTACAATTAATCTAAAGACTGACATACATCCAAACAACACTGAACACTACAATCACACCTCACTGCTACCACTACAGCCTAGAATCACTGACAACATAAAGAGCTCTTTAAGAAGTATATTTGGGCTCATTACAAATCAAATTTACGCTGAAAATTTTCCACAATGCATGGGAAGGCGGGCACTCACTGTAGTGTATTCAAAGTAATAAAGGCAGTTGTCTGTCAGAATGAACCATCGCCTTTTCCAGGTTTTCACCCGTCCTCCTGAAGGAGAGAACATTCAGCCAAACTTTCATAAAGCTCTGCTGGCAGGCAGTTACTGGTGCATATATAATATGTGTAGGAAGCAAAAGGAATAATGACAAAGGGAATGAGAACATCAGGCAATATTCTGTGGGGTTCAAGAGGAGAGTTTCATCAGTATAAAGTGATGCATCTGAAATCGCGTGTTTTGTGAGTAAGGCCGAGTATCGGGCCTGACAGTCAGATGGCTAATTACTGGGGTACATACCTCCTTAAGCACAAACAGCAGCAGAGTGCAGAATTCGCAGGCAAGCAGAGATCGGGAGTGGAAAGGGAGGAGAAGAGGTCAAAAGGGAGGGAGAAGATGGCAGAAATATTAGTAACAGGTCACAGAACCCACCATGCAAGAGGAGGTCAAGGCCCCAGGCTGCCGTGCTACAGCAGGGAAATAGTGCCTGTCTCAGGTGTGTAGGGGGGGGGGGGGGTAGAAGGCTGCTGGCATCCGGGGTCAGGGGAGCCGTGGACTAAATAAAAGTACCAGGACTCTCAAGCCTCCATCTCCATGTTTATAATCTGAAGGCTATCTGATCTGACAGTGAGATGTGTCATATTCTACCACTGTGTTCTGGCAGGCTCAGGCCAATCACTGGAGGGATGTCAACCAATCACTGTGCACTGCCAGCCTAGGGCCAATCACTAAAGGGAGGTCAACTAATCACTGTGAAGTGGTAGCCACAGGCCAATCACTGGAGGGAGGTCAACCAATCACTGTGAAGTGGTAGCCACAGGCCAATCACTGGAGGGAGGTCAACCAATCACTGTGCACTGGCAGCATAGGGCCAATCATAGGAGGGAGGTCAACCAATCACGGTGAACTGGTAACCAAAGGCCAATCTCTGGAGAGAAGTCAACCAATCACTGTGCACTGGCAGCCTGGGGCAGTAATTAGAGAGAGATTAACCAATCACTGTGAACTGGTAGCCACAGGCCAATCACTGGAGGGAGATCAACCAAACCAAATGAGACCCTTTGTAATACGGAGACTGAAGATCACCAGCATGTCGAAATCAAACTGCAGGTTACTCTCAGAAAGCAGCATTACACCACCACGAGATTCATTCTGGTGGCAGTCTGATGATTAATTAGGTAGTTCATATATCAAATTTAAAGACCCCATGCAGTAGTTGGTCATTTGACCTAGATTCTTATGCTAACTAAATTTAAAAAGGCTTAAAACTACTACAATGTTTTTTGACACACAGGAAAGGGATTCTTTGTTCATTTTAAAATGAAATATTTAAAAAAATAATAATTTACAGACGTGGGCAGTGTACAGATGACTAAGCTTCACATTCTAAAGTATAGTTCTTTAGACCACACAGATGAATCAAGAAATAAATATTAGGAGCTAAACCAATGAGCATTCAAACAGCAGTATTAGCCTCCCACCACAAGGTGCCAGCACCCTATCTCACCCAATTTAAGGAGCCAACCCTCTCTGTCAGGGTTGAAGAAGGTATGTGTCAGATCGTTTCCATCATCTTCAGGAATCTTGAAAGGCTCGTTCTTGATGCTCTCATAAAGATTCTTGGAAAGGGAAAAAGGCATTGTGCTTAGAAAGTTAAAAATATACTATACCTTACTTACTGAATTTCTTTGGAAGCGTGCCACTCGATGTCAGTGTAGCACGCATTGCAAGTATGCAGGATACTCCGCTTTGGAGCTGCAAATGGACAGCCAGAGATCCACAGGGTGCCAAGACCCGCTCCACGGTGAGTAAAGCTGTCAGAGTGACATCAGAGACGGTATCCTGCACACTTACTCTCAGCAGCTCTTCCGGGAGGTCGCCTCCATCATTGATCCCTCGATTCATGGAGATGAACCTGTCCACACCGGGCTTGTCTCTCACATTAGGATTGTGAAGACTAGTGTTCAGCATGATGATCGCAAATGAAAGCACATAGCATGTGTCTGTGGAAGATGGCAGGGGTTAGTTTGGGAACTGGAGACTATTAAAAAAAGAATACAAATTAGCGTACCAAACTGTACTTAAACCAAACAAGATTTATATTGATTATATAATGTTATTTTATGAACTCAAGTATTCTGGCAGTCAGCAGATGGTCGCCGGACCCAGTCACATGATTACAGTTGCGTACCTGTGCTTTGGAAGACTCCAGGATTACAGTGACAGTATCTCTGAGCAAAGGCCTCCATCATCCTGTCAATCTTCTGAGCTTCTCCTGGCAGGCGGAAACTCCACAGGAACTGCCTGGGGAAATGGGTGGAGGACAACGATGGGCACGGGCAGCTAAGTGCCCCCATGCAGGGTATTTCTAAGCGGCTCCCGGAAGGGCACCCTACTGTCACATACTTGGTAGCCGTCACTTAAGTGTGAACTGAGAACATGACCGGAATGCTCACCTGAGAGCCTGTACCAGGTTGAGGTCTGTGAACTCATGAAGGTCAACAAATGCTTGGAGGACTTTGATGTTGAAGTCATCTCTGAAACAGAGGCAGACGCAGGCTTCCAGCTGCACCGCTATAACGTGGACTGGAAAGGCGAAGAGATGCGGCTGGTGCTGAGCTCACCTCTCGCCCAGGTAATCTCCAATGGCCGTTTTGTTCAGCCCCTCTCCCTTGTACAGGAACTGGGCGATGTCCTCGGGCGTGTGTCGGAGAAGGTCGTTTTCCACCAAGAACACGATACCCTGCATTTGTACACATATCAGCCAGTGCATCAGAGGAACGCCAAGGTGAACCTGGCTTCATGCAACACACCCTTTAGAGAGGAGAGGAAACTGGAGCCCGACACACGCGTGACACGAAGAACAGAAACGAGAGCATATCAAGGAAGAGATTCATGCTTTTAATCCGTCATTTTATCCCCAGAGGCCCAAGAACCTGGCAATGTGTTCAGCTGCTTTGCTTAGATCTCTCCAGAAATATGGCCAAAGCAGCTTGGCATGTCAGTGTCTTTTAAAGCCAAGTAAAGGTGTGTACTACAGTCAGTTGAACTGTAGAGGATGCAGTGACTCAGGGGTGACAGGCAAGTAGCACATCATCAGGACTATTTTAATCAGACATGTAAATAACCAATCAAATTATATACCAATTTACACAGGCAAAGCCTGTGATGCAACCAGATAAATAAAACAATAAGCCGTGAGTAGAGTTTACAGAACATACAGTACATTCATCTGACTGATGGCTGCTGGTCTGTCTAGTGCCGACAGTGTTCTATAATCTAAAGCGAGAGTGTGTCCCTCTGGGGCTGATCTTTAGCCAGCAGTTGGAGGTTCACTCACCTTCTTAGGGTCCATGTTGAACTTCTTCCTTCCCATGGCAACGTGCCTATTCTTCTGTAAGGTTTTACTGCAACAGAAAATAATTAAACCCAACATTACATTGGAGTATTAGCACAGGAGAAACTTTGAGCTTCATACGTTTAACCTGAAGCACCCAACAGATGATTTCTGAAGGTGTTCCTTGGAAACAGGTGCCTCACCTGCCCTCCGTGCTGGATTCAAGGCCCTCAACTTCCATGATGGCCTCTCTCAGCTCCTCCCGCAGCCTCTGGATCTCCATCAGAAGGGCCCCTTTCCTCCGCCGGATGTCCTCCAGTTCAGAGCGCTCCTCCGGACTCAGGTCCACGGGGACTGCAGCAGACAGGAAAAGGAGATTGTCAGGGGACGTGGAGCCCAGCAGGTTGGCAATCTCTGCCTGTTTGGTTGTTGGCCTAAATCCCATGGCTGGCAGAGTAATCGTAACACTGTTGAGCCTTTGAGCAAGTCCCTTAGGCCCAACTACTTTAACCCCAAACTTTCCTCACTTCAGAGAAAAGCATATGCTGAATGTATGTGGTCCCAAAGAGCAGTTACGGAAGACCTGAGGACTAGAGCAACAATAAGATATTAACATTTTATGCTTTTTATTGTTAATATCTTGTCCCTTATTTCATGTAGCATTCCACACTATTATTATGACAAACCAAAACCATAAAACAATAAAGTGTGAGGTAAGATTATGTCCTTAGGCAAGGTTTTCCATTACACATTAAAAAAAAAAAAAAAAAACCTATGACGCTTCATAGTCACAGGCGTGTTAAAACAGTCACTCTAGGCTACGCTACCACATGCCTCTTTAGGATAATAAGCAACACACCAATCATCAATCAGTTATTAGATTCCACTTTTGATGCTTCTTTCTAGCAACCGCATCTAAGGTGTGTATTTTTCAACAAACGGATATTTAACAACGTGCATGGGAAGCTATTACTGATTCCTGGAAGCTTTGGAGCATGCAAATAAACCGCATCCAAAGGCAAACAGCTAATGAAGAATGCTCTGAATGCCAGACATTCACCCGGCAGGGAGATCGGAGAGATAATGGTGTGAATAAAGATAAAATATTTTGATTGTATTTGTGAAGCGATGCTGGATGCGCTGAGCTCGCCGGGGAAGGTCACGTGGTCTGCATTCCCTCGCCATGCACAAGCGATCAGCTCGATCACACCGAAACTCGGATTGCTGCCCTTCTGGCAAACAATCTAAAGGGTGTTACGGGAATGCAAGAGCCACTGATGTTCTCCTGGTGCCTGCCACTAGTTATGTTATCGTTATTGACACGAAAAATTAACAATAATAAGCATTTATAAGCCATCATGATCGCACCATTAACCTGGAGCTGCACAAACGTCTGTTTTGATAACTAACCAGCAAGTCAACCCCGCCCCCTAGTAATGAAACAGCGGTGTTTGAACAATACGTTTACAACGAGTACCTGTGACCAGTTGTCTAATTAGCACAACAATTTCGCTGTCAATGCGATACCTCGATACTAAGTAGTAAGCATGTCACCGGTACCGTGCAATCCGCTATAGGACAGCCGAAACAGAAAATAATTGTATACAGTAAAAAGGTCGACAGCCTAATAGCTCGGTGCTCCACAAATCGTGTGGAGTATACATGTTTCCGACACGCGAAATAAGGCGTCCCGACAATATGTGTGTACCTAGCTAGATGGTGGGGTATCCCGTGGGTTTCTGCCTATGCCGTTTAATAGCTATTTCTTCAGACGGATATACTCACTGTAGTCCAGATCATCCATTTTTGGCGCTTTGCTCTTAGGCATATATGTATCAGGCTCGAATGTCATTCAACAGCCGTGGAAATAATGGATATAAAAAAATATCCTCTGGCCAACAAAAATCAAATAACAAGAAATAAATAATTATTCCGTCCGCGTCCAGATAACGAGACTAGACAAAAGAAGGCGCAAAGACGGAAGTGACGATTCTGACGCGATACGTTCTA
>JAABNY020000136.1:1807718-1831879 GCA_015164015.2 Brevimyrus niger | reverse complement strand
TATTGGCTGAAGAGTTTAGTTACACGCATGATGTTTGTATCCCAGGCAGTTCCGATGCGTAATCTGCCATTTCTCCCCAATATCGCGTAAAGCAGTGAGAACTGGTTTTCAGTTAATTTGCCTGGTAAAATAAAGCTTAAATAAATGACATAAATGCTTTAATAGTACACGCAAGTTAGTGGTTTATCATTTACTGTAATGTTGTGCCGTTTTATTTGGTTAGTCATCCAGTCTGTAAAGAAGGCATTCAAGGAAGAATTGCATTGTAGTGTGACTCATTTCCTGGCGCATACAATTTGTATTAGGTCAGCGTTCACGGTTCGACTTATGATATTCAGATAGAGTTCTAGGTCAAACTGGTTTGTTCGGCTTTCCAGAAATTCGAGTTCTAGTGAGTTCGAGAACCAAGGTACCACTGTATATGTTAACTATTGACTTTCTCTCGTACATTTCTGTTAGCTCATTGCGGAACAAAGCAGGAAACAAAAATAAACATGGCTAGTTTCCAAAATCTTTCCTCTCTATCCAAGAACTCCAAAACTTATCCATGGCCTGGAATTTTTTTTTAAAAATTCCAAAACTTTTCCAGGTTTTCCATGACTGCAGGTACCCTGGTGTATGTAAAGGGCTCAAGTGCTTAGGTGTTTCTTGAAAGCAACGGGACATAGTTGATATCTGAAGAGGTGAGTAAGAAATATGCTACAACTATGTTATCATTTGTGCTAGCCGTGTTTGCGGTTGTCCTAGACTGTATCCTAGGTCATGTAAATATTTGTTATACTACTTTGCACACTAAATACGGAATCTTCTTAGTCTTGCTGCTCTATAATGCCAACAGTCATCCTTGTGCTCGATGTTAACTTTAATCATCACTGATGCAGTGCATTGTGATCTATATACTTTGGCAAATACCACATGGAAGCGGTCTTGGCCAAATTGTGGATAAAGTACACTATGTAGGTTATTTGAGAGATGGGATATGAACGTGCCCATAAAGTGTGTACTTGATGGAGTCCGTCTGACCTTTGTCTGGTTTAATGAGGGTTTATCATTTATTAAATGAAAAGCACTATACACACATACAGTAGGGCAGTGTTTCTCAACCCAGTCCTCAGGGACTCACAGATGGTCCAAGTATTTGGTCCCTCCCTGCTCCCTGTCACACAGTCCACATTCTTAGGGAGTTGGGATACCCAAGGCCCAGATTGGGAAACACTGCAGTGGGGGGGGGATGTAAGAGGACATGCGAGATGCTGTGGTTCAGTGACAATCCTGCTGTTCCCACCTGTGCCTGCAGGGGTCCATATGGCACCAGCTCCCCATCAACGGTGAGGGTCCCACGAGAGGAGAGGGGCTGCAGCCGAAATGCCTTGGCAGAGACGTGACTCACGTAGGGGGACGTGAGGCTCAGGTGGGCACCCCTCTCCATGGCCAGGAAGAGGCGTAGCAGGGTGGCCCTGGAGATGCCGGCCCGCACAAAGGTCAGGTGGATGAGGCCATCGTCAAAGCGAGCCTGGGGGGCGGCCAGGAGGTCAGCCCCCAGGTGTGACTGGTAGATGGCCAGCACAAGGACGAAGTCGCCCTCCACTGTCACCCAGTCCCGTGTGGGTAGTGGCTGGTCCAGTGGTGGGAGGAGGTCGTCTCTAGGGGGGGTATAAACCTCGCTGATGGCAGTGCGGGTTTTTACCGGGCCGGCCGGCTCGGCGACGTCGAATGTGAAGGAGGGTGATGGGGACCGAAGGGACGGGGAGGGAGACGCTGAGCCAGGGCTTCCAGGCCGGAGGTAGGTAGACGTGAGTGAGGGGGCAGCTGGTGGGGATGAGGGGGGTGTAGGCGGGGACATGGACAGGGACAGCTTCGGGGGCAGGGAGTTGGAGTTAGATTGGAGCAGAGAAAGTGGCCGCGGTCTGGAAGAGTTCTGGTTCTGATCCACGGATTTGGGCTTGTAGGAGCGGGTGATGTGGCGGAAGGGGGAGGAGATGGTGAGAGCACGCTCCCGTATTTCCAGTGTGTAGGGCTGCCGCGGGAAAGCGTACGTCCCATTCAGCTCCGCCTCCTCGGCGCAGTAGCCAGAGTCGCACTCCAGCTGAGGGCCTGGGGCACTGGGGGGGCCGCAGATGGCGCTGACTATCTGACTGGACGGGGCCGAGTTCTTGCGCTGCTCCCTGCGCTCTTGGTAGCAGCTGTCGCACTCGTCCTTCCCGGTTCCTGCCCCGTACTGCTCACTCGCTTCCACTGCTTCCAGAACGTCTTCCAAGCTGCCGTCCTTCCCGTCTGTGGCACTCTCATCCTCCCTGTCATCAGAATCAGGATCCTCCATTCCCACCTCTGCCCTGCCCTCTTCCTCAGGCGGGCTTCCTTCCTGCGCATCACTCCCCTCCCGCTCCCTCTCCGCCTCCCGTTCCCGCTCCCTGTCTTCCGCCAGGCTGCTAGCCCGGGTCACGCCACCGCCCCTGGCCCGCCCACGCCTCCGCTCGCGCCTCCTCTCCCGCTCCTTCTGCCTCTCCCGCTCACCCTCCTCATCTTCCCTCCGCAGACTCCGCTGCTCACTCAAGCCCATGTCGGACACGGTCCGGTGGATGGGGGTCCTACAGAAGCCCTCCAGGCCCTCAGTGATGCTCCGGGAGAGGGGCCGCTTCTGCGGGGGAGGCGTGGAGTCCGGCGAGGCCGTGACGGCCGTGGGAGGCAGGTAAGACAGGCGCCCCTTGTAAGACCTGAGGGAGGCCAGGCGTACAAGAGTCCCGAGTGTAAAGCGGGCGGAGCCCAGGCCGCGGTACCGCTCGCTCTCGATGTCCACGTCCGACACAAAGCCCCAGGCCACCGACAAGAAGGAGAAGAGACGTCGTTGGGTCGGCCGTCCGTTCTGATTGGAGGCCGACCGACTGGTCGTCACGGAGACCAGGTCCATGGGCCTGACACATCCACGGCAGAGCAGGAAGCAGCAATTCAGGAGGAGGGGCTCCCGGAGGCACATGTCATAGCTGGTGAAGGCCAGAAACATAGCTGGTTAGGGCAGAGGCAGCCCTACGGTTTTTGCATGGAGGCTAAAGCTG
Organism: Brevimyrus niger; assembly: GCA_015164015.2. Taxonomy (NCBI): domain Eukaryota; kingdom Metazoa; phylum Chordata; class Actinopteri; order Osteoglossiformes; family Mormyridae; genus Brevimyrus; species Brevimyrus niger. The sequence goes on along the minus strand of JAABNY020000136.1, from coordinate 1,828,826 downwards.
GCCAGGAGGATGGGGAAAGGGGGGTGGAGCTACCAGCTGATGGGAGCCAAGCATGTCTAGAATGTTCTTACTGTGTGTTATTACAGAAGTGCTGGAACAACATTACATGTCTGTGCAAAACACATCACATGTCAAGTGAGAGGGTCACATGACAAAGTAAAGGTGAAGTAATCACCCTGCATTGTGGTTGATGGAGCCAGCGAGGGCGTTCCCAGAGCCACAGGGAAGGATCCCCACTGGAGTCTTTATCGCGTCTTCCCAGTCAGACCGCTCCATCAGTCCATTTATTACCTAGGGGGGGGTTATAAAAAAAAAAAAGAAAAGAAAGAAAGAGATATTGATGTTCACTGCCGGCATACAGGGCAGCAGTGCCCCATAAAAAGCCAGAACCTCCAAAGAGATCAGAAATCATGTAAAGAGATCCGGCTGAGAAGTGGGACGGACAGACGGACCTCATGCAGCAGTCCATCACCAGAGACGATGACAATCCCGTCCCACTCCGCCAAAGAGATCTCCCGAACCAACTCCTTAGCATGATTTTGACGTTCTGATAGGAAATTAAAAAAATATTACTAAAATATAAAACAATAAAAAGGTACAATTTAAACTGTGTGGCTCACTGTGAACCCACCTGTCTGAATGAGGTTATAACTGATGCTGGCCTCTCTTATCATAGGCAGGATGTGGCTCTGACACCATTGCATAGCCTGGCCCCGCCCACTGAAGGGGTTAACCAATAGCAGCAAGCGCCGGGGACGAGGCAGGAGGCCTTTGTTGAATTCTGTTGGTTTGATTTATTAAACCAGGGGAAAAAAAAAAAAAAAAAAAGTGGTGAGCATGAAGCTGAACGCAAGCCCTCTGGTGGACAAAGGAAAGCAGCATGATTGGTCACACCACACAGTGAGCCAGAGCACCAAACACGCCCACCCAGGAAGACCCAAAACTCAAACTATAATGGGCTTTTACTCTAAAACGCAAGTAAGATGTTCAGCACCTGAATGAGACCAACAAGCAGACTTAATGTATTCATCCAGCAAATTAAAACAACCCTGATCGGACTGCAGGGGGTAGAGGGGGGGGGTGGGGGGTGTACACTGATATTAGATTTTCCCTGTATGTGGCTGCCCATGGGGCTTTGAGTCACCAGCAGGGGGTGCTGTGACTCAGTCCCAGCAAACACAACGGCGTCACTCACCTGTAGTGGCACAGACGGTCACGCCCCTGAGCAGACACTGCACGGCGGCGCACCAGCGCTCGGCCTCAGGGCGGCTCTCCGCCACGTAGGCCCTCACCTGCCGCCGCCGGGACACGCCCTTGCGGCGCCGGCCTGAGGGGTACCAGTAGAGCAGCAACAGGGGGGGCGCGGGGTGCCGGGGGCAGCTACAGCCCAGCAGCTCAGCCAGGGGCAGCAGCAGGCGAGCCTCCTTGCCGGGCCGGGCCGACAGCCTCTGCACGTGCAGGTGGGAGTGCGTCAGCGTCAGGGCGTACTTGGCCCCGCCACCCCCCGGACTGTTGGGGCAGCCGTTCCCTTCGCTGCTTCCACCCCCCGTCCGGCTCCAGCCGCTAAACTGGCCGTGCAGTAGCGCCTCCGCGGGGTCGGGGGGCGCCACATCCGGCGAGGGCATCCTGAACGTCCGGTGGGAGGTGTCCTCAGAGGCCCGGCGTGCCCCGATTCTCGCTGTGCTCACTTCCTGGCAAACGGACGGGCTTAAGCGGAGCCGACACTAGAGTCTGTGGCGGCCGGACCCGCTCATCGGCGCTCAGGTCCCCAGACCCGCTCGGGCCCGCGGCACATGGCTGGAGAGCGGAACACGACCGAGGCAGAGGGCATGCGCCTCACACCCCTCAGTGCCTTTGTGGGAAAACGGCAGCTAAATAATGCCACAAGTTCTTCATTTCAGTGCTCAGGCTTTACAACGTAGAAGAGTCACGCTTCCGCTCAGCAGGACGATGACATCTCAGGTTTATACGCACGCAATCCGCGACGTTTCGAGTCTGAATCCTAAAATGAAGGCTGTCCAACCCTACAGATGTTCAAGTGCCTTTAAAATAGATTGCACAAGGTCTAAACATTCCAATAGCTCTGATGGGACTAATTTCCTAAAGGTCACCAGCTCAGTCAGGATATCGGCTTCAAACTTCCCTTCAACAGCTTCTGCATCCAGTTATTTTTCAGTATTACTTAAATACTGTAATGTCACGCATACATCCACTCACGATTCACAGTGACTTAAGAAATCTTTTTAGCTGTAGTTAATATAGTGTTTATTTTTAAACAATATCGTAGTGCAGTGAAGTCAGCAACTAAATGGTCAGAGGTTGACTGGACATGAAACTATCATACTCACTGTGGCATTACACCACAGAGACAATTCATATGGTAGTCTTGTCTGTAGGCAAGAAGAAACTTATCCAAACTTTTGGAATGGAGAAGGAGAGGCTGGTGTTTAAAAATAAAATAAAAAAAAAACTAGGAATTTTCTGGAAATGAAATGGTCTCTGTGGTCCGGAAGGCTGGCGTTTACGATTTCCTTTTATCTGACAGGAAAATGCCACAAAATGTAGTATTAAGATTAGCTTGCTTTCTTTGCCCGATTCTGTCCTCTAAAAAAAGACTGGCTTAGTTTTTCTGAGCTGGAGTTATGTTAGTGATCTTCATTAGGAAGCATCAGCTCCACCAGTGTCCTTTCAAGGGGGCAAAATATCCTATGGAGAAAAAGAAAAATTATATTTATTAAATCAGAATTACACACCTCAAATCTGCAGTTCATACTGGGAAAAGGTAAAATGGCAAGGGAAAAATTTAAGTTCAGAAGACCTGAAGATCTCTGCAAACAGCATTTTTTTTTCAAAAATAAAAAATGCCAAAAGCCCGCGTTACAATTAAAAATAATAATAAAAGCAATGAAAAAACATAACAGGAATTTTTTAAAGAAATTAAAACTGAATGTAAACTGCTCAGAATATAGCAAAGTGGACCGTACAGCAGATTGCGCAAAAATGCAGACCTGGCACTTTCACAGGCCACACTGGTGTTCATGAGAGTCATCGTGAGCAAAGCCATATGGAGCAATTTGACAAAATTCCTGACACATAGCTAACTGGCGCCATTACATGGAAACAGTGCCCATAATGTCCCACTCGCATCAAACGGACCCAGCCTCACTGAAACACTAACTGCAGCCAGACTTAACAGCTTAACTGACACTCTACAATGTAAAGACATTCTTTAATGATTATTAAATCAACTTAATACCAGAATATGAATATTTGGTCAACTGGTTCATCAGCATGCTCCTTCATTTACTATAACTTTTGAATGTAATTTTCCTTCAAAGTAGTGTGTATGCTCACAGTGATGAGATAATGAAGTTAGTTGAGTTTTCAAGATGCCTTGACTTTGTTATTTATAATACATTGAATTACTTTCATCTTCCATGTTAGAATGACTTGATATCGAGCTCCAAGCTTCTTCACAGTAGAGAGCAGAGGGGTGACAATGGCCGCAAGAGGCGGCACTTTCAGCAAAAGAAAATCCCAGAAAGGCCTCCACTCCATCAAGCAGATCTCCAGTGAACCCTCACCCAACAGCCCAATATCAAGGAGACTGAGACTTTCTTTGAAGTGTTTCATGGATTTTTCAAATCACCCCAGCAAAAAATAGACACGTTAAAGGTCACTTTCCAAGTCCCAAAAAACTCTGAGACATTGTGTCTGGCAGCCGGTAGCTATTGTACCCCTTTGTTTCTCAAGTGCTGGACAGAGTCCACATTGAGTAACGCTTACTTAGTCACAGAAACATGATGACTGATTCATGGATAATTCCACAAATCTTACTTCACCCCCCTCCATCCCACAATTTACTGCCAAGTACAAAGAACCACAAATAATAAAATGGCGCACATCTCCGTGTTTATGAAGACCAGGCATTTTCAATCTTGATAATATATCTACAGAGCAGAGATTCTGAGAGTGAGAGAGACATCAAGGTCTATGGACTCACTATCATGCACATGCCTCCCCCCCCATGCAGGCTGTCAAGATATCACCAACAAAGCACGTGAATGTAATTATACTCAAGCCATGCAAGAACAGGCTCAAAACCCATCATAAAAAGTACAGTTGCTGTTTTAGCAACTCCAATTAAATTCTGGAATAAAAGTAGAACAGGGGGGGAAGGCATCCTGAGAAGAATATAAGCTTGCATCAGTGCCGCATAACCAAGGGTGAAATCAAAGCACTGGGAAAAAAAAAAGAAGATTAAACACACAAACCAAAGCAAAACCCATAGCAACCTTAACAAAAGTGATGAACGAATGCACAGACATGGTTCATTTATACCATGTTCAGCATACAGCCAAGACCTGGAGCCCCTCTGCACACATTGCGATTAGACGCCCACACAATCCTGGGTCCCTATAGCTCGTTTCATTCAAACGCCCCTCCCCTCCCCTTAATTACAATGGATTATGGGCAGTGTAGCTAGTGCGCTCAGCAGACTCATTGAAGCAGCCTGTGCCCGATCCTCAGCAAATACTGCAGCCGCAGAGCACCCCCCCACCCAGCCACTCTCCATGTGATCATTGTATAAGCACATAAACGACATGTCCAGTTACGAGTATTTTAATCAAGAGCTAAATACATGCTTACTAGCCCCCGACAGTCATATCCACCAATTCAGAAAAACAAATTAAACGGCAAGTGTTTTACTAGATAAAATACTCGCTACAGAAAGACAGTAGGTTCATTGAGCAGATTCACTTCCCCTGCTTAGAACGGAACAGAAGGCAGTTATGTCTGCCCGCTCAGAAACAGCTCAGCCTTTGGTTGAGACGTCCCAGCCATTTGTGTTGCACTGACCAACACGGTCAGACATGTGACAGCACCGCCAGCCACGCGGAGTGGCGCCGGCAACACGCACAGCCCCAGGCAGCTCAAGGGGCTTCCAGGAACTTCGAGATCTTACATGTAGGAGGACAGCTTGTTCACTTAGAGCAACTACAGGTAGGTGAGGGTGGCTCAGGTTTCGTCTCCATCTGCTGTACCCTAGTATGCAGCATAAACATAGAACCAAGAAAAAAAAAAAAACATCTTACGGCCATCAGTGGCTAAGTGGCCATAAATCTGAATGGTTCATGACTCAATATCCAGTCACTGCTGATGAACTGGTCCCGGGAGAAATCAGGCACATTACCATGACAGCTGATTCAGCTCTGCACTCACTGGACTATAAGTGTGTCCCATCCACTCCACGATTCTCCTCGGCATACAAAGAACCAGGCTGCCTACTAAACCGATACCCGGAAAACAGTCTAGTTACAAAACCCAATTAATCTGGATCAGCCCAACAAATTATTTAAGGAACCACGCTTATAGGAGTAATTCAATCTTTGGTTGAAGTCCTGCGCAACAGAACACCTGTACTGGTGCCTGGAGCCATCTTTCCCATCGTTTTACAAAACAAATGCAGATGGGACTTACCACAAAAACATTATTATTATTATTACTACTACTTAAAAGAACAGAAATGCGTAGTCTGTTGATCATCTCTATATGCGACACGACAATGAAATATATATCAGTATATCATTTATTTAAAGCAGTGTTGATTAAAATACGTCATTGATTTGTGGGAAACTTTATTCTAGGCTGATTATCGCTCGGTCCCAGGTTATTACACTCTATCCGTATTAATTACCGCTTTAAAAATGATACTATTGTCAGTCCGAAGTGAACTTAGCGGGGAATAAAATTACATGAAAAAAGATCTCACAGTATGTTACGCTACCTTGAAATGCAGCTCTTTGTTGTATAAAAAATGCAATCATAAAAACGTGTTGTTTACAGCTATCACGTGTACTTTGAACAATGATCAATAGGCATGATACAATTAAACGGCTGTGAAATGCCTCAATTAACTTGGTCTATGTACCTAGTCCACAAACCAAAAAAACAAAAAAAAAACACCTAGAAAAAAACCTAAACGAAATGACATTTAGAAATGACTACTTCAAAATAAAACAATATTTTAGGGCACGATATTTAACTTAATTTTATTATGCTTAACATGATAATTGTGTGCACACCAAGATCTCTATGTTGAAAACAAAAAGTCTAAAGTCTTTATAAACTTCAGCAAAATGCATTCGACCTCTCCCCAGTGATCTTTCTCAAGATATCGCAATACTTAACTAGCATAAGGTTAGCACAGTTCTGCCCTTAAACTGATAGAAAAAAACAACTTGAACCATAACATATAAACTAAACTAAATTAAAACGGAGCCAGAACAGAAACGTTTACCGGCCTAATAAGAGATCAGATGAACGTTTCCCCAGCAGCGCTATCTAGATTACCAGCTGGCTGCTTGTACCATGGAAACTCGGCTTTCTGCACTTTAGCTAACGCCGGGCATCAAACGCTTTAGGATAAACAGCCAACTGGCTAACTGGTTAGCAATTGAACCGTGAAGAACACTTCGTTTGTGCCGTTATGTTGTGCCCCGCTGTGCTGCGGCTGTTAAAGGTGTCCCATTAGCGAACTACGGCAAATTACCTCATTGTCGCTTCCCAGGAGCGAAGTTACAAGCCGCCTCGTCGGAGACCCTCGCTTTACCCAGGAAGTGAGTCCCAATTGTGTGCGCGCTGGGGGCGGGAGGTCCCTGAGAGTTTGACCGACAGGTAACAAAACCAATAGGAGCAAAGAACAAGATATCACGAGCCGCCCACCACCAATAGCGAGCCAGTAAAAATAAAGTTGTTTTTTTCTTATACTTAACTAGCCGATGTTGAGGAAACCAGTTTAAATGCCCGGTCGGCGTCCTCCGCCCTTCGAGCGACCGCCTGCCCCATTTCATGTCCGCCGACGAAATGCTTTTCTTCTGCGGTCCAACTTGTCCTTGTTTCGGTCCTCTCGCGAGAAATAACTCCTGGTGCCAAGTGCGCAGACACAGGCCGCTGTTGGGAAGCATGCAGCGAGGGGGGTGTTTACCGCAACGGATTGTATGTGCGTGAAAGTGGAAGGGTGCATTTAAATACGAAGCTGCTGTCTGATCCATCCATCCATACACTTCTTATCCTATACACGAACGTAGTACGGCTGTATTAGTTTCATGTAAAGTGTCGGTTTCTTCCCCCAATTTGCATGTCGTGGTGTTACGACTGCAATGTCCGGTTTGATTCATACAAAGGCAAGGTTCATTTTCTACATTCCAGCAGGAGTCCGATACATTGGCCCTAATATTTTTTTTTAATTTATTATATGATTTTGAGGTTTTGAATCCTGTTATGCAGATGACAATCACAACAGCATTTGTGTGGGCAGCTGCGTCAGCAAAATATCCATAGGACCAACGAGCGCGTAAAATAGCCGTAAGGCTGATTTATTTTTGAATGTCATTAAAATAGAATCCAGTTTAGCATTGGCCACAATTATGGAGGTCTATTTCAAACAATATTTTTAACTTAAGTTTTTCCAAATAAATTTCGAACTTTCGTGAAAGAGAATCAGTTTTTCTTCCTTGAGCTAATATCTTGGCTTGGATTGCCAACTTCCACTTAAAAGTCTGCCCGAAAAAGTACTCTGCGCCACAAAACAATTCCAGTATCACGGAAACCTCCGCTTCCTATCTTGAGTACTACCTGGGATGCGATTATCCATTTGTGTCCAACATTGCTTTGGTGGAAATCCCGTTCTTCCTTCCTCCCAATGCTTTTTACCCAGTGGACCAGGATATGATTAATAGTGTTGAAAGAAAAACAGCTTAGAAACCACAGCAGGTCAGTGCCAACGATTTTCAGGTATTCCCCAGAATGCATCATCCCAAGTCTTCCAGAACATTCTACATACTGGGGCTTTACTCCCCAAAATATCTTTTGATTTAGTTGGATCACCTGCCATATATCTACAACCCCTGCTCTGGCATAGAGGGCTAGGCATAGGCACAGCCCAATGCTCCCTCCCGAACTTCCATGCAATCAAGAGTGATGTGAGCAGCACTGCACGGACATTTGAATTGCCGAGCACCCCAGGGGACAGCCAAGGCCAAATTACAGTCCAGTCCTGATATGTGAAGCAGTGCAAAAAAACTTACACGCAACATACATATACACACACACATATCTATAAAACTTACTGAAAACATTTGCACATATGATGCAAAATACTCTTTATGGACATAACGGTCAGACAGCAGGGTTTTTATCATATTTATTCGCTACAGACTCCAAGCCCAAGAGTTCAGCAGAAATGGTTCTAGTTCTTGTATGCGCGGCTGGCTCTGCGGCCGCGAGCACGCTCAAACTTCCGGCCCTTGGAGCGGACGTACGGCCTGCGGACGGCAACAGAGTGTTAACACAATGCAAGCGGAACACCACCAATATTAAGTCAAACTCGTATCACGATATTCTGACATGCAGTGACATGAAGCAGTGTTTGAGGCAACGTGACAGTCAGGGAGAACGACAAAAGGGACACTCACTTGGTGTTGCTGTGGGGTGTTCCAGGTGCCTTCCCGAAATGCCTGTACACCTCCCTGCTCTTCCGTGGTCCTGGAACAGGCATACATTTTCATTAGGCAAAACATGCTAACTGCATGGCATCAATAGATTTACAAGTAGATGACAAGCAGGATGGCGTACCTAAAGCCTATAAAACTGACACAAACGCCACCCACCCCATTAATGAAAAACAGACACGGCTATCAAATTGCAAATAGAATTTTCAAAGATCTTCCACAAATAAAGTTCTTCCAGCACAGCTGTGCTGATGGTCTCCCGAGATGACATGACTAACAGAGCCAATTAAAAACAGTGACAAAACCAACTGGCTAACTTTACTGCCGGTTGGCCAGGCATGGGTTCAAGCAGCAGCAGAGGTTGGGACATGCAGAACATCCAATGCGCCAATATAGTAAGAACATCCCAATACTTCCACTTATAAAGGTCAAAGTTAGTGTCCAGCAGGTCAGCTTAGCCAAAGTTTTCCAAACTACGAGAGTACCATCGGCCTCTGCTAAACACCCCCTCCAGTCCTACATCAGAGCTCACCAACCAATAACGGAGCTTCATCACACCCAGTCGTCCTCAAATGCCAGTGAACGGTACCAGTATCCAAAGCCTCACCTGAAAGCAGCACGGTGCCCTGTCCTTTAGGAGCAGACAGGGCTAGCTGGTCAAAGGTCATGACCTGTCCCCCAGACTTCAAGATCCTGCGGCGAGCCCTGTCTGTCACTCTCAAGGCACACACCTGAGAGCAAGGGAGACAGGAAAGGGGCATTAGAACTGGGGTGTGATGTCTCACCACATCAGTATTCAGTATCTCTTAAGCTAGTCTTCATAAAAAAATAAATAATGCAATATGCACTGCACAATTCATGGGATTATTACTGTTTTAACAACATAAATTTGAGATAGGACGATGGATTCTGTATATTAGGCCCGTCATAAATTATATACCATGGAGACCTTGAGACAGCCCAGAAAATCAGGCAGGCACATCAGAAAATTAACACAAAAACCCACTGGAACTTAGTGATCAAATTGCTGATTGAATCACACACATGCTGGAAAAATCTGAAAATAACAACACTGTACCTTGAGTTTGGGGATATCCTGGATTCTGACATCATCAGTAATTGTTCCCACAACAACAGCGGTTTTGCTATCACGGCCTGGTAACTTCATCTTACGAATCTAAGAAAGAAGAAAGTATGGAATGACATAGAAGGGTAAAGGATGGAAAAAATGCAATGAAATCCCAAACGGCAACTACCGTACAAGTCAAAAGTGTGGACATTACTGAAAATCATGTTTTTCAACACGATAATGACCCTGAGCACACATTAAGGTTACATAGTATATTCAGTAACCAAACAGAGACTGGGTGCTGCGACAGATGACCTGGCCCCCACAATCCCCCAACCTAAACCCCATTGAACCAGTTTGGGATGATTTAGATTGAAGAGCACAAAAAAGGTAGCCAACTTGTGCCCTGAACTTGTGGAAACTCCTTCAGGCCTGTTGGAGAAGCATTGGCTGGCTACATCTGGAAACTGGTTGAAAGATTGCCAAGAGTCTGCAATGCTGCTATCAAACCAAAAGGGGACTATTCTGAAGTGTCTAAAATTTCAGAAAATCAAGATGCCGAAGACTTCTCTTATTTGTTGTAATATTTGACATCATCGCCCAGAGGGCTTTTATTATAATAAATCTCACTAAAATCTCACTATACATGCATAGTGACAATAAAAGGCAGATAAAATAGACAGATGCTTCAACCACAGGTGCATGCAGACTTTTAAAATTGCTACACATCATGTTATAAGCCAAGGAGAATTTCCACATCAGGGTCATGCGTACCAGGCGGGACAGGGAGAGGGGCGGTCGGTTGGTCTTGCTCATGAAGAGCCTCTTCAGGACAACCTTGTTGAAAGGGGCAGTGGAGCGACGAGCCAGGAATCTGTACAGCTGCAGGGTGAAGGCGGCACACAGTCAGTGTTATTTTCTATTCCTTCCCATTTTCCTCTAAATGCAGGACACTCGAAAATAACATGACAGGACCAAATTGGGTCACCTCCTGGACATTCTCACCTTAACCAGGAGCCTCAGGTAGATATCCTGGCTCTTGGGCTCCTTCCTGTGAACCTTGCGGTCCTTATTATGCCTGATATCAACTCCCTGAAAGACAGTGAGTGTTAAAACTTTCAAACAAAATTAACTTACAGATCTAAGATTTCAAAACCTAAAATCCTTAAGCATTAAAAATATTCATGTTTTATATCATCCCCCCTTACATCGTATTTACTCACAATGACAGTGACAATCTATAAGATAACAGTACTTAATCCACAACAAGAGAAATAACGAGGAAGCGTTAGCACAACTTAGAGGCAAGTACATTACGGAAGGATAGATGTTAGCTGTCTGCCAGTGATTGTATTACTGTAAAATAGTTGTCCATGGAAAAAACTTAAATATATCTCGATAAAATGGTCTTAGCCAACATTTAGTTATCCCGAGCGACTAAATCTTGCATACAAGTACAAAAAGGCTAACATAAGGCCATGCGTAAAGCAACCGGCCTTAATATTTCAGCTGAAATGGCAGCCACATAAACCAGAGGCAGGAAACTAACACTCAAGGCAAAGAATTTGCTGGTGCAACTGTAAACGGGTTTTATTTAAAAAAATATCCAGATCTCACATTAATCTGTATTTCAGCTGACGCTACGTTTACAGAGCGGCACGATCGAAACCCCACATTCTGTTAGCAGCCTTCTGAAGTTTTTACAGTTTATCTCATCATACATGCAGACAATACGAATGGATCTTTTAACATAAAACTCTACAAAGCCTCAACTTGGGCACGTGGGGAGAATATTTCACAGTTAAAGACCGATGGATGTGGATTTTCAATAGACTATTGAGTGAACAAAGCTAGACACCTACCATCTTGGAGACGACGAAAAAGGAAAAGGAGCGAACGCGTTCTCGCGATAAGCGAATGAAGCGTGGCTTAGACGCTGCCTTGTGTCATGTGACTCCAGCATTCATTATGATTGGATGATCCTGGATGCACCATATTATTGTGGGCAAAACCGAAAGCCGGAGTTTATGTTTGCTGTTGGAGAAACAGCCGAGAGGGTATGGTTGTAGTTCGTGCTCTCTATACGGGATGCACGTGCTGCTTCTGATAATGCCGAAACTTTGGTCATATAGGCAATCAATTGATTGGTTTTGAAATGGACTAATTATAGATTTCTTCCAGAGTATCGGGGATGGTTTGTATTATTATTAGTATTGTCACTTAACGGTATGTTTACGGGCTGGATTACAAGCGGGTAACATTTATTTTAAAGAAATATGATAATGGCATCGTGGAACAGGAGGCATGTCGCAAATATAAAGCTGGAGATTTATATTTCAACTTAGATAGTTACATTATGCATAAAATATTCCTGAACTTTACCTACAACACTTATGAGAAACCAACAGCATCATACCAATAAGCGTGTAGGCGTTTCTTCTTAAATCCAAATGTGTGGTTAAGTGGACTGTTGACCTGAATTTTGCGTGCAATATTGCGTGAGCGGGTATGTTTTGCAATGGACTGCTTTCCTGTGTGGTGTGTCCCCCAGCCTTGTGCCCTATGCTCCGTGCGATACACTCCAAGCCCATTGACAACCCCGATGGGCATAAGTACTTGAAAGATAGACAAATAGACATGATAGCATATGTTAATATTGTAATACAAATTAACTTTAATGAAATGATTCTACAATTAATGTATAATGTATGTACAAGGTATATATTTAAAACACACAATGAGATAGAATTGTCCTAACTAAAAATGAATAAAGGAGTATTAATGAAGAGCTCAGACAGGAATGGGGTCCACAAATATCAGCATTCAGCCTCTTTGCTGTCGAAAATGACAGAGAAAAACCGTCCAGATGAGGGCGACACCTCCTACAAACACTGTCCGTGCCACTGGTGGGACCAAGGAGAAGTTCACTACCTGGAAGGAAAAGAAAGATCTGCAATCGTATATGGTGGAATCAGCTACAATATGTCCCAAAACCCAGGTTTCGTACTGTACCTGCATTGTGGACCAGTAAACCACTCCAGTCTTGAGAAAGAAAAAGTGACACCATCATTAATACTGGTCATTATCAAATGAGTTATCGTCATTACGATAGCCCTTTAAAGTCTCTCTCCCACTTTCTGAGCATTACCTTGTAGGAAGTCCAGAACTTCTCTCGCCAGTCTTCAAAGAGGTCCTGTCTTCCCTCCAAGGCACTCATCCCTAAGAGAGACGCAATAGTATGACAAAAGCAGCTGAGACTATGAAAACAGACTGAAATTATGCATGGCTAAGCACAGACAAAGTCTCACACATTAACCAGCTCCATCTTCTATAGATATGTAGAAGACACTGATTGCACATATATGGCTAACTGTAGAGGAAATCTCCCACACTAAAAGGCTCTCTTATTTAGATATATTTACCAATGTAGAAGACACTGATTGTTGCAGGAGCTGCAATCACTTGATCTAGCAGCACTTTCACTAATACTCTTTTGACTCCTGTTCCAGGCAGCATCCTTTCCAAGCCTCTCAGCCAGTGGTAGTTAAAATTGGCATGAAAAGAAAATCCAACAAGAGCCACCCGAGCCGTCTGGTCCCAGTTAATACCAGACCACGTCCCAGATTTCATTTTTGATGAGGATTCAATCTCCTTTGAGATCAGGTTTGCCTTTCCAAGATTATTGATTTCACTCTGTTCTGACTCCAGTCCTTTTTGCGGTTCAGGTGAGGAATCCGTCTTCTGCTTTATTTTTATGCCTGGTGTTACGTTTCTGCTCTTATTTGCTTCATTTGCAATCTGTTGATGTTGACCTGATGGTGTGATATCTGCACCTACTCGCTTCTGGTCAAGCACACTCTGTTGGATGAGGTCCGCAGTGGCGAATAAGGCTGTGTATCCTATAACGTTGGTGATGTAAGTATGGGACCTGAACGTGGACCAGACTCTGTTCATCATGACTACTTCTGAGACAGAATGATTTAAGAGATGGAGAAAAGCAATAAATATAAAACAGACATTATGTCAAAGGATAAAAACACATTTGTAGGCAATACTTTTCGAGGTAGTAAAATCACAGATGAGTGTTTCATACTTTACATTCCATTGCTAATGAAAAAAATTAATTGATGCATTATCCTGTGGAAATATTATAAGGATACTTCTTAGATCTCTTAAATAGAAGAGAACAAATTCATAAACATAATTTAATAGATATAGGGTTCATTGAGTACTGATAAATATTTTAAATAATTGGAAATCTAAGTGGTATAGCATTTAGAAGTTGCACTCCGATTACCTTAGAAATAGTTTTGAAACGTACCTTAGCACTCTGAGTGCACATTTGCCAGTGGAGAAAGCACAAGGTGAAGGTACACTATCTAAACCCTCACTGGCTCTGCTGAACAAATTGGGGTGGAGTCTGTTGGTGCCGCTAGCCAGTAAGAAACCTCTTTGGTGCCAAGAATCTGCAGGCCAAAGTTCAATGTTCAAGAACACATGTGACACCATTGATCTATCAGCCACTTTTAGATTTAATCATAAAGATGTGTGAGTGAATACATAGTGACTGTAAGAGGGGCACAATTTATACAGCGCTTATATGGACATATAAAGTACAATTTTAAGTATACTATACTATATTTAATATGTTATCGCCAATATGACAAAAATACATGCATTTTTTACAGTGTTTCATTTGAAGTGCAGAAGTTTTTCCTGGGAATTCTATGGCGCTCTAGACTAAATAAACTAGAAGACAGCCCATCTGAAATGAATAAAATATTATCCATCCAATTTCCATATTTGCCCTAGGCACATCACCAGAGAACAATATAATATTATACTCACCGCAGTCAAGACCAAATCAGAGATCACCAACTGAATTAAACATGCATCCTGCAAGTGTGTATGAATGAAACGAATTGAAGTCACAGTCCAGTTGCTTTGCTCCTTAGCCACATGTCGGCTTGTGCTAAATTTAGGCAGCTTGCATTGCCGCCAGCTCCTCCCGCGGCTACCAGGCTCTGCCTTTCACACTGGTCTTCGCATTAGCAATCTGCTAGTTTATTAGCAATCTGCTATTTTCATGCTGTCGTTGTCCTGTATCTGTTCAGGTTAGTTATTTTGTTAATGATAATTGATGGGCACATCTATTCTGTGTGGAAAAACACAGAATAATTGTTTGCCTTCAACAATGTTCAGTCTTTATTCCTATTTTTACAAAAACCCTACAAAAGAAATCAGATACATAATACAAGCTCTTCAAGACACCAATGGACCTATTCATTTTTATAACTTAATTGACATTTAAAGGGGGCTCTGGGATGTGTCTATATAGACATCTGCAATTTCTGAGTAGCAACAGGTTGAACTCTCAGACGGGAGAATGTGATAATTAGGGCAGAGTTTAAGTTGATCAATTAAAGGCTTGTTTGAAGCTCAAAGGACACGCTTCTCCCGCTGACGCTTAACAAGCTGTCTTTAGTCTGCTGACAAAAGAGATGAAGCCTGGGTATCTGTACCAGTTGACTTTTCAGAAATAATTGCTTTTATCTGCTTCCTCTATTGCTTTCTCCCTCTCGGTCTCTCAGTTCATCCTACAAACCTCTGTTTTGTCATCCACAAATCTGTTTTCTTAACCTTTGGCAAGTCCCACCTCCCTTTAAATCCTCCTCTTTCAACCACCCATCCCATCAGCGTCTCCACCAGTGTCATTTCTGGGGTCCGAAGTGAGAGAAGACCCAGGTCTAAGGTGAGTGAAGAGATGCCTTAACCTGTAAAATGTCTGTCTTAGGACTTTCGAAGTGTTATAACGCCCTACTCGAGATTAAGCTAGGGGTGTTAAATCTGTGCAGTTTGATGAATAAATAAAATAGGTTTGGGTGATTAAATCTTAATATGAGAGATGTTAAGTTTTCTTTACGGCTGTAACATGAGCTTGTGTATGAGAATGCAAAATAATCAGGAGGGCTTTGTCACACAGTCAGGAGAATGTTAAAGAGCGCTTTTACCATGCAGCGCATACGGAAATGCATTATTTAGGCCTGTAAGTAAATGAGGTGAATAAATGCATTCAGTCCTGAGAAGTTTAATATTACAGCAAGGGCAGGAAAGAACAGGACAAGGAGATAGAGACTGAAAACAATGATTACCTAGGGTACCTTTGTTAAATTAGAAAAATGTAGATGGTACTGGTCCTATGACTGGATAGCTCTTACTTTTTTTAGGTAAAATGTACATGGTTTTGTTATAAAATATAGATGTGAATGATGATATATGTGATTAAATTGAATGCTAGAATTATCTCTACCATTTTTGGAGACTGATAGTTATAGTTATCAGTTACCGAAATAACTGATAGTTCTGAGATTCTTAATGGTCTCCCTCCATCTGTGTGCTTTGCTTTTTCCCTGTATTAACTGTTTGTTACTTGGGCTAGTCTTAGTTTTGAACTTTACGTACAAATTATCCCCCATCCTCCTTCCCTGTCTATCTTCATCTGTCCTGTAGTCATGCGTCCATCCAGTTCTTTGACGTATGAGCCAGGTGTGGAGAGAGTAATCCCATGGGGCCGTGACCTCTTTACATTTGTGACATCAGCAGCCGGTCACATGATGAGGACACTTCAGAAGCCACGGAAAAACCGGCCATCAAAGCGTCAAGTCAATCATCGGCGGTTTTTACACAACATGATACAGAGGCATGTGAAACTGCGACGTCTGCATTACAAAAACCAGAACCAAGGGCACCGTGAATCATTCTGACGTTTAATCTCTTCCTTTCAGGAAATTTGCAGAAATCGAGGCTTCCAACCACCAGCTTGCATCTGCT
Source organism: Brevimyrus niger (assembly GCA_015164015.2). Classification (NCBI taxonomy): domain Eukaryota; kingdom Metazoa; phylum Chordata; class Actinopteri; order Osteoglossiformes; family Mormyridae; genus Brevimyrus; species Brevimyrus niger. The sequence goes on along the minus strand of JAABNY020000136.1, from coordinate 1,812,413 downwards.
ATTTTCTCAAGGGACAACGAGGATGGACAGAGCCTGTCTCTGTGTCAGGTGCTAAAATCCAACCAATCAGATGAGACCCCCAAAGAAGGTACATCTTTTAAAATTCTCTATACAAAAGCATCACATGCTGCTAGATCTTGAATGTTCTTCTATGATTCACTCAATTTCCCTTCCACACAGAATCCAGCAATGTGACTTTGTGCCTGCCTGTTCTCTCTCTCGATGATCCTGACCCCGAGACCGTCACGGTGGCGCAAAATGGCCTGTGGACAATCAGCAGTCACTCGCATGAACATGATTTCGGCGCTGCAAATCGGAATTCAGAGACAGCAACGAGCCCTCTAACCTTAACGAAGAAAAACTTGGGGAGAGGGGAAGAGGCTGGTGAAGCCATATTTGGGGAACTCGGCTCATCTAAACAGCACAATGACTTTGAATCCTGCTTTGACTTTGAAGTGGACCCCATGAAAATTGACTTGATGGGATTCAGTGAAACGTTATTGGGTGAAAATGACAAGCATAAAAATGTTCAAAACTGCAATAGGAGCCAGGCCACCCCAAACTTACAGCAAGTAGAGGCTGATGCTGATGCCACTCAGTGCCCCTTCCTCCGAGTCCCACCAGCTTTCCATTCGGATGGCCAGTCACTGGCTTCCTGTGATTTCATGATACCCAGCATCACTGATTCCCACTGTTTCAATACCGATCTAAACAACATCATGGAATCCACTCAGTCACATATACTAGACAATTCTGGTGTGATGGACAGGAACAGAAGTGAGGAAGACTGTATGGATTTGCAGTCCCTTTCCGTATCATTTTGGGAAGCTGGGGATGAAGGTGCAGAAAGCTGCAAGCTGAATTTTAGCAGTGCATTTGTAACCTACGGCAACAGTGGCAGCCTTGATGCCATCAAAAACCAGCAGATCAACAATCATTCCATCACTCTTAGTACAGATATGGGACAGTCAAACTGCATGAGATATGATAATATGGAGAGCATCCACAGACACTCCAGATCTACATGTGATTCGCATCTGGACACCCTTAGCAACTCAAGTTATCACACAGATAGTAGAAAACCCTGTAAACCAAATTATTGCAGCAAGAAAAAGATGGACCTTGTGATCCCATATAATGAAAGATACAATGCAGACACTTTCACAACTGTGTGCCCTAATCTTGCCAGCCTGGACCTGATCAGAAGAAACAGAGGAGATGAGAATGACGCTGGCAGAGACCTGAGTAAGTTGAGATCCTGCAGCTATGAACTGGTAAGATCTGGCACCGGCTCCATGTTGTATGACGATGAAGCAGGACGAAATGCGCTGAAGGAGCCTAGATTAGATGGCGTCTCCACACTAGAAGACAAGGCCCTGTGTTACAAGAGCTACGCTTCAGGTTATCAGAGAAAGCCCACTGGCTTTGTCCATACGTTTTCCAATTCATGTCACAGTCATCAAGGAGCCTCAGAGTGCATACAAAGGGATTCAGAAGAGCAGGTTGGGCTGCAGGGTTTAGGATTTCGGAAACCCATGTCAGACATCCCAGAAAGCCATCTGCATAACCATTGTGGTGCTCTGAGTTCAGCGCCCATCCAGAACTCGTGCGGAGCTCACTGGAATCAGAACCTCTTTACAGGGGTAGCCAGAGCTTTCCCAGCCTCAAGCTCAAAAAGACACCTTAAGTGTATATTAACCCCGGCTCTGGAAGAGGACTGGTTATTTGATGAGATTGAGTATAAATGACAGGAGGGTTTGGGTTATTGGTTTAACATATGCATGGGACTTTATATCTGCCTCGTATATTAAATATTTTCTGCCTAGTGATGGACAAAATGACGCTTAATGAACCATTTGCTGTATTTTTTGACCCCAGTAGATGGTGGCACAGAGCATGTCCCTCAGCAAACCAAAAAATACAGCGAATGGTCCATGAAGCGTCATTTTGTCGATCACTAAATATGAGTGATTATAAGAATTTACAGTAATAAAAAAGAAAAGAAAAATGATGACATCCTCAGTTTGCACTTCAGAGGTTCACTATTCATGTGTGTGATATGACAGGATCCCATGTCCTTAAAATAATGCTGCAAATGGATTCAGCAAATCTAAACCTTTACCTAAAATTATGACGCACTCACCGAAAACTGCTCTTTCTTAAATGTTCAGATCTGTTAAGCTTGGCTAAATATTGCAGTATTTGTTCCAATATATTTATTTATTAAGACAGGGTTCTTTTTTGGAATATATTGTATGGTGATGTGGAAAAATGTATGATGCATACAAGTACAGGCACCCCCATCTGAGATCAATGAGTTAAATCTCACAAAGAATTTCAAACTGACAACATATATTAAAATTCGGGTCAGATCTGGTCAGATATGATTTAACAGCAAATAAACAAAACAATGAGCAATTCTAAAAATTCAAGTTCCACAGAAGCAAAAATAAACGCCAGTTTTGTTACAGACAAGGTTGGTTCTCTACTTCTTATCCCATAGGTCAGTCTGCGTTAAGGGCTCTGTTGTCACATTTGTTAGAAATCAAAAGAGTACAAACCAGAATATAAAATTAATTAGATTGATGTTTAATAAAACATAAAACAATATCTGATGCACATCAGAAGTATAGAAGTATCTGGAAATCAAGAATGCTTTATTAGGACAAAGGGTTTAATGACGTAAATGAGAATTTGTAAGCATATGAATTCATAAAACAAACAGTTGGCTGGCAGAACACGGCTGAAAGCCAAACACGCCGGAGAGGGTGAACGGCTGGATTTTGTTGCCATCTACTGGAATATAAAGTGCACATTTACTAGAAACATTATTTCATGTCATGTCCGCGTCGTCGTTCAAGTTCAAATAAATATTCATTAAGGTACACAGGAGAAACATTGCAATTTGTAAAATGGATTAAAAGAGAAATACTTTTTGAATATTTTCTTCATGAACCCTCTCCCAAAATGTTTTACGCAGAGTAAGTAAACAGAGTGCCACAGAATAAGTAAAACGCTGAGAGCATTCCAAGTAAGCCTAAATCACGGTAATAATACCGAAGCACCATCCTTGTACGATAAGTTAACTGCAAAGTTGCAATGAGTCGTGTCCGTTATAAGGGCACGGTATATACATCCCCAGGATAATCCCTCTGTTTTTAGAGGGGGTGTGAGGTTAATCTGGTTTTTTAAAAACGTTCTGACTACACCCCAGTTATGCTTGCAATACAACGTGAAAGACGGCTGGCTCTCTCTCTCCGTCTATACCATCGGTGACAGAAGGAGGATCTGTACAACATAAATAATACAACGGAGAAGGATTTGGGGGTGGGGTTGGGTAAAAATTGGTGAATTTGAGACTATGAAAATGATCTGCACATGGATTAAGCCAGTTAGGTGAATTATGATCGTTGGCGATGGACGTAAATTCTGACCGGGGAGCTAATTAAGAAACTTTTTTATATACTGAAACCTTTCTTAAGATTCATTGTATGTTTCTTCGCTATATATATATTTACTGCATATTAGAACCGCTGAAACCCTGATTAATACATTTAATCAAACAGTAAATATCTGCTTCAAACACTCCTCGGTTTGTAATGTAACACTTGTATAAAGTTACAGAAATACGACGTAGAGCACTTCAGATGACCTAAAAAATGTCTGAGGCGAAAACCTCCAGATACCAGAGGAAGTACATTTTTACCCTTCACGTCACTCTTGGAAATGCTTTTCATTATTTGCTAAATTTGGTTGTATTAAATATATCCTAAATTTTGATACCGTAAACATTCGCTCCATTTGGAAAACACTGAGTGTCCATTAACAAATATTTTACACAATCACTAAAATAGACACCGTACAATATTTCCGCTGTTGAAATGCTGCCAGTGGTTCTGATATGAATATACAGAGAAAGATCAGCAGTAAAAATGGAGGTTCTCCCATTTTTCTGGATTAAGACAATTTTAAATCTTCCAGTTTTTTCTGTAGTCTGGCCTTCAGAAAAACAGCGCTAATATATTAAACTACGACTTTACGTCACACAAAGCGGCCTGGTCATTACAATTATCTTTAATATGCATTTCAAACAGGACTCCATTCTCCTAAGCTCAGACCCCTAAAGCACTTTCCTAGAGTTTCTGGTCAAAAATCAAGGCTATAAAGACCAAGTGAAATGTGAGATCACCATGACTATGTTTGAGAAGAAACACCTGCACTGTATGAAGGCAAACAACACACTGACCAGTAAATAAAGGAGACGATCAGCTGTGACATTAATATTTCAACTGTAACTGAACCAGTGTAACAAAAGTGCTGAGCAAAGAAAGCCTGTTTATCTAGTAACAATGTAACAGAAGTGCTAAGTAAGCAAAGTGTGTTTACCTAGACCATGTTTTTATCTATCAAATAAGAGAGCTTCCTGTCAGCATCTGGACACAGAGCACGACACTACACAGAGAAGGAATTCACCTGTTAAAATCTCATTGAAACAGCCTACAAGTGCATCATGAAAGTGTTTTTAATTCTGCCCAGCTTCTAAGCCATGAGTCTATCTACACACTGCAGTTTTACGATGGTCTTTGCTGTATTAGCCTCATTACGCAGATTATGTAGGGTTAGGCATTTTCCTCCAAAACACTGCAGTCGTTTTTCAAAAGCCAGGTACATGGATCAATCATTTTATATTTTTTT
>JAABNY020000136.1:1796148-1807618 GCA_015164015.2 Brevimyrus niger | reverse complement strand
TATATATACATATATGAGTCATTTTGTAAGAAACCATTAGATATAATCAATAATTGAAAGACATTATTAAAATACTAGACTAATTACTGCAACAACAAAAAAAAACCTGTGGTGGAAGTTAAAACACTGGACCAAGGTTGCATTTTTATGCTAGTGGTGAGATTCTCACATTAAAGTGTAGGTATTCTAAGAGGTTTACTTTCAGGTAAAATGTATTTAGGTCAACACTCAAAACGTTGCATTTCACACTGACTCATCCCTGCTCGCTCTCATCAAACCCTGGGTGAAGGACATCAACCTCAATCAGAGGTGCATCTGAAGTGGTGACCTTACAGTACCCTGCTTTTTAGAATGTGAGCGAGTCAAAGCGGATTTCATAAAAAAAGTACCAGAGCATATTAATATTATTATTGAAGGCGGTAAGGATGCATCTCTTACTTGCAGAATCAGTGGGATATTTCGTTTATATATAAAGTTACCCGTCCTTCATTATTTTCCTTCATTCCTGTTACCTTTGTTTTTGCAAGCTCATGCAAAATGCCTCAACCAAACCTGGCTTTTAAATAAAAAAAACACTTATTTTGAATAACCATCATGGTACACACACTGTCACATTAAGCAGGATATACTAAAAGAGATTTGCTAATTGGTTAGGCCTCCCAGCGTATACTGGGATCTTTTTTTTCCCCCTTTCAAAATAAAAGTTCTTAGTCGCTCTCTCTCTCTTTCTCTCAGTGCAGCAGTTCTTTATCCTGATGTTTAATGTCCAGTCAGTCAGTGTAATGTGCCCTTCCTTCTGCCTGTCTGCTCCTGGAGACTATGTTCTTTGCCTGATCCTCCTCCACACTCACTCAGCACCGACACCATGGGGGGCACCTTGAGTCAGTGAGTCAGTGGCCGAGGACACCCCCAGAGCCCCCCTTTACTCCGACTCTGTCAGGCCATATGGGAGCTGGGGCTCCAGGCTGTGCTCAGAGGGTGTAGGTGTGGCGGGGAGGCCGGTGGATGGGGAGGGGGAGGCGGGGGGTTCCTCAGAATCGGAGTTCTCTAGGGAGAGGTCGTCCACCAGCGGCCGACGGGCAGCACGCAGAGAGAGAGGGAGGGGGGCGCGTCTGTGGGTGGAACAGCCAACAGAGGAGTGCAGAGAGAGACACAGAGGAGAACAGACAGAACGATCAGTATGACGTAACATTAGCAGCACAGCAAAGCAGACACAGCAGCGCTACTGCAGTCAAAACTACTGGCAGGAGACCTGAGGTCTGACCCGGGGCACATTTCAGAGGCCGTTTCACTAATCACAGGTGATTCTGCAGAAGCTGCCCGGTGACCCCCCAGACGGCATCTTAAAGCTTATCACAGTCAAACGGGCTGCGCTCGGCGTCTGCACCTGAGCACCTAGCGCATGCGACCGAGCAGCCGCTCACGAGGTGAGAGGGAACAGCCTGGGGGGCCAGCGTGCTGGACACTCTTTCGCCAACAATCCTCGAGCACGGCACAGCACCAGGAGGCAGAAGCACGCGGACGGACACACACACACACACACACACACACACACACGAGTGAGCAGCCAGACCTACTTCTCATCTCTCCGCTCTGTGGTGCTAAATGGGGCATGAGAAAGGGAGAGGGTCACAGACAGGCCGGGACGAGGCTCGCAGACGAGTACAAATGTTAATATGATGCAGCATGACTCTCAGACAAAGTGCAAAGATGGGACATAATAAAAAAAAAACACACACAAAGCAATGACATGATGGCATATGTTGGCTTCGCTCTGAGATATTCCCACACTCCATGGGTAAAACACATTGCAGACCAGGGCTGTGCGATATGCCAATATACAGCCGCAGAAAAAATTATGAGAACACAGCAGTATTTTTCATTTCACTCATTTCTCAGTGTATGGGTGTCTATCCCTGAGTAATATAAACTTTTTTTGCAAACTGCAGCCTGGCTCTCATTAATGAAGGACTTCTTCCTTGCTTAATGGGACTTCAGTCCTGCTTCCAGGAGCCTGATACAAACTGTCCTAGCTGTGCACTTCACAACTGCGCTCGTTTCCCATTTCTCTTGGAAGACCAATTGATATCATCCTCTAATTCGTGAAGCACTGGCAAATGAGTTGACAGTCATACAGTCATCTCTGGCATTAGAATGTTATTTCTGCCCTGTACATGGCTGGTTTCTGGTCATTCCCAGTATATCCTCCTTCACCTTGTTCTTGTTTACTGCTTTCTTACAATTTTGCACCTGGAAGCAACCTGCTGCTCGGCGCTGCCCTCTGCCAGCAGAACTATGCTCAAGCATTTAAAAATGCAGATTTGATTAAAAATATAGAGTGGCGACAATTTTTTATGCGGCTGTATATTGTGTGATGAGACTTGTTTATCATGTATGTTGCGCTGTTTCGTTTATACCCTTGTGTCACAAATCACACTCTTTATGACAATATTTAAGTCCTTCGGAAATCAGGCCCGTTACTGCCAGGTCCGTACCACCTATCTGATGTGTACCTCACACATTGGTCTATGCATGTGCAGCATTTTCAAGCATTCATACACCACAATACTTTTTCTGGCATGGCCTGATCCATTTGCCCTGCAATTTCACGGCAAACCATATTTACAGAAAGCTACATTTACAAGCTACAGGGGTCGCTTTATTGTTTATTGAGAACTAGCATTAATGATCGCGCTGACTGAAAAACATCCGTTTTTCTTTGCTTGCCATTATATGCGCTCAAGCCATGCGTTTATATCCAGATTTTTGATCAACACTATTATCTAAATATCCCATATCTGAAACACTAATTTATATCTCCATCAGGTGAAATTCCTGCTATCCTGCCCCATGGTGTTTTGGTATACTTATAGCTTTGGATCTCTCTGAACCGAAATATGAAATTTGGTGTATTTTCCGTTTGTTGCAGTCATATTCATATCACTCCAAATCAGTGGGATCAAAAAAACATGGATATCATAAAAAACATTTCTATACTCGTTTGTCCTGTTGCCATAAGTTACTGATTTCTCTACCTGCATAATAGTGGCAACCATCAGGGACATATTCGGTCACCCCTTCATGACTGGGGTGCTTAACGAGACCCATAAAGACAGCTGCAGGTGCTATGCAGAAGGTGTATTAAACAGATGGAGAACATAATCCAAAATATGAACATCTGGCTGAATATTCTATTCTGGGCTGGTGGAGATGGTTCACTATATAAACCTGATGTCATGAAAAGAAATATCAACAGGATTAGGTTGGATCATGAAAATGTGGTGAAATTAGGTGGTACAAATCAGGCACTGCCGTAAAGTGTAATGCTGCACATGCAGTCGAGCAAGGTACGAATCAGGCTGGGGGTATAGATTGTACTTTACAAATTATGTCACAAACAAACTGTCCCCACAACAGACTGATACCACTGCCTTGAAAAGTTTTGTTTATTGACACGCCAATATACATAACCACACCCACTGACAGGCCCACATACATAACCACACCCACTGACAGGCCCACATACATAACCACACCCACTGACAGGCCCACATACATAACCACAGCCACTGACAGGCCCACATACATAACCACACCCACTGATATGCTCACATACATAACCACACCAACTGACACACCCACATACATAACCACACCCACTGTAAAGTCACCTGAGCTGGTTGCGCAGGGCTGCGATCTCCCTGGTCATGCTCTGACCGCTGTCCGTCATCTCCTCCAGCTCCCGCTGCAGTTTGCGGCGCTGTGCATTGGTGCGCGAGTTCTCCTCCTCCACCTCCTCCAGCTGCCTCTTCAGCTGCCGGAGACGGCCCATGGACTTCTCCAGCTAATGGAGGGAAAGAGGGGAGATGAGAGAACCATCCGTCCATCGTCCATAACTGACCACCAAGAACGTGGCTGTGGTACGTGAATAAGGCAAATGTCCCGAAAAGTCATTTTCAACAACATAAAAAAGAATACCCCCGGTACCACAGACCTAGGCCTGGCAGCCACAGGCCCTACCTACCTGCTCCTTGTATTGGTCAGCATGTCTCCGCTCATCCTCCACCTGCATCAGTACCTCCTTCAACTTCTTCTCAGTCTTGCGCACCAGCTTATTGGCAACTGCCCGCTCCCTGAGGTGGGAGTGGGGGAGGTGGGGTGAAGAGAGTCCAAGCTGAGGCCCATTCAAGACCTACCATGATAAACTGGCCTTCACAACTTCACCCTCACCCCACTATCTGCCCCTCCATCTTCTTCTCTATCTATCCCTCTATCCACCCCTCCATCCACCCCATTTTTTTCAACTCACTGTCTCTCCTGCTCCAGCTGCTCCTCCATAGCATCAATCTTGGCCTCCAGGGCGGCGACACTGAGTCTGTGTTTTCCTCGCAAGGCTCCCTCCATCTCCCCCAGTCGGACTTTCAGCTCCTTGTTCTGCCTCTCCAGCTGCTCCCGGGCACTGTCACTCTTTTGCGTCAGGGTGCGCTCCCCGGCAAGCTGCACTGTCAGGGTCTCCACCTGCAGGGGGCAGCAGAGTTGATGTGGGGTGGACTGAGCTGGATGTAAACACAGCAGTGGAACATCCCAAACTATAATGAAGATCTGATGTATGGGCCCTTGATTCAATCAGTATGAGCCATACCAGTTCCTTTAGTGCACGGCAGCTACTCAAAAATCCAAACCAGGCAGGTACCCAATAAGAAACACACTCCGCCTGCTGGAATGACCTTCTTTCAGGATAAACTGCAGTTTGCTGCCCCCCTCGAATGCTCCGCACTGCACCACCTACACAGCGTGCCCAGCCAAGTTAGAAATCACTGTCCTGGGTTCTGTGCAGCTGGTCTGATTAGGTGATGGACCTGTCCAGGGTGAACACCAGCGTGGGAGAGGCTCCAGGCCCCCTTGACCAATATAAGTAGTTGGATGGATGGATGGACGGACAGTACCTGGAGGGCAGTCTTCCTGTGCCGTTCCGCCAGTATCTCCGCATTGCTCTGCTCTTCCTCCAGCTCCTCCTCCAGCTGGGTCACTCTCGCTTCCAGCCTCCGCTTCTCATCACACAGTGCGGATCTGTGGAGCCGTTGAGATGAGGGGGTCAGCCGCACAGTATGGAGGGTGGGGCACAGAAGAGAGACGGAGGTAACCAGGTATGAGAACAGCAAGACTTACTTTCCAGTGGAGCTGTTGAGTATCTCATCAGCCATTTCGTCCCGCTCCTGCTGAGCCTGTCTCCTTATCCTCTCTGCGTTGGCCAGTTCCTGCAGAGAACACAAGGGGACACCAGTTCAGAATGGGTTTTATGGGATGAATTAACCTCCCTGTTTTGATACCCTGAGGGAAGCACAGAACTCAGTCTATGCAACACTGTACAATAACGTTTGACATCTAATCACATCTTTGCTGTGATTAAGTTCTAAATATTTAGCTAACGAAGAGAATGGGTATTACTTTATAGCCTGGTAACATTTGTAAAAATCATAACCCTATAATTACTCATTAAAGATTATAAAGCAGATTATCCTGACACTCGTCAAATTGCGTGGATTTTTTTCTTATGAATGATGACCTCTGACCTCCGTTAGCTGCAGTAGCTCCGCCTCCAGGGCCTGCAGCCGCTTCTCGCTGTCCTTAGATTGGACGACCACCTCATCACGGGCCAGCTTGGTCTCGTCAAGTTCCCGCAGCACATCCTTCATCTGGGCCTGTAGGGGATCACAGCACACACACACATACATGAATGTGATGTCACCTGTGGTGGGTCTGTGGGTGTGGTTATGTATGTGGGTGTGGTTATGTATGTATCTGTGCCATAATGCAAACATAAAAACCCTCTGCCCCAAACAGTAGGTGGACACAGGCTTACCTGCAAACGTCGCAGCTGCCTCTGTGCCTCCTCCCTGCCGCGAGTGGCCGCCTCTACTTGTGCCTCTGCTTCCTGCAGCTCCGCCTCTAGTTGCTTCTTGACAGATACAGCCTGCGCTCTCTGGCTGCGCTCCTCTTCCAGCTGTGACTCCAGCTCTCGGACCTGCAGGGCAATGGGTTGGCAGCGTTGAAGTCCTGCATGTCCAGATGCACAGGTTTTCAGGGGGCCTTAGTGGCCACACGCTCCTCCTATACCTGCTTGCTAAGTGCCCTCCTCTTCTCCTCGCCCTTCTCCTCCTTGCTGCTGATCTCCCTCTCGAACTGTGCCCTCAGGGCCTGCAGTGTCACCTCCAGCCTCAGCCTGGAGTTCTCTGCCTCGGCAAGCTCCTCCTCCAGCTCCTGGGTCTGCACTCGGAGGGACTGCGCCTCCGTTTCCAGGCTCCGACGAGACCGTTCCAGCTCATGGACCTGCCAGGGGAAAGATGACCGCCCCCCCGTTATTGTTATTCTGGGGTTTGCAGAGGGGGAGGGGTTCTGCTCCACTTCTCTCTGCACACAAAGGGCCTCACATTCTTGCCCACGTCGTCTTGGGCATTTACGAGCTGCTCCATGTCGAGCCTTAGCTGCTTATTGACACGTTCCAGCTCCTCCTTCTGGTCTGTGGCCTCCTGCAGGGCGCGGGACAGGGACAGGGTGCGCGTCTCCTTCTCGCGGTTCTCTGCCTCCGCTCGGTCCCGCTCCTCAGCCAGCCGGGCGCTGACGGCTTTCTCATCTGCTAGGCACTGAGGGGGAGATCCATGGAACAGCCGTTTGGCCTGATCTGTTGTCACAGCGACCATCTCACTTTCATTTCCCACTGCCAGCCTCTGACTTCCTGTTCCCTCAGGTCTCACTTCCTGACCGCATGTGCGACCTCCCTTCTTCTCTCTCTCCATCCCTTCCTCCTTCCCTCCCTCTCTCCGCCTGCCTCACCTGGTCAAACTTTTTCTGCCTCTTCTCCAGCATGGTGCAGTTCTGCCTCTCGCGTTGCAGGGCCACGGTCATGTCCTCGATCTCCTCACGGAGACGCTCCCGCTGCCGCTCCGCCCGGTCCTTCTCCTCCTCCCTCGTCCGCTCCCGCTGGCATGCGCCCTCCAGCTCCCGCTGCAGCTTTCGCCGGCATTCCTCACCTGTCTCCGCCGCCGCATTCACCTCGTCTAGTTGCCGACGCAGCTCAGCCAGCTACGGGGGTGTCGGGGGTCAGGGGTCAGGTCCGGTCTTTAAGACAAGCATATGCTACAGGCAGGAACAACCAGGTATCCCCAACCCTAAAGCTATCCCCTAACCCTAATACTGTACTAGGTAAACTCAGTACAGCCATGCAGCGGCACTCAGGACGACCTGCTGCGTGTGAGTCTGAATCTGCCTGTTCAGCTCCTTCACTCGCTCCTCTTCCTCCTCCACTCTCTCCATCAGCCCCGCCCGCTCTTCCTCCAGCCCCCGCACCCGTGAGCCCAGGGCCAGCTTCTGCCGTGTTTCATCCTGCAGGAGCTCCTGCCGAGAGCAAGGGAGGCATGCTTAGCGGTGAGGGGTAGCGGCAGCCTAGGGGCAGTGGGAGCGTGGCCTGTACCTGGGCATCGTGGAGCTGGCTCTCCAGGCTGCTGACCTCCTTACTGAGCCGCAGGGATTTGGATTCAGATGCAGAGAGAGAGGCGGACAGTGACTCTATTTCAGACTGTGGGACGGAAAGGAGAGGACAAGGTGCAGGACAAACGCAAGGAGGTTAATCCATGCATTAGGAGACACTTAACCCCATTTCCCCCACAATGGCGGTCACTCTAAAGGAGGCACGGCCTCCATCTGGCTTTCCGCCCACACCTGCAGCTTGTGTAGCCGCTCCTCCCGCTCCTCCCGTTCCCGCTCGCTTTGCGCTAGCCGGGCGTTCAGTTCCTGCAGCTGGCCCTCCGCCCTCTTCCTGCCTCGCTCACTCTCCATTCTGCTGCCCTGCAGCGTCTTCAGCTCCCCACTCAGGCTGCTCCTCTCCTCCTCCAGGACTGCCTTGGCCTTCTCCAGCGACTGGCGTGACTGTAGGGGGGCAAAAGAAGACACTTATGTCACCTTTATAGGCCCCACCTGCTGCAAGGCCCCTCTTCCACTCCTCCTCAGGCTCCCCCCTCACCCGCTTGCTGTTATCCAGCTGTTCCTGCAGCGAGTCGGTTGCTGCACAGTGGCGCACGCGCAGCTCGGACAGCTGGGCCTCGTGACGCCGCGTCTCCTCCTCCAGGCATCGCTGTAGCTCCCCCAGCTCTGCCTCCCTGCGGGACCTGTGGTAGGAGGGATGGGTCTGGATGAGACTATGCCCCCACATCCTGGGTCATACGCACGCAGACCTTGGAGGTGGCCCCGACCTCAGCTCCTGCTGGGCAGCCGTGGTGTCCAGTGTGTCCTCCAGCTCGGTCCGCAGGGCCTCCAGCTCCTCCCCCAGGTCGCGCCGCTGTTTCTCTGCTCTCTCCCTCATCCCCCGCTCATTCTCCACCTCTTCCTTGAGCTCTGAAACCTGCGACATGGCTTCCCGCAGGGATCTCTGTGCCTCTGCCCGTCGGGCCCCTTCCTCCTCTAGCCTGAAGGGAGACAGTGACAGGTCAGGGCCTGTTTGGGCCTTACCCCCAGGTGGCGCTGTTTTCCTGGCCACTCACCGGCCCTGCAGGGTAGTGATCTCCTTTTCCCGCTGGGTCAAACTCCCCCTCAGCTCAGCCGACAGGAGACCCAGCTCAGATAGCTGCTCCTGTGCCTCCACGGCCTCATTCTCCATCCTGCGCCTCCACTTCTCCTGCTCCATCCGGCCCTGCTCCTCGCGCTTCAGCCGCTCTGGAGAAACACAGAGAAGCTCACAGCAAGGAGCTCATGCTGACTGAATATGCCCTCTACTCAGTGGTGGAAAGTTGCACTCCAGCCGTACCCTCCAAATCGGCGATGACCGCTTCCTGCTTGTTCTTTAGTTTGTTCAGGCTCTTCACTTTCTCTTCCTCTTCTGTCAGCTGGTCTGTGACTTCGCTCAGTCGCTCTTCAAACTGCTTTTTCTCCTGAGGGAGGGATGCAGGGTGTGAGGGCAGGGGGACCTTAAGATGGCAGTACTGGGCCCCCCCGTGGGTGCGCATAGTGAAATGCGGTTACTCTCCATACCTTGTTGAGCCGATCTCTCTGCTCACTGAGGTTCAGGGTCTCCGCCTCCAGACTCTTCACCTTTGTCTCTAACGTTACCTTCTCCAGCAGGAGGCGCTGTCGGGCTGCCTCTTCCTCCTCCAGCTGCTCCTCTAGGTCCTGAAAGCAAGGCGAGAGTACAGGTAAAATGACACGTCGAAACAGGGAACAAATTTCAGACAGCAAAAAATTTGGAAATAGACTTCAAGCTTCTATTTCCATCATGCTTATTCAGTTATACAGAGCAGCCGCATCACATTTTCTCGCCTGCTCCAATCACCTGAATGTTCTGCTGCAGCCGCTTCTTCTCATTGGTCAGCTGTACACCCCTCTCCTCCTCCTCCTCCAGGCGGCCCTCAAGTTCACCCAGCACTTCCTCCAATTCCTGTTTCCGGCTAGCCAGCCTCGCTCTCATCTCCTCTGCCTCCGCAAAGAGCTCCGCCTCTGCCTGGAGCTGGTCTGCGAGCACTGCCTTCTCCTCGATCAGCTGGGGGTGGGTAGCCAATAGGGCGTCGGGCGAGGCTCCAAGAGTTTGACTATTAACAGCCTTTGACAAGACGCCGGGCGGTCCGTACCTGCTGATGTTTCCTCTCCAGGTCACCAAAGTCCTGCTCCATTTTGGACAGTTTGTCTTTCGCCTTCTGAAGCTCGGCCTCCTTAGCCTGGATCTCCTCATCCTGCCGTGTGACCTGCAGGAGGGGCTTCACCTGGGGACAGCCGAAGTGAATGAGGGGCTAAGCTTCACAGATATTAATACAAATACAAATATGCAGAGTGTATGCTGTATAGGGGGGCAGAGGACCAGGGCACGAGACGTTATCTGAGGTACCTTGGTGAAGAGCCGCCACCACTGCCAGTTCCTCAGCTTGAGGTAGGCGGCACAGTTTCTCTGCATGACCCTCAGGGCACTAAGCTGCTGCTGCTTTTTTAGGAACGCCCTGGGTGAGAACACGGATGCAGATGTTCAGGAAGCTCAACCCTCAACATTTTCAGGAAACTCATGTCCTCGCTGTGTTCTAGAAGATCATTCCTCACAGTGTCCAGAAAGCTCAGCCCTCAGCATGTTCAGGAGGCTAAGACCTCATTGTGTTCAGGAAGCTCAGCCCCCTCCATGTACATACAGCTCAACCCTCACTGTGTTCACAAAGTCAAGCCTTCACTGTGCTCAGGAAACTCACAGCCCTCACAGTGTTCAGACAGCTCTGGTCTCATTGTGTTCAAACAACTCTACTCTCACAGTGTTCAGGAAGTTCAGGTCTCACTGCTTTCAGGCAGCTCTGCCCTTACTCTGCTCAAATAAACTGTACGCTCAGTGCTCAGGAAGTTGAACCCTCACCATGATCTGGAATCTTAACCCTCACCATGTTTAGACAGCTCAGCCCTCACCATGTCAGGAAGCACATGGGTGTTGTACCTCCTTGCTAGGTAGCCTCTGGCCACACTCTGGAAGCGGATGATGGTGTCCGTGATCTTCAGATCCCGCTCTTCCTCTAGGTGGGCCAGAACCCCAGCTCTGAAGAACACCTTGCTCTGACCCACCCTGAAAAGGTTCTGGTCCAGTTCCAGGGCACTGATCTGGAAATAGAGACTTACACTGAGAGCTCTGAGCATTCAGTCCTCAATGGAGGTACTAGGAGAGATATTCAGAAAACCATAAACAAAACAGGGATAGAGAGTCTCACCATGAGCTCACAGGCCTGCTTGCCGTCCATGAAGGTGCGCGGGATGGCGTTGGGGGTCAGGATCTCATACCTGAAGAAAGGGGGGGGTGAGGGGGGTCAGCACATGAGGGTCACATGGGTGGTCATGACTAGTGTACAGAAAGCTCACGGACCTCTGCCTGAATTCCTGGAATGGGATGCGGTTCGGAAAACCCTGTCTGCAAATGCGGATGCCCTCCAGGACCCCATTACATCGGAGCTGATCCAGAACCAGGTGGGGGGTCAGCTTTCCCGCCTGAGCCCACAAGGACAGAAACACATGAAGACACGCCAAGTTCAGCCACGGACAGGACAGGTGTTCACTGCCCATCCGGAACTTCTCTCATCACGCCAACGTCTCCCTAATTCATCACTACAGCAGCACCCCCCCCCGCCTCGTTCCGCCTACCCTCTTCTCGTGGTTAGGGATGATGCAGCGCAGGAAGTTGGGGTTGGTGTTCCTCAGCGTTGCCATCAGCTTGGTCAGCGACTCCTTATAGAGCTGCCCCACTGTCCTAAACATGCCCTTCTTGGTCTTCAAGCCTGCTGCCCCAAAGGCTACCCCCCCGGCGCCTTCGCCCAGGCCCCCGGATGAGACCTGGTCCAGGCCCACAATCCTCTCCACTGCTCCACCAGAAGGGGTGGGGTGGCCAACAGGAGAGACCAAAGATGCCTAGGCCAGTTCAAAGTCGTGGCAATGCGCTCAAAGATGGAAAAGTATGCGTCCA